>JACXIV010000049.1:485016-597922 GCA_014737475.1 Bombus confusus
GGGATTGTCACGCGAGACCATGACGAACGTTGAAACGTACACCTTGTAAAATATAGGACGGATACAGCCTTGGCGATTTGCTTTTATTTCACTGGTCCTCCGCTCTTGGAAGTGAAATTAATTTTTTCGAAGCGAAACTATTGGAATGTATATTTTACGAAAGACGCGTCTCTTAATAAAAAGATAGAATTCTTTAGGGGTGAATTTCGTCAAACCGAAGCAAGTCTCGTAGAACGTACAGCGATCGATAATTGAGCGAGGTAAATTGATTGCCTGGAAACAAACGTTTGGTGCGTGCACGAATTTGTATGCTCCTCGCTGCTCGTTTCAACCGTTCAGGAAGTAATGAAGTTGTAATCGATGTAACGTTTCAGCGTAGAATTGGAAATTAACAGTTTGCGCAACGAAAGACGAATAATAAGTTCTAGGTTAACGTATTCCATCCCATTCTCCCGCTCTGATTTCCATTCCCCTGGAAATTTTAGGCGTATCGTTGCTTCCGGGCATTGATAATAGATTCGTTCGAGCATTCCGCTTTGCGCTTTATATCGTTGTAAAATTGACGTTTGGTCTTCGGTTCTCGCCACGATTTACACGTTTCGCTGATCCGTTTCTATCTTTTTGACCTTCCTCTGTCGTGCTCAGTCCCCCGTTAGCAACGTTATCGACGAATTTCCATTTTGTCGATGTACGGTATACTTATACACGCATAAATAAAACGATGGCAGTTTGTCAAACGCCAAATAATCGACTGGGCGTAGTTGACGAGAGGCAGCAAGCGGTAATTGGACAAACTGTTCATGAGCGGTGCCGTGCACGTCGCGCATTCGTTCGCGATGTTCCTCGTTGCGATGCAATTAATTCGAACGAACCCTCTCCGTTCTCCTGTTTCCTAGCGAGGGTCTACATCGATTTCGAGTGTACAATATAAACCTGATCACGGAACGGCTCGGTCAAACAAGCCTCGCGAGAACATGGTTCGAAGTTGCGCTACTCTCCTCCTCAACTTTCAGCAAACTTCCAGAGTTTAAGAATATCAAGGTGTTACAAGAAGATCGCGTGTTGCCCTGCACCAATGTCCCTGCTTGTTTAGCGTAATCTCTACGAGACGATAAATCACTCCATGAGATACTGCCTTCGTGGCAAATATTTTTATTAATCAGGATCACGTATCGAAGCTGCTCTACTAGAATATCGATTGCGCGAATTTCCGATTCGACATATTTCTACAGAAGCTATGAAACGATAACACCGATTCTAGAAATTTGAATAATAATTCGGTTCGGAAAATATAGAATGGTCGAAAATCCTATGACGAGTTATGTATTTGCTACAGTTCTTTCACGTAGCAAAAGAAATCGTAGAGAGCGCGAGGAAGTGGGAGATTCCGTTTCGAACTTAGTTTTCGTAACGTAACGTAACGTGGAATATATCGACGCGAAAATAAAAACCACGTCTTTACGCTTGCCTTTACATTCAGAAATCTATCCAGTTAACTTGGAACTCGCGCTGGAAATTGCGTCGTGTCTTTGTTATTCTTGGTAGCATTCCTCCATCCTGGATTACGTCGGTTTGTTTCGAAAATTCGCGAAAGCTCCAAAACGGCGTTCAATCTTGAATAGCCAATTTTGCTTGTTGCTTTTCGTTCACTACCGTACCGTATCTTGAAAAACACATTTTCCAATCCTGATCTAAATCTACCTGCAGCCGTCGTTCTCGCTTAAACTCGCTTAAAATCAAAGAATCGGTGAAAACCGACGCTCTTTTCACGAAGCACGTAGATCAGAGACATTCTTCACACTTCGGCATATCCATTTTCCGCGCGTTAAACCGTACCCGTCAGTGCATCGATAAAAATTACAGTAGCCACACGACAGTGAGTGCGCTCGATGCCGGTAACCACAGTTCCAACGGCTCGTAGAGCACGACAATATGAGAATTTAATACCGTGTTGGTGAGCGCCGGTGAAATAACGCCGTAATAACTGGCTTGAACGGCAAATAGAAGTCGGCTGGTGGCACCCGTAGAGTTTCATCGAGTCGAACGACGACGAGGACAACCAAACGTTCTCCCTTGTATCGCTTGAATTTGGCCAAATGAAATTTCGTTAATTCACTCCCTTGTATCTGGCGCGGCGAGCACGATGCCGTGTAATTTCGCACGCACGTTTCTCAAGCAAATTGCGCGTATTATAACGTCCAGGAGACTGTTTAATTATCGTTATCCTCTGCCGTGTTACGGCGACCGCCTCTTTTTCCATTAGCATATTGTGAAATTCTTCGAATGCGGTATGGAGCGTGTTATAGAGTCGCGGAGAGTGGGAAGTGCGAAGGAACGAATTGTTCGCGAATAACTCGAAATTCTTGTCCTGATAATATCGCGGTTTACGCGGAACGGACAGTCGAACAGAGTTTTCTAAATCGTTTTGAAAATATTTTATGCGATGAATTTTAATTATCCATAGTGATTTCGTTACATTACGTTTCATATCCGTGCGTGTTGATTCAAATTCACTTTGTTTCTAGTCCGCGCGTATATACGCATATTGTTCGCAGAAATGTCAATCGCATTCGTTTCAATCCTGCTGCGATACAATATAACGGTACGGTCATTCACTACTCGCACAACATGTAATCAGGTTTGGTTGAAACTTTTACATAAACTGTCACTAATTCGGTATCATTGATTCGTTAAATCTCTAGTTCAAGCGGCTATAGTTGTGTTTTAACGTTTCCTGTCGATCAAATTCAACGGTTATGTTTCCAAGTAATGGAAGAAAGGACGAAATATGGGGTTTCTCGAGGGAGAACGACAGGGAAGGATCGGTTACAGACTGTTACGCTTTACGGTGCATTCGCGAATCGGTCGTAACGGGCGCAGCTGATTAAATTCCGCGCGCTATAAGCCACAGCTGGAGGCCGATTAAAGATCTTCGTAAAAATGAATTCTCGCGCGGGCGAAACTGCTGCTGCTCCGCTCCAGCGAGATGTATGGAATTTATATTCTCGTACGGTTTGCTCGTACTTTTATATTTTTTCGCGACACCTTGGAAACGACCATTTCTTGCCATGCTCGAATAACTGGATTTCGAGTTTGAGGAATGTGTCGAAGAACGAAACGACGAGAGGTTATTCCGTTGGACAGAGAGAATCGAGATTGGCTAGGAAATCTTTCGAGGACGCGAAACAGGATTCTGCTCCTACACGGTTAAAGGTTCGAATCTAATCTGCTTTTACGCTCGAAGATATTATTTGCATTGTTCGAAGTAATTATTATAAATATTTGTTAAGACGATTAATTTCGGACATACGGAATAACGTACGAGGTGGATTTAGACGCGCAGATGCCAAAATAATTATCAGTCGATTATCGTTACATATGTTTATCGCTGACTGCCTCGCTTTAGACTCTCGCTGTCTACGAACTGCCTTTTCGAATACCGGCGTAGTTCGACCTTTCGGCTGTTATATTTTTCTTACATAGTTTCCGTTGGCAATTACGTTTTTCTCGCCAATTTACCGCCGTCTCGTTGTTACGCAACGCAAGTTCTTTTACTCTCGCACGTACGATACAAACGTATTGTACTATATACTCAACAATATTCAAACCCGTTTCGTGTTTACATTCGCATTTACTTGAAATTATTACGTTCTTTCTCGAGGTACGAATGCAGTTAGATTCGAGTCTATTTGCGATATACGCTTGGTGCCATCCCCAAATACGGCGCGTTTCAAGTCAAATGGTACACGCACGAAGACGCTTTGCTCGGAAATCGGGATATCAGGTGCTCGAGGAAAACTCGATCGAGTCGAGGCGCGTAAAGAAAGCTCCCTTTTCCTTCCGCGAAAGATAGCAAGCGTCTCCGTGGCTCGTTAAAGCGCAAATCGTCCAATCACCGTGGAAATTGTAATATCACAGCGCGAAACACGACGCGCGTACGCGTATTATTAACGATATTAATAAGTACACACGACTACGTGGACCGAAGGGCCGGAAAGGGGACTCGCGGGATACTGGCCCGATGCCACGGAGAGGGAAACTCCGAGATTACGGTACTTATGGAAATTAAAACCGCTCCCCAACAAATATTGGCGCGGGGCGACTTACGAAACTCTGAAGTTTAATCTTGAATTTGATTAAGCTTGTTCGCTTGCTCGTTCGCGTCCCACCGCCCACCCTCGTGGGCGGAAAAGCGCCGCCACTCTCGTCCTCTAGCCGCGTTTCGCAATTAACTGACCGTGCCTGACATTGGTCCCTAATAAAGCGAATACGTTTCGTCCATGGCTCGTCGATTGGACGATCGACCGATCTTACATTTCATCGGGAATTACCGTACGATACCCGAAATAAAACGTTCGTACAACGTTCGAGCTGTGTGTACGGGTACCGGAAAATGATCAAAGTTTGACTAATTAATCGAAGATACGAATTACATTTGCACTAAAGTCAACCTGACTGGAATTGATTCGTCCTTAACCACTAACTCTATAATTATGCAAGTTCTTGGTTAAGAAACAGCTTGGTTAACGGGTTAAGGCAGATCGAGGCTTACTGCAGGAGATTAAGAGGATGCCGTACATCGATTCAATGGACGAGCAACGATTGCACAAGCGTGTGCTACCCTTTTTCCTTTGGCAACGGAAATGGCGAAGGCGGAACAAGAGCGCGTTAATAATCCGCGAGGATTGGCGCGATGAGCGGGTAACAGTAGCTGAAATTATCCGAAATTTCGCAGGAATTGGTAGCGGAAGGGCGGTCCTGTGGCGCGCAATAGCGAAATGATCGCAGTGGGAAAGAGAAGGGCAGTGTGGATAATTTCGGTTCTCGCGCGACAAAACATCGCGGTCGACCCTTTGCGTAATTGGCGTCACACTGGTGTTTATGGCGCCACAACGAACCGTGCGGCGGGCATTACGTGCATCCACAGCCACGCACACACCGTCACACCGTACACGCACGAGTATTCCGCTGTAACGTCACGGTATAAGTAACGTTACGCTAGATGGGGTAGCGCACGAGGACGCGCGCGCGCTCGCCTCGCTGATATACCGTCGTTTTCCGCTCCATTCGTGTATTTATGCGCGTGCAGACGTTTCTGCACGGCCGACGGAACAAACACGGGAAACGCGACACGGCTGGTCACGTGGTTCGCGCGAATACCGCGGAGCTACGCGACACCGCAAAGCTGAAACTCCGCCCTAGCGCGGCGCGATGCCCGTGCAACTGCGTCAAACCGCTGCCATCGGACTCAGGTAACGAGGGCTACCCTACATCGTTTTCGCGGCTGTTGTTTATTACCGCTGTAATTACGTAAGCTTTATTCGTATTTGATCCGGTAGCAAGTAAAATATTCCTTCGTCCGATTCACTAACTATGTTTACCATCTATGTGTACCAACTTTTGCAGACAACGACACGGATGCCATAAAGCGATTATTTGGCGCTCGTGACACCAGCCATAAACAACAGATCCCAGATAATAACCGGACGCGATGCATTCTACCAGACATCGGCCACAGACTCGCATAAAACCCTCGACTACTCTCGGCATCTCGATTCGTACGCAAGATACGTGCAATCAATGCTCGCAGCTGCTCGAGCAACACGTGTGCAGCTGCATCGTGGAATCTCATAACGCGGTCGCTTCTCCGCCATTCACTACCCCCGCAGTCGAGCGGACGTAAAATCAAGAAAAAGGAGCGCAACCGGCAGGAAAATAGGGACAACGGAGATTCATACGCGCGGTAGAACGCGGAGACTCGGACGAGGGAAACGAGGGAAAGACAAGTGCAAGAAAGACGAAGAGGGAGAGAGAAGTGAGAGAGAGAGAGAGAGAGAGAGGGCGTTCAAACACTGATAAGAGACTCAATTATCGAACTATCACAGGGAGGCTCGTTCCGTTTGCATTTCCAATTATTTGCTGGGAAACGGTCTGCCAATACCGGGTACTCTCGATAACGCTGCCCTCTCGCTTCTCGAGCTGCCTCCGCTAACGGCTTTCCACAACCTCTCCTTCCTTCTGTCTCTTTCCTGCTTATCCCAGACCCACTATACTCGTCTCGTTCCTAGTGACAGACCATTTGACTTGCTCGCGCCACGATTCGCGAGTCGCTCGCATCATCCCCGCCACCCACCCCTAACTTGTCCTCCTCCGATACGGATACCATCGGCCACGGAAAATGTCGTATAATTACGCAAATCCGATTAACGATTTATAATCGTCCGCGACATGGGAGATTAATTGGACAAATTCCTCGTTCGATGATTTCGGGTTTCCAACTGGGTGACGCGTTTCGACGGGCTTTGTGATTTTGGACTTTTGAGACGTTGGCGGGTTTAACGCCTTCAGCGGCGAGTAACTTTCGAGAACGTACGCAACGGGAGACCGAGCTTTCTCTACGGATAATTTCTCCGAATTTCTCCAAATTAGATCCACGGTATTAAAATATTCGCTTACTACGAACGAACGGAACAACTTTTAATTTGCTAATTTATCAACAACTCGAACGTTTTAAAGTTTGTCGCTGCATACATACTTACAAACGCCGTGAATTCCGTAACACGATGGAACGTATTAATACTTGAATTTGCGGCTATTATCATGTTATTCAAATTTAATATGAAATTAGCCAATTTGATTATTCGCGATTAATGCAAATTGCGGTTTGGAATTCACGTTCCATAGTGAATTATTGGAAATAATTTGAGAAACAAACTGTGCGTGATATATGTATGACACATTTCGATAGATACGTAACGGTACATACTTCAAACAATCTTTTCTCATTTCTAATTACAATATAACTATCATTCGACACGAACAATCATTGTCCCCCTCGTTATGCAAAACCGTGACATTTAATTTTAACCGTTGTCAACCATAAAACATCCCATCCAAATTGCTCAAATGTATCAGATACAATGATTTTCATTCGTTGAACAATGAAAATTCTCGACGATAGAATTTGCGACGTTAGGAGCCTTTCACGTTCAATTCTTTCTTATTCAAAGTAATACGGAAATCTTTATCAAATCTCTTCCAGACGGCAATCGACGAGTTCTTACGAATTCCAACGTTTCTCGGAGCACGTATATACGTGCATACAAGTTTTGTATTAACTGAATTATTTGCAAGTGTATTCTTATCGTACTCGATAACTCCACTTGTGGACAGAGAATCGCCGAGCATAATTTTTGTTTCGAAATTAATTTGGATCGACGAGGGCATAATATCGAGCTCGATCCCATTAGGAGTCTTCGGTGGCTCCTTAGACATCCGAAATTTACAATTTACCATTTCCCTTCGGTCTTCTAAAAGTCTAGCCAAGGAAAAGTTCTCCTTCTTCGAACGATAATCTCCATCCTCCGGGCCAGGATTAACGACTTATAGCGTCCCGATTAGTTTTCCGAAGCCATAATTTAAGAACGCTTCTCCCATCGCGGCATTCTTTCAGGTAAAAGATCTTCCCTCGTGTTTCCATTTGGCATTAACGTCCTTAATCGATATCATCGAACGATATTATAGGATATCGGGTGTAACAGATTTGTCGTGCGGAAACATCGTGGAAACGTAATCGAGACAGTCGTTTTATCGTGAATCTTGGAACGCTGACAAACGCCGGCAAACCGGCCAAACGGGATATTTTCGAAACGTGACACCTGATACCGAATATTCGACCAACGGGGAGGAGGCTCGATGAAGAAGAGCGAACGATCTTTGAAACGCAAACCGGCACATGCCTTGGCCCTTTGATTCGCCAGTTCCGTCACACGCGTGATTTGTGCTCGTTTCTATTTACTGGCTGATATTTCAACTCGTTTGTATTAGAGCAGATCGATGTAGAAATGCGAGGAAATGTTTGCGGAAGATGGGAATAAAAGTTCTCTGACGAGAGGAGACCAGCGATCAGATGACGACCGATATAAAAAATTAGAAATGAAAGTATATGGTAAGTTAGAAGATTTCTACGTAACAGAATTAACAGCTTGGACGTTGTACAAATTGCCATACTGCGAGACTCGTGAAAGAATTGTCTAAAGCATGCCCTATTAAACATAACGTTTCTTCAAGTTTCGGAAAGAAAAGCGATTCGAGATACCGAGTTACCGGCTGACTCGCGTTTTACGACGAAACTCGAAACTCGAACAATTACGAACGGCTGCATATTTATGCCTCGACAAATATAAGTGATTATCCGTGATTTTGCTCGATAAAAAGATACGGACGATACAAAGTTTTTGTAAACGCTCGATATTTTTGTAAAAATATCGTTCGTTCGAGCGAAGACCAAACGAATCGATCCGTACGGTTCTTCGGCGATCCTGACGTTTCTCGATAAAGCTCGTTTTTGTTGACCGATTCGACAGTTTTTTTACTCCGATTCCGTCGCTTTGAGGGCGCGTCATTAATTTCACCGATTGTCGCAGCTGCTGTGTAAAAGGACAGACAGAAAGGAAGAGAGAGAAAGAGGGAAGGGGTGGGTAGTGAGAATGGTAAAAGAGACCGATTGGCACGGATACGCTGATCATCCTCGATATACGAACTCTTGCTACCCACACCCGACCCCACTAAATGGGAGATGACTGTAAAATTCGCGTTCATCCGTCGACGACGATCCGTAAACTGGACCGAATCGATACGAACGGGTCGACTTGCCGCGTGTTATGGAAATACGAACTTCCAAACGGTAAGATATCAAAAGCCCGAGGTGATACATTTTTTAAATTCATAGGTTCGTTCCATGGAACGTGTAGCGATTCGAAAGTTTTGCCTCCGCAAGTACGTACGTTTTATCTGCCTGAATGCGAAAGTTCTACGTCGAAACGACCGGATCTCGAGTTTCAAACGCGATATTGTAAAAAACGTCGAGAACCATCTTTCATGCTCATTAAAGTCACCATAT
Organism: Bombus confusus; assembly: GCA_014737475.1. NCBI lineage: Eukaryota > Metazoa > Arthropoda > Insecta > Hymenoptera > Apidae > Bombus > Bombus confusus. The sequence goes on from JACXIV010000049.1 coordinate 493,919, forward strand.
ACGTACGTACATCGGCACAGCGGATTGCCAAAGAAACTATCGCGTCCACTTATCGCGAGATATCGATCGCTGGCTGATCGTTTCGCGTTACGATCGACGTTTGCAACCGAAACGTGAATGGGTTGGTGGATGGAACGTCGATGGATCGGCAGGGTTAGCGAAAGGGGGATGATACGTTGGCCGTTTGAATATCGGTCCTCGTGCACGTCACCACCGCGTCAAAGTGATTTTTATGCGGATGAGTCAGGATCTTTATTCGAGAGGGCACGCGGAAATGGATTCACGAGGCTACACGCGCAGATTTAATACGCAATAACGAATCTGCTGTCGTGCTTGCAGGCAGGAAGAATCGGTTGACAAATTTCGCGTTCACCCCAGTCCCCGTGAAATCGAACAGGCTCCGCGGCGGCCTGCTGTAAATTCGCGTTTGATGTCAGTCCGCGTCAGTTCGCATGATTAATGTCCCGTGGCCCCGTGGAGCGTGGAGGGACACGACGACGCGACACCGACGACTTCTCGTCCAGAGCCATCACAGCCTCCTCCGGCCACGCGAGGCCGCCGCCACGGCATCGCTTTCCCCCCCCCCCCCCGCGAATTTTAATCACCACCGAGCGGACACGCGGGAGAACGTGGCAGAAAAGAGCACGATGGATTTCGCGGCGACTGATGCGCCGCTTTATTTCGTTAACGTTTCAATCGATCATCGTACACCCCTGGGATCGAGCCGCCGCACCCTGCTCCCTTGTCTCCCCTTTCAGCCGCCAAGCTTCGTTCTCGCTTTACGTTATTCTTGATCTCTTTCTTTCTCTCTTTTTCGCCGCATGGAACGGTCGAAATGCTGGTAGCTCGGTTGCAGCTAAATTTTAGACAGATCGGCCGTTGTACCGTCGACGAGGTCGGGGGCGAAGGGCCAGGGAGCTTCGCTCACCGCGTGAAAGTAAAAATCCTCGAAAAAATTCTGCCTTCCTTTAATTCAAATCAACTCGACGACGCGTCGAAAACGAAAGATTCGTTTTGTGAAAGGTTGACGTATTTAATTGAGCTACATGTTAGCGGTGGCTCCTCTCTAGGGTAGACGAGGTCGCTGCCGAGGAACGCGTGCACGGAGATGCGGGATGACTCGGAGACACTCGGTCTCGCGATGCTCCTCCGATAGCGAGAAGAGTTTTCTAGAAGGATCTGGCCACGGAATGCGCAGGATGAGGAGATCGAGATCGCTCAAAATCCATATCCGTGTTATCTAACGCGCAACGATACTCTTTTACGTACAAGGTTTCAGAACGAACTGGCAGAATTTGGAAGAAATTACACGCGCCGTTTCGAACATTTTGCGTATTTTTAAAACAGGATTAAACGCGGTAGCGTAAGACTAATTAGTCATTTCACCGCTGAAGCTTTTAAAAATCTTGATATTTTAAGACCCAGGATCTTTCCAAAACGTTCGAAACTTTCCAGACTCCTGGGACATCGAAGTTCGTTAAGCCTATTGAATCTTGCAAAATTTTTCAATACCTCCGCGAACTTTTAATTTCGAATCACGTTTGAAGCAATTTGAACTTTCTCCTCGACCAAAGAATATGGAAAAGTTTGCGAGAAAATTGAGTGGCTATTACCGCGAACGCATGCTTTCGAGTAACTATAGCTATTATAACCGCTATTCAATGCGCAAACGCTTGCAAAACGTTTCAAAAGTTCCTAATTTTCAACAAACCGGAAACATCAAACGGACGAATAAAATACTGTTGCTGTAATTTATAACATACATTTATAATATTGTGGTTTATTAAATGATAACAACTTGTTTAATAATTCCTCCATCGATCTTCAAAATTTCATACTCTCCCTCTGTCTCTCTCTGTCTCTCTCTCTCTCCTACCATGCAAAACCACTCTTGAAACCTCTTGAAAAGAAAAAAATGAAACGCCTCTTTTATCACTCTCTCTAAAACGAAACAATTCAAGTCCTCCAGTTTGCTGTTTGAACAGGATTACAGTCAGACTTGGACAGTCGCGTAACGAAGGGTCGTGCAAAAGCTATAACGCCAAGAACTATCCGTCCGCAATCTGAAATTCCGAATTTGTTAAAATTTCGCCTTTTTTCCGTAACAGATACGCGTAATGGTTTCGCGAAAGTTCGTTTTCGAACTTCACGTATAGATCTCGAAGGATGCTTGAGAGGTGGTACGTTGAGGAAGTCGGTCGAGCCTGGCACGTTGTATTTTTTCACGGCAGTAAAACGGCAGATATCAACTTCACTTCCGTGGTGGGCAATTTCGCGTCGATAACGCGCGGGAAAATAGGAGATTGGAAAAGCTCGCGTTGGTGCGGCCTGAAACGGTGACCAACGAAACGGGAACGACGATTTTACGAACGAACAACGCAACCATCCGAGTTATTTTCCTTGCGCGCCGCAATTTCATCCACGTCGCGTGGAAAATAACGAAGTCGGCTTGAGATACGAGAGAATCAAAAGCCCGAACGTTCAGTAATTAGCTTCGTTTCGCGTTTATCGCAAAATTCGGGCGTAATGTCGGCGAAACAGGCCAGTTCGCAGCGGCAAATGCGATATCGCCGTGAAACTTTCCTCTCTCTGTGTTCGGTCCGCAACAACGACCAACGCAATTCGTAATTTGTAGGCCGAAGAAAGCGGAATAGGTAGAGGGAATGTGGAATCGGAACGGCGCGACGAGGGGGATGGTAATAAGAGTCCGACTAATCTCAGTTAAGAAGAGCAAATAATCAACCGGAGTGAATGACTGGCAATTTAATCAGACGTTGGCCAAGATTTTGAATTAAACCGCCACCGGAGCTGGTGGCCATTTAATCTGGATAGTAAATTCAGCAACTCCACTGGCTGCTAATTCGCGAGAAAAATTCGTTTTACGTTAAATAATCTCCCTCGGTAAGAGGGAAAGACGCGTTTTGTTCATCTTTCTGCCGCGAAACATAATGGCTCGGCGACGATGTCCGAAATTGGCTTATAAACCGTACGCTGGCGTTTTCATTTTTTCATTTGGGGATACGCGCACACCCATGGTTAAATGGAAGTTACGTTATTCCGTTATAACGAAGAAATATATGTTTGCTGTTTTCTAAAAAGAAGATGAGACTGATATTACAGCTGATTCAAAAACATTAAAAACAACGCGATATTCTAGAATTCTAAAGGACGCAGAAACGAAATACGCCGCTACACTCAGTCCACATACACATACGATACCGTAGCTGTTTCTCGACATGTAGCACATCTAGCACGTTAGGGCTTCCAAAGCGGCGGATAACTTACTACGGTATCTTTCCAACCATCTCATTATTTTAAACAAGCATATTATCGCGTTTCCTTTAGAAGTTATCGAGAAGCATTACCAACTTAAGTCAACGAAACGTACATCGCACCTTAAATAATTCAAATAAAATGAAAATTACGATCAAACAAGAGTATTATCTATATCGATTAAGATGAAATAAAAATCGACGCGGAAAATAATGCGATGGCCATAATGATATCCAGTGTTAACGAAGCAGAGTTCCGAATAAAAGTTTACTTTTCGCTTTCGGTAGCACGTTTTTCCTGCGAATTTCGTGCTAAACGGAGTACCTCGAACGTTGGACCGTCATTTGTCAATATTATGGCGTACAACCAAACGAAAAGGAGGACAGACTGGCAAAAGGCGCGTAATTATCAGCGACTTTCGCGTTAGCCAGCGTTTGCCAAGGAGGACCAACGTCCACCGCGTTAACAGCACAGGCATCGTGGACGCGGTGGAATTTTGTAAGATCGTAAACAATCGCTGCTCGTTACTAGGCACGGTAACTCGATAGCCGGTCCCTTAATGAGCGTTTTCAGCGCGCTGCTAAAGAAGTATTTGCACAAAACTGCGCAGCTAATCGGAGCCTAATTAAATAAGGGAGGGACCGGTCGGTACCTGGTAAGAATGAAAAACAAACGAGTAACTGAGTAAATAGCTGTTAACGAAGCGTTTGTTTGCTACGAAATTACGACCAGGAAATCGATATTTTCCATCTTGGAACGATTAAAACGCACCGATTTCTGCTCTAGCGGCAGACGATTGTTCCGGCTGTTGAGAACGAATATCTTTGGAGATCGTTAAGCTAATATTCTACTTCCGATTCGGACGACGCGGCAGAATGTTTTCTACTGACAATATAATTTAACTGCTTGCCTGACGATGCGCGTTCAATTCGCGGTAGAGACGACCACTCAACCAAACGACAAATATTTCGTTTGTTCGTAAATCCTAAAACGCTAATGACCGATGCTTCTAGATTTTTCGTCGCTGCTCCACCAATTTAATCCTCGATACTCGACGCAATCAAGCCACCTGTTCAAACCTATGGCTCGTAAAAATTTCTCTTTCAAAGTTCCACGTCCATCGAGAAATCCAAGAAGACGCGCTAAAGCGTTGCAAAAGTTAACGATTTCTCCCAAAGAACTAGTCCAACTTACAAGGAAGAAAAAGAAGAAAAAGGAAAGACAGAGAGAAGGAAACCCGCAGGTACGCGTAGCGTAGGCTGGCCCCTGCGAAAATAATGACCGCGCGATTTTTAAGAAGGTCGTGGGAAAAGGGACGGCTGAACGGTCACGAATCGCGTTATCTCATTCTATCGGTGGCCGCCCCTTCGAACCTCGAAGGCCAGAGAGAGCCTCGGTACTGAACCTTCCCAAATTAGGCGCCGAATTCTCACCCGACCGGCACCTCGCTGCCCTTTCTGCTCCCGTGCACGTGGAGCAGAGTCAACGGCCCGTTATCGCGGTCGGAGATCGAGAGGCAGGCATTGCCCAGCCGGGACCACCTACGCTTCCCACGGCTCGGCCGAGCAACACGAGGACGAGACGAAGAAACCGAACACGGAGAAGGATATGCACGAGCATTCACGAGTGTTTCACGCTGAGATCGAGCAGCCAGCGTTGCGCGTCTTTTCATCGAAAAGTGAGAACCGATTGTTTGACTGCTGCCACTGCTCTTCGTCTACATCGCGTATGTAGGATCAAAGAAGCCAGGCTACGAAGAAGCTATGGATCCGAACGGATTAATCGTAAACTTGAAATTTCTAGCGAAAACGTATATGGAGTAAGCCACGAGAAATAAAACACCTAAGTAAGTTTAACTATTAAAATTATACTATCTGAAGGTTCTTTTCTTAAGAGGTTTCAGGGTATTCGGAGCTTTCTTCTTCTTCTAACGAGCCCGTGTATTTCTATCTCATTGAGTCGAAGCTGGTGTCAAGACAAATTCGTTGTCCCGGTACGATGTAACTTTGAAATAGGGAATAATTTATCGGAAGTACTAATTCGGAACGGTAACCAGCGAAAGACAGTGAAAGAAGTAAGAAGCAGGCAGCAGGGAGGAGCGTCGAAAGTCAGGGCGCGGCATAGAGCGAAAAACGATCTTCGTGTATCGGTAGGTGACTCGGCAGTCCCAGCACGCTCGTTCGTGTTCGCTCGAGAAATCACGAAGGCCACGGTATATACGAAACCAAGGCAAGGGTGGCAAAGAAAAAGAAAGAAACGAGTTTATCGCGCAACGTGGCTCGCGGGAACGAGGAAAATATAATTCGACTTGACGCGGGATAACCATACATACGTTAGCCTGGTCGCGTGCACCCCGAATAGAAAGTTAACTCGAGTCCTGTCCAATTTGAAAACATGCCCGACTGTGCGCTGGCAATCAAGTTACCTGGCCACTGGTGAAACGCCAGCTGGATCAAAGACAAAAGGGGAATCTTGTTAAGCGGACGATGTAAGAAAAACACGAGCGACTCGGCTGAGAGCGAACTGCGAACGTAGTTTTCGATATTGCGGAGCGAGCTTTGATAAATGAACCTTTCGTCTACGATTAATCTAAATCATCTATAGGAAGATTTGGGATTTTAGATATTCTAGAAGGTAGTTGAAAACAGTACGGAACTCGAATAGTGAGAAATTTGACATAAGCGACCCACGAAAAAGAAAACGCAAATAATTAGTAATAGATGGCACTATGACTCGAAATAATTAGCCTCTATGTCTAAAATTTTGCAAATATAAATCATCATATTAAACACCGAAGATGACACGCTGACATTACGATCGCTACAGCTGACCGAATAAAGGTATTATTATCATTGGGAACATTCGTGCGAGGGCAGCGTTGCCATGAATTTTTCCAGAAACGATAGTCGGAGACAGGCACCAGATTCGCCTGATAACGTACGCGAGCACATGCATCGTAACAAGAGGCAACCGATGTGATTTGTGACCGACCAAACTGCTTCACCGCGATGCCCGTCATTCCGTGATGCATCGTTGCGGCACGCGTCTGATGACGCAGCTACTACGCCTACTACGCTTACCGCGGTCGTCTATTCGCGCGACAGCGAGCGAGCGAGTGACCTCGCGAGTTCCAACGAAGGCACGCTTCTCGGAAACGTAGCTAACGAAACGGAGAATCCGACGGCACGTTCGTGAACCGAACACGACGATATAAGTTAATTTATGCTTAAACGCTGAGTAGTTAATTCCTTTGATTGCTTCCAAGAAGTTGCAGCTTTCAAAGAAGATGAACAATTAATAACCACGTTCTGGTATTCGTAATACAATGATTTAGATTTCGTTGGAAGAATCCTGACACGAATGGGCTTCTCTTGACGAAAAATCGGTCGCAATGTCATTCTATCGTCTACGTTGTCAGCGTAGGAAAATTGCGCTGACCGAGCAACATGGAAACAGAAGCATCGAGTTCGGATTATCGTATCGTTATAAAAAGACGCTACTATCTATTATCTGCCTATTATCTATTATCTCCCTCTCCATTGTACCAACCAGATTCGAATCTGTTCCTCCACTGTACTCCGTACTATCCGAACATTCTGTTATTCAATGCGATACTCTTCTATCGGATGAGACAACATGGTTTGACTTACCAACCGCCGTTTGTTCGAAGATATCGAGCGCCATTAAGATTACGTTTTCAGATCGCTTACCTGAAACAGAAATATTTCATAATTAGAGTTAGCTTGCGATACACATACGTCGGCGCACGTTTATAATCTTATAAATACGATCTTACAAATACGACGGATGAAAAATAAATAAAGACGGTGATAATAAAATTAACAGCAACTAAGATAAATGGTATTTTTTGACAAAGATGTTGACTCTAAATGTAACTCCGACAGCAGCTACTGTTCTGTCACATTGTTATTATGCGAAAGGAAGAAAATTCGACATTAGAATCGTGATGCCATAGGTATCATCGATGATTTCCGATGCCGGAATTAATCGGGACATGTATATACATGTATATAACTCGTATAACGTAACTCATACGTCGAGATACGTACAGGTTCGCTCGGTGACCGACAACATCGTGTCTGATCGCAAGCTACAGTGTCTCTTAACAACGCAAAATTCCGCATTGCGCGCACGTAGGAATCCCAGGTGTGTACGCAGAAACACGCTCGTGCATCCCAGGTTAGCGCGTTCCACTATTTTGTATGTTAGAGGATTAGAGAGCGAACGGTCCCACGACCTGCTCGATCCATTCGATGCATTTTATGTGACGCGTGCTTCTTCGAAAACACCGATCCGTTAACCGGAAATACGCGAACCGCGAAACGCTCCGCGATGCTCGCGATACTTACACGAGTTTCGAGTATCGACTGGCATCGTGTACACTAGGGAATTTGTAATGCGTCGACCGTAAGAGGATTGCCAGTGTCCCGAATCCCATGTTAATAGGAATCGGGAGTTCCTCCGTTTCCGTCTCGCCTTTCGCCGTGGTTATCGTCAATTTGTAATGTTTGATCGATGCGTTCGATCGGAACAGTGTCGTCACGAGGTTGTTATTAAGCCCTTGAGTAACGTTTCTGGGTTGTACCGAAAGCTTGTTGACAACACCTCGTAGGTAACATTCCAAATTTTGGATACGTAGCAACGAATAAAAATCGATAGCCTATACGTATTTCACGCGCAGATAAGTTTATGGCAATCTTTTTACGCGTGCATTAAAAGAATTCGTCAACAGACGAGTCTGTCAGAAGCCAAACCGAGCGATTCCACTTTTCAGATCGACATACGCGATGGTAAATTGCAATTTGAAAAACAGTTTTTGTGACATTGTCACTCTCTTGAACCTTTCAACCGACAGAGTTGATCAACACGATCTTTGAATGGTTTAAACGAAATTCTCTAATGATATTCGCAAATTGTAGCTGCTTATTCGTTTCTTGCCAGTGCTAGTAATGTTTGTTACGAAGCAGTCTCGTTACTTATCGAACGAACCGCATACGTGTAAATATATGTGTGCAAGGAGATTGAATTTTTGCAGCAGAAGCGGAATAAAAGCAAATGTATTAAGGAGATTGCTGATTACATTAGAAACAACCATAACGGTGTAGAAATAGAAGAAAGATGAAAAGAAAAGAAAAGTAAAAAAAACTAGGACGGAATATACAGATATACAATCGTATTAAAGAAATAAAAAGGGAATTTACTATCGCTTCAAGCATTCCAAAAAATAGAAAGGGACAGGTACCGTCTGTCGTTTACGTAACTTTGCGAAGCTGTGACTTCAACTTTTACCTTTACGAAGCACCCTTATATAAAAACCATGATGGATCGTTGGAAATAATAACGAACGTGCTAGAAAGTATCCATTAGCTGTATATATCACGGAAATGATTTTTCTCGTATCAGAAACAACCAACTAGACTAACAAGTAGGCAATTCAGGACACGTGAATGATTATGTGGCTATATCTGAATAAAGCATCCGCTTCTACGATAAGTTACCGTCGCGAAACAACTGCCAAACAACCGTTTTTAACGCATATTGCAGATCGATTATCAACCGTTTAATCTTTGTCCGCGTTACGTTAACATCGAGAACTAGTTACACATTTGACCGAATTAACGCAGGGACGGTCACGTCCGAGTTGATTCACATTTTCAAATTTATTCCCTGCAGCTCTTAGATTCTATATTTCGATTTACTACTTAGAAAGAAATTTATACAAATTAGGGCAAAGAATTGTAAGGAAATTTGTATTCTGACAGATGCAACTAAGCAGAGATTTCCTCCGCCTATTAAATATCACGAGTGCTTTGCTTTGAATACTTTCTCTATTTTTGCACAATGTACGCGATGTATATTTTTGCATCTTTAAACTTTCTAGACAGGTATACACACCACAGGCTAGGAATAATCGTTGGCCGTGGGCCGAACTCGAGCTGACAGAGGAGATCCGAACGCGAGAATCGAGACAGGGTCGTTTCGACTAAACAGGAAACTGTCTTCGTAGTACAAGGCAAACCGCAACTTTTCACCCGTATATTCTGCACGGCATTTTGATCGAAGGTCGCGATCACCAACTTCTCTGCCGCTTTAACAGCCATTCGCGAGGGAAAAAAAGGAATTGCGAAGTCGTCGTGATTACCCGCATGGGGTATACGAGGACTGCAAGAAAACACAATATCGTCCTGGGGCTATACACGAGTGCTTGTATACAGCCTTAATGGATGAAACGATATCGCGAGCCCACCCTGGACATATATTCCCCGAGACTAACGCTTCTACGCGATATCGCTCTTTCTCTTCCAACCTTCGCCTTCCACATTTCCTCCTCTGCTTCTTTTTTAACTTTTACGTGATCGTACTTGCACTTTCGGTGGAAGCCGTGACACTGGACGGCTAGCATTATACGTTTTCTGTACAGATTCGTTTCAAGGGAAATATGGTTTGGATTTGGTCATCGTTTAACGAATCCAGGAGTTTAAAGTGTCGATAAGAAAACAGATATAATTGCGAAATTTATTCGGCGAAATTAATCGTAGGTTTTTCCAGATTTTTCATCGCCGATATAGTTCTAGCGTACCACCGCTTAAAACCACCCCTTCGCGAATGACAACATCGTCGATGATGAAGGGTCGATATTTTGGAAATATCCGAAAAACAGCGCGTAGTCGAAACATGAAGCTCGTGCAACGTAAACCACGTTGGCGAAATTCAGCAACCGTGACGCACCATCGCGGTTTCGTATCGATTTTCGCGTCACGGAAAATGCAGACGCACGTGCGACGTTTCCAACAAGGATTGTCTTCGTGAAGCAGGCGGAGGGAGAGGGAGAGAGAGCAAAGGAACAAGGCTGGCAGAATCGATGCAAGCAGCGCGAATGATAATGGAGAAATTGCGCCGGAGAAAGCAGACGGATGAACGGAACGGACACACTGACAAGTCCGGGCGTGATCATCGTATTGTTCGATACCTCAATTTTCCGTACTGTCTCGTTCACCGCGCACTCTAATTACCCTCGAGGCTTACCCCGTGGTTTTAACATCGATATACACGTGTGTGCGCGGCTTCGCCCAGAGAAACGGAGAGATAGAGAGAGCGAGGGGAGGGGCAGAGAGTGTACGTACGTGTATGTACGCGCGAGGATGAGAGGAGGGTGGAGAACGAGCATACGAGGGCACGATGAGATAAGGTCAGGCGTAAATGGCAAATTTCACGGGAAATTTATGACGTTTCACGGAGGAGAGTAATTATCGTCAGATACACGATCGTTAACGGTTTATGAACTTCCGAAAGGGGTCAATGCCGTCAGCGTAGACGCCCCCCGTTCTCGTGTGATCTATGGAAAAGGTGGAGCACGAGCGCCGGAGCTGCAAAATAAAAGAAAAGGTACGAGCTCTTTTGAAACTCGCTTTCGCGATTCAGCGCTACGAAAAATTTTCAATGGAATTACATACGTACAGGAAAGCTCGTACGCGTTTGCACGAATATCTGCATTAGTCGAGACGATACGAAAAAATAGTTGATACGCGATTCGAATGCTGTCAAAGACGGAAGCAACTTTAATTCGCAAATCAAAATGATTATTTCAAGACTGTATTTCGAAATGGAAGAGTTCGAAGGAAGTAAGAACGATCGTAATTCTTCGGATAAAGGCGACATTCTCGATAAATTGGTAGATCTCGGAAGGAACGACCGCATTTTTACGTGGCGACCGACCACGCTCGTTCCCCCGTCGCGTTATTAATTCCGTCGACTCTCTTACGTCACGTATCGATTCCGTACACGGAAAGACTCTCTTCCCTATCCAGTCTCCTTTACCCTGGCGGAGAGCAGGACGATGATAACCTGGCGAAAGTGGATAATGCGAAGATTGAGTTCAACTCGACTTACGTCCGCCGGAACTATTTGAAAACTACTTCGAACTGTCAGATTAACTGAAAGTATGTAGCGGTGGGATTTTGCCCCGCGGGGACCGGTGCATTATTCATGGGGTAAGCATTACGAATCTTTCCCCGAGAATAATGCAAGGACGTCCGCGTAGCGACCAGATTAACGGGAAACTTATTGCGCCCGGGCGAAAATGATAATTTTTCGTCGACGAGAAAACGTTTTCCCTTTCCCGTCCGTGACCGGTGTTTTGCCGACGTCGCCGACGTGTAAATCCGTTGGAAGAGCATTCACGCGCTAGATTCCATGGAAATCGAGACATTTTTGCGGAATGGAGAGGCAGATAAAGCGTAGGTTCGAAAGAAATATCGTTACCGTTCCGTCCTAGGACACGCGAAAGAACGCGCCAGGCCTTTGATGGCAAAGCTTATAACAGGATCGCGATGCAAGGCTATTTTTCAATAGAAATCGTAGAATATCAGCACTTTTCTCTAATTTTATTCTCGTTCAAAAAAATTTCTGCTTCGAACGGAATGCCTGCTATGAAATATCTGCATTTCCGAAATATTTTCACTTTTACGTAAAGAAATTTCAGAAATTTCCGAACGCGCATGGAACGTAGGGCGAACGAATGATCGAGCGTCGAAGAAAAGTAGAAAACCTAGATGTACTAAACGAGTACGCGTTAAAAGGAACAAAAGATAGCGGAAGGGGGTAACAGTATGCAGGAAACAAGTGCACAAAGAGTAAAGCACAGAGAGAAAATATGCAAACGAGGACGAGAGCGGAGCAGATTTTTAAAAGCTACGTACAGCTCCTCTTCTAACCGCTTTCTAATGAGATCAAAAATAAATTGCTCTGTGAACCAGTAACCCAACACATCGTTTAATAACGTAACGTTAATGCATCGGATAACTAATCTCCTTGGAAATACAAATTGATCTATCCACAACCACGACGTACCGATATGTCAAAGCCCTACTGGCCATTGTCACGAATGACTTATCGTATCGATGATTGCTCCTAACGTAAATACATTAATTATTTGCTCTCGGAGCAAAACTGGTTCAATGAGTTAGAGCGGCCCGGTGAATCAATGCCGTTCTCAGTTTGGAATTAGGCTATCTCGAGTGTCGAAACGTAACTAATTTCCCTGTCGAAAGGAAAAAGATGGGGAAGAAGGTGGTCGTATAAATTAGAATTTACCAATGGAGGATCAAATATGGAAGCCACTGGAAAGAAACGAAGGGTGTAGCGAAAAGAATTTTTAAAGGAGTACGGAGTTGACATCCTAATTATCCCCTAGTCCTGCAGCGTTTGGCTACGTTAGACGTATCGTTGTGTTTCGGGGTGAAACGATTATTCAATCCTCGTTAAGACGTATGTATTAATCCTAGGTATACATTTAATCCCAAGTTGTAAGCTGTCGCGTCAAGCGAGTTAAATCGCAGGACCACCGCGTCGAGAGACTCGTTCCATGCTAAAAACCATCGGACTAATTTCCAAGAATTTTTATTTCCACATCTCAGTTTCAATATACACCCCGTGTGCCGTGTTGGTATCGCGGTACGGCGAGAAGGCGCGACGACAAGTGCTATCAAGTATATACAAGTGCAGAGAAGTAGGAGAAACAAGCTTACACGTTCCGCGTCAAAGCTGATCGATATATATGTGTACATAGGCACATAGGCGGCCGATAGAAGTTACGGAACAGCCCTTAGAAGGCTAAGTAAGAGCCATTCGGCGGCTGTGGAACCTGTACGAGAGAAAGGGTGCGGCGCAAAGTATCGACGAAGCTTCGAGAGGTCGAATTCTGTTTACTCGCGTTGAAGGAAGCTGCTGCTGCTGCTGCTGCTGCAAGGACAAAGGGACAAAGATGCGATGGCAGCGGTGGTGGCATTGCTCGGTCGGAGAAGAGAAAAGTAACCGGGAGAGAAAAGCACTCCAAGTACGATGTTTCCCTCTGTTGTGGCGGAATTTGCCTTCGAAAATATCGTTTAGATCGGTGGAGGGGTTACACAAGCCAGAGGGGGAGGTTGGAAACGACGAGACGGCGGAAGGAAGAGCGACAGCCGTGTGGCACGCGCAACGAAGTAAACGCAGAACGGTGGCGAACGCGAGGGAAGAAGATGGAGGCGGAAGAAGAGGCTGCAGTGAAAGTGAGCAAGAAGAGGGAACGAGGACAAGGGTTGGCGAGGCGAGGGGTAACCCTCGGGTCAGGTAACCCTGGATTGCCCATTTCCAGTTTACTGCTAATTCATTCAAATTGTATTTGTTCCCAAATATACATTCTATTCTCCGGCTTTCCTCCTTCCATTCGTTCCTCGCCACGACGACGACTAGACACGCGTGTATACCGTGTACGTGTATCGGTGGCGAAACGTGCACACCTACATACAGACGCGCGCGCGCGCGCGCGTATAGCTTATAGAGATGGAAAGAACGGCACGAAATCGCGTGTATATCCTGTTCGAACGCGCAACACAGCGTATCCTTGCGCACTTTTCCAACGCGACGTTTCAACGAATCTCTTTCTGTCGCCGGTCCCCTACTCACTTTCGATATTCTTTGGGACATTCGCGCAGAGAATATAGATTAAGTAATTTCGAGCATGACGAAGCTGTCGACACGCTGCAAATTCGATCCGGACGGGGTACGTGAGTATCCTGTATTTCTGCGAATCTTGGTTTCTCACGACGATGGCGGGAAGTACAGAGATGGTTTAGTTTTTAATTAATCGCATTTTTATGCGATTAAAGCGGCGCTTTCGATGATCACGTCGGTTTCGGGCTCGAAGCAAGACGTTAATTCCCCGAGGATACGTATCGTTTTAGTTATGTAAAATTCCTCGAGTTCGCCTGGCCCGATTAAAAAAATTTCAAGGCATCGGAATTCGAAAATTTGTCACGAACGAAGGCGTCCTCGAGAAATGCCGAAAGTTAGAGGAATCCGTTTCTCCCAACTACTCAGACTTACGTTACCAAGAAATGGGTGGTAAAGCAGATGAAGAGGGTCGCGCTCCGAAGGAGGACCTTTTCCATGTAAATGTCCACGCCGTCGGTGTATTCGTGCACGCGACGTTGATAGTAGTCGTAATTGTTGTCCGGGAGTGGAACGTTAATTCCAAAGAGAATCGCAATTGGCGAGTTTGCCACTTTCTTCGCCGGCTCGCTTCGTGACACGGATACAGAAGAGCATAGAGGTCCGTACTACCCTGGCTGGAAGAGAAGGCTGTCTCTTCTCACGGGGAAAATGTCAACAGAAGGCCGCGAGAAGAGGATCGAAGGGCCACCCCACTAATTTCTGCCGGGGAAAAGTTCGCGGGCGGAAGCTACCGTGAGGGATAAATTATGTGAAAACCGAAATCGAAGGACGAGAGGAAGCGGCGACGAGCTCAACTTTCTTCCAACTTTCCTGCTACGGAAATCGCTGGAACTCGGCTCGTCCGTGAAATATCGCGAAACATCGTGGCCGGATTTACCACCGTTTTCTTGCACTCTGCTTTCGAAACATTTCGTCAAAGCGGAGCAGAGTAAACACGCGCCTTTCCGTTTCTGCCATCTAATTTTGCCTTGATTGGCTGTTTCTTTCTGAATTTTTCCAATTCTTAGTTCGTTACTCGCTTTATGCGTTAATAACGTCGACTCGTAAATAAATAGTTATGTATTAAATTAAAATATTCTTTAAATTAGACCTTAGACATTTTCGTATTCGAATATCGTTGCGCGTATTATGTTCCGCGTATCATAGATCTTACGGTTTCCGATTTTACCGTCCATATTGATTCAGCAGCGACAAGAGGTACCGGAATCAAAATCTTTTCTTTATCGATGGAGATATCGATACGCGACAGATGCACGATAAAATGGAACTGCGATTGCTGCACGTAAGATACGGGCAACGTTAGTACAAGTAAGAATTCTGGTACAAAGGATCGTAAAAATTTATTCGATTTTACGTCCTATATAAACGTACTTTTGGCAAAAGAAATGGTCAATGTCTGAATTTCTCGTGTAAATGTACGAGTTGTGGGAATTAAATAGAACGTAGCTTTCTCCGTAGGCGAGTCAGTCGCTTTGTGCACGAGTTTCGAAGAATCTTGTCGAAAACGGCAAATTGAATTCGTAGAACACAATAAATTTACAGAGAGAAGTTAGAGCAAGCGATCTCCTCGTACCACGCGTATCCTGATCGTCGTCCAATTCGCACAATTATCGAAGTCCAACAAACCGTACACAATACGAGAGAAGCCCGCATATAATCGCATAGGTTTCCGCCTAAACGCGCAATTTAATATCCAATACGCCAATCAAACACCTATATCAATTTTCGTTGTGATCGATCGCTTATCGTCGATTAAACTCGCTACAAAGATTCGGCTGGTACATACGTGACTCTGGTACACAGGGATATCTTCCAAAAGAACGAGAGTAGTTTCGAGAGTAGTCTGAGATTTGTGAACAGCGTGATTGATTCGGCGATCTATAGAATAGATAGTTGCAAAATTTGGCACTTTGACGTGCCACGCGTCGAATTTTATCAGGCTTGCCCCTCGTCCAGGAATGGAACGAGTTCGTCGTAAAATTTACAGCGGATTTGCCCGTGGAATCCCATCATTGTTCGAAGATTTTCAGAAAACATCTCTATTCTCGAATACACGCTCCCTGGCCATATTATCGGAATATAATGCAAAGGAAACTAATAACGAGAAACTCGGAAAGTGAGAGGAGACATCGAGGGATGGGGGGATAAGAGAGGTAGGCAGACGGCGACTCTAAAACGAAACGATTCCTTTATTCGCGCATGGAAAAAGGAGAAAGGAAAAGAAAAGGGACGGGAAAAGAAAAGGGCAAAGGAGCCAGCGATACGAGGTCCCGGGAATGGGAAAATTCGCGATTCCCAAGTGTTCCGTATCGGTAAGCTCGATCGATGGCAAGTCATCGAGATTCAGTTAGCATAACAATACTCTCTCCTCGACACAATTTTCTCTCCTCTCTCTCCTGCCCCCTTCCCTCTTTCTTGCTCTTTCGACGGTAGATGGGTTGCTCCGCCGTGGCGCGACGCGGCGTCGAATCAATCAGAGGCACGTTCGACGTTGCCGGAGAACCGAGCCGCGAAACCACGTGACAATCGATATTTCGCTTTATCCACATGTCCCGTACTCTCTCCAGAGGTATATCTAAGCAGAACTAGAAGCTTACGGGGACCTTCACCGATATACGTTGCCATAGTGCACCACAAGTATGTATATGTAAGTAGGTGGTACGCAAGCTCGTACGGTGGCACGAGGAAAGTAGAAAAGACGCTTCCGGCGAAATAGATTTCGACCGCGGGTTGGCAATCGATGGCTAGGCTGATCGAGGAAACGCGAACGAACGAGACGCGTGCTGCGATTTGTAATTTGAAAGGTGGCAAAGGTACCAAGGACCGACGGTAAATCTACGCGTATACTACGTATGGCGTATACATATCGTAGGATTATTTTCACAGTTGGCCTTGAGTCTTTGTTAACGGTCAATTGTTTTACGACCACTTGCCTCAAGACCCAGACAACGAGTCGTGAAATGCGGTAGGTCTCCCGGTGAAACGTCTTTTATTATAAGGATACCGGTTCTTCGTACGATTACCGAGAAACACGAGAATTTTCATGACTTTGAAGACAGAACAGAACCATTTCGTACGTGACTTTGTGCATGACCAATCGCAAAGCACGAAAATCCATGACTCATTTAGGCAGGGAGAAAGATCATCTATGCGCAACTCAACGTTCCTGTAACGTTTCGTTTCGTACATTCTCCATATCCTCGAATAAAGTAAGAAAAGTAGCGATTGCGAGCTCGTATCGTACAAAACAAATTTCCCTTCAAAGGGACGACAGGTTACCTTTTAAACTTACAGCATAAACAGCGGTATGAATAGCGCCAGGGCTTATAACGCAAAAAAAGAGGGGGCACAAAAGCGTAAGCATCTTAACAAGAGAAGTAGTCAAAAGAGAACACAGAATTCTCACAAAGAGAACAATGCAAGAAGGCAAGACACAAACGAACACCTCCTCGAGGATACTGCTGAGCCAGAGGAAGAAAAAGGAAAAGAGAGAAAATATACACTCATGAAGTACGCGAAAGAAAAAGAGGAGGAAGAAGAAGAGGAGGAGGAAGAAGAAGAAGAAGAAGAAGAAGAAGAAGAAGAAGAAGGAGAAGAAGAAGAAGAAGAAGATGGAGGAGAAGAAGAGGAACGAAGGAACGTTGGCAGAGGTGGCTGGGCTGCGCACTGGTGTTCCCTGTTCTCTTCCGGATTTATGGATTTCATTATTGTTGGCGGTGGTTGGTTACACCGGGTGACTAGGATCGCCACGCTTCGCAGAATGGCTGAACGGACTGACACGGGGTTGGTAGCGGGCTGTGCAAAAGGGGAGGCTGTCTAAACTTTAACTTGCTGCCCGTTTGCATTTTATGAGCAAGCAGCAAGTTTCTACGGGCTCGTAGGAATCCCGACGCCGCGCCGGCCAAACCGAAGCTCATACATTCATCCCCCTTTCTTCTCCGCCTTCGTCCCTCCTTTTCCTCCGACCTGTCGACCATCCCACGCCAAACTCTGCCCTCTCGCCTCTCTCTTGCATTTTCCTACACCAAGTAACATCCAACGTGCTACTAACCACCAAGAACACGGCAACCCGGTCAAACCACCCATTACAGCCGAGCGTGTAACCTGAATTACCCTCTGTTCGGTTCCACTCTCTGGTGGAACTCCATCGAGTAGATCGTGCCGCGCGTAAAGTAACGACACCGCTGAATCTCGAGGCTTTTCGTGTCTTGAAATTTACGCCTCGATCGCAGATCCGCGCAGAGTTTGCGTTACAAGAGACATCGGAAAGAGCGCAACCAACGATCGTGGTCTGTCATCTGATCTGAATTTATGAAACGAATAGTTGGCTGATAGTTTCTTTGTTTTTTTTTTTTAGAAAAGAGATCTTTTGCACGAATTTTGGTGCTTATCGGTTCGAAGAATCGTTCGTTTTCCACCGGTCATCCCCGTTTACAAATGGAAATTTCGAATTTACGTCCATTCGGACTTTCTTTCGTCTTCCTCGCATAAACTTCGAGCTGTAAACGTTCGCTGTTGCCAGGATAACAACGAATCGCCGAGGATCTAGTGAAAGTCTCGGACCACTCGAAGGTGCGCACGAGATCGAATATACCGGGCTTCGATAAAATATTAACCAGGCCTCCGTAAGATGCCGCGGAATTTCATTACGCAAATTCCGAGCGCGAGTTTCCTCGAAAAAAATCGTGAAATAATTTACACCGGATCCTTGCGATGACACGTCGCGCGCACAAGCGTTCCGCCATCTTCCTCCTCTTTCTCTCGTTCGACCCCGACGCCACGCCAGCCCCAGCTACGAGACAATAATACTGGGCAAAATTGAGTCGGTATAGATGTTGGAATATGCGAACGAGCCGAGCCAGAGTGCACTGTTCAATAATTCAGCAGCGATAGTAGATCTTCACGGAGGAGAGTTCTCGCCTTCTTCTCGCTTTCATCTACCTCGCTCGCCCTTTCTCTCAATCTCCTCCGCGTTCTTCCGCGTTCCCCATCTTTCTGCCTTCTCTAGCTCTCTTATCGGTCGCGTGCAATCTACCACCGATCCACGATAACATCGATACGCGTATGCATAATACACGACCGTGAAAAAATGCCTCTTTCACCTAGCTTCGTTCTCGCTTCTTGCCGAGAAGTAGACCGGCATCTACCGGCTTCGTTGGCTTCGTTGGCTTCGTTGGCTTCGATCTGACCGATTCGTAGATCGACGACTACTTCGGCCAGTAACGAAGACACATCTGCTCTTATATATATAAATTCCTGTTGTATTAAGAATAAATTTTTATTCTTTTAATACGATGTAGGGTACCTAGTATCGTAGAGTAATCTTTTTCTATATGGAACACTTCGTCCCATAGAAAACCAATTATTTTACCAAATAAATATACGATCTAACGTTTAAGATTTGTTGTAGCAAACCAACCTTGCCTTTTTAATATTCGTTGAAAATGTTGCCCCGAAAATTATCTTTACCCGAATTTTTGCAAATGTTAATCGTATTTTAACGAAACATTTCGAAGAGCTCTTTCTTTTAATCGATTGTTATTTCCAACGCTTTCGGTATACCGATTGGTTACTCGAAACTAATTAACTAATAGTCTCGAGTTGCCACGGAATAATTTGCGTATCGGTAATTCGCACAACTCTGTTGCAATTCTCGGTTAACAAAGTGCATATAGTTCACGAGATATCTCGTAGTTTGATAGACTGAGCATTCAGAAATCAGATCGTCGTAAATTTCCATCTTGTACTTTATAATAATTGTGTAATAAATTAAAAGACAAAGTTCAAGTTGGAGAGAACACTCTACGATAAATAATTTCGCGGTAGACGATTAAGCTCTATTCGGTCTATTACCGACGAAATCGTACAAGATGTTTGGAAACCAGCGTTTGACGAAAACTTCGCAGAACTGCCATTGCAAAGACTCGATGAAGATGGATAGTCCAGTCGGATAAGCAAAATTGCAGAACTAATGAAAGCCAAATCGTTTTAGCGTCCATAGAACGATACAAGCTCTGGTTATCACCGGTTACAAAAATATTGTTTCCTAGAAAACCTGTTTCACGCGATAAACTGATTTTCTAACGTTTAAATTGCTACTCGTCGTTTAAAACGTCATGCGAGAGAGAAATGGAAAATAACTGCACGATTTTTATCAATGTGGCGTTTTAGTCGAAAAATGGACAATCACGAGCGACGTTCTAACATGTTTTCGTACAAAAATTATTATCGACGGCTATCCAAAATATCAAACGAATTGTTAAATTATAGCAAACTAGACGAACGAAGAATAATTATCTATATAACGTATAAAAATGGAGTTATAGAAATTGACGTCATTGTTCCTTGTTTCGAATTAAAATTCATTTAAGGTCTCCTTCTTTCTTTACGTATGTCCCTGTTACATCAGGTTAATGGAAGAGATACACGTGTTAATTTCTAATTGCATACTCAGGCTGATAAAATTAAATTAACTAAGCCAAGATAGTCAACGTATCACTGTAACGTACGCTGGGGATTCGATTTAGCAAAGCGTGGATCTAATATTTTCGGAAGTTGAACTCGTACTGGTACAATTATCGAGGAGTATTTCAAGCGAAGAACTTTGATACGTCTGCTCACAAAATGTATTATACTACTTACGTACTTGCGTATCTAGGTAATTAATCAAATACATACATGATACATCAGATACATATATAACCTACACACTGGCTCGTTTTGCATCCCATTTTTTAACCTCTTGATCGATCATTCAGATGCCTGCGGTATCTCGCCAACAAATTTCTCTTAAAGATTACACAAGCGAACCAAAACTTGTTTCCTATTAGTAACGCTATATCGTATATAAAGTTATTTCTTCCTCGGAGATATAAGCAACAAATATCTATGTACCTATCCTCTGAACGCTCTTCTTCGAGTCATTAGCCAGCGATCTTCTCATGGTCGGACAATTCTATCAGATTTATCGGGAAGACATTTAACGCTTTTTCGGATAGCGCGAAAGACGAAAAGGTTTCTAACAATGGATATGAGAAATTCCGATTGCATCAATGGCGAGAAATTAAATTCTACGCGGAGAAATCGGAAAGGTTACCTGGATATACACCGCGCGTATATCAATCTTCTGCAATCGACAATCTCATAACTACGTACGATACTGCGACTATGAATCCGGTACTCGTAATTCTGGAAAAACTCAAAATCCCCGTAACGCGGTCTTTCGACTTTGAACTCGTATATATAAATGTTATGAATTCGCTCGTTCAGGTACATACAACTAGCAAAATCCAATAATACGAACGAATTCCGATACGTTTGTTTGAATGGAAACGAGGTTTATCAAATTGCGTTTAAAACTGACACGCGGTACGCGAAAGTCGAATCAGCAGTGGTGGATAGGGAGCCACTCGTGAAATCATCGAAATTCTCAACAAATACGCGCAATGTAACAAATCGTAGCGTGTTTGAAATTGAAATACAATCGAGAATACAATCCTCTCAGGAGTCCATACGAACGTATACAATTACCGATGGTTCATCGTATCAAGCTCGATTTCCTGTATTTACCGTGCATCCAAGAAATTAGAAATCGCTCTTAAAATTCATTATCGCAGATATTCGAAAATCCACGATTTTACCGATCGTTCCGAACCAAGATTCGCGCGATCGTTGAACAGGAAATTCAGCGAATTTACAGAGGACATCGTAGATTTCCTAAAATTGCGTTTACTTTTATTGAATTACGATCTCGCAAAGGAATTGATCGTTCGAATCACGGGATCTGTATGGGAAGTAAGGATGCTGGAACCACAACGCGATCTCTGATACTGGCAGCTTTGAATATTGCATGAAAGGATGCCACCTAAACCACTGTGCAAGGGCTGGCCAAGGTGTCTCGGGAGCTAACCTGATTTCGTCGTGTTTAGCTTGACAAATAACAAACAGCTACCGATGAACGATTAATCAACATTCGTCTCGGTATCGGGAAAACCGTTGTTCTCGATCTAATTGTTGGCTAATTCGGTGCAAACAGTTTGACTATTCCAAGATTTTCTGACTAGCGAATTAATTCTATCTGCTGTGATAATGAATTTCAAGATTACACCGACTTCCTCTTTTTTCCCCACGGTTAGCGCGCGAAAAGTTTCCTCGTCAGGGAAAGACAGTTAACAAAAAAGCAAAGAGGAAAAAAGAAAAGAAGGAGGTGAGGTGTCGTTGCGCGAAGAACCCCTGGTACGATCGATCCGTCGAGGTCTCGTTTATTTCAACGGGGCGCGAGGAACTTTAACGGGTAAAATCTATTCCTGTACGTGCCGCACATAAATAAGAAAGTTGCGGAAGTTAAAAACTTGAAGGCGGCGAACGGCGAGTACGGCCCGGCTGGATTTATCACCCCGAGGGCAGGAAGGGGTGACGGTGCCGGGCCAAGGAGGCGAAAGGTGTTGTGCCACCGGTACGCCTCGCGTTTTTGTTTATTGCCACCCCGTCAAACGGTCTGCCACTCGATTCTGAGTTACGCGCCGATTTACAAAACCAATAAACCAGCCGGCTGATAGGTTTCCAATTTCTTTCCGGACGAGTCTGATTTACGTCGTTTTCCTGGGGCTACTCGGGGGAACTAAATTAGGCAAATCAGGGTTTCTCGAAGAAGAAAACGATGACTGATTGGAAGGAATATCGTACGTTTTAACGAATCGAACAAACTGCGAAGCCACTGATTGGCAGACTCGCTGATTTACGATGCGAGACAACTAATTTCGTTCGATTAACGGTTAATCGAACGAAAGGAAATATTTAGCTACATTCGTATGCAAAAAATACGAAACGGCGATTTTTCTTTTTTTTTTTTTTGTGATTAAAATCGGTATGTAATAATTACACGCCTGTGTTTTTAATATCCACCGACTATATGAAAATAGTAAAAAGTTCCTACTAAAGCAAATTTTCATATAGACGAAGCAAATATTAAAGAACAGTCGTAAAGGAGCAGAAAACAAAAGAAACAAGATGAATTCTATGGAAAAACGATCGATCGGTGGAGAAAAAGCATCGAGCCATTCTCTATTTTAATGTCAAATATTTGGTAATGAATATCGTGGTAGTAGATCGAAACGGACAGAATAATATAGCGAACAAGCTTTAATACCGCTGATTGGAAATTTTGATCGTTGAATAGCCAGTCTATCCGGCCGATGATTTCTCCATGAAACCAACCCCCAACCCCTCCGTGTTCAAATCTCGGTTTACCACCGTGAACGCGGAATATTAGCTAGAGAAATCCACATCGAAACTACAGACAGATACCTATATACGTATAGACCTATATTTGTGTCTTGTAAAAATTCGAATGGTTCTACGTTTGTGCGTGTCCATCGCTTGTAGATTATCATGCCGGAGCATCGCAACTTTTAACGTTGTTTCATTCGTGACCGCAAGACGTTCGATCGATTTTCATCATTTTTTCCATAAAACTGGTTTACTAGTAGGTTGCTCCAAGTAAAGCGTTTTCTTTCTTCGGATAAAATTTTACAACTTCTGATACTGGCAGCCATGGAAATATCTCCAATCGAAGATACTATCACTGGCATTTTTTCTCAGAAATCTCCAATCACAGCGTGCATATTTTCATAAAAATAATTATTCGAAAGTATTTCAGAACAAAGGCGAAGTAGATAATAAAAGTAGGACGTAACTTTTTTTAAGCTTAAAAACGAGACGCGTTCCTTTCCATGATTGGAAATGAAATTTCCTAGAATTGAGATACACTTTCTTTCGAGTCTAGATCACTTGGTATATATATATATATATATAAAATCGTAAAGAAACTTTGGTAGAGTTTTAAATTCGACACGTAACACATATCAGAGTCCGATCGGAAAGAGGAGCTTTCTACTTTTCTCCAATGAGTCAATGAGTCGGAAAGATGAACGTTCTAAATTGCGCGGACTGTAGCTAGCAGCAAAGCGTTCAACTTTCACTGATATTATGCTCTCTTTACAGGAGGGAATTGGTATCCGCGAGTTCAAACGAATCAGGACGAATTATTTCAGATGAAGTCAAGAAACTATCTCATCGGAGTCATCGAAACTGTACAGTGTTCCAGATCTTACTTTGCAAGTGTCGCGGATGGTGCAAAATTTACATGTCAGCTTTATCGTAATTTGGATTAAAATATTTACCGACGAATAATATATATGATATCTATATAATAATATAAATATATATATAATAATATCTATAGAAACAAACTAACGATTCGATAGTTATAGATCAATTCTTAAACTATATGAATTATAAATTACTAGAAGTATTAGATAACGTTTAACAATTTCGAATATTCGGAAATTTTAACGAAGTTCAGTTTACGATAGCATTATGAGTTCACTCGTGTCGATGTGTACGCGGTGAAGGTTCAGATAACAAAGAGCTTCGTCACAGTACCGCTCAAACTCATCCTGACTATTTACAAGGGAGAAAAAGTTAACGCTGTTCGTCGATACCGCGAAAAATAAATTTTCCGTTGTAACAGTAATCGGTAAATTAATCATTTTTATGGTTTTATTATTATCCCGGAAATTTACTACAATAATGATTATCATAATTTGTACATTTCTATACTATCGGTTCTTCATTTATATTAACAAATACTAAATGACAGTTTATGACAAAAACAATTATATTATAGCCAAAAATAATATAGTAGCCGGTGGTCGTTAGTCAAGAGTAATCAAGCTCGTTTCAGAGGGAAGAAATTTATACATTTGCGTCATATAATTATCTGTTACCTTCATTATTAAGAAAGAAAGATATATGTATATATATGAGAAATGCAAGAACTAAGAATATAAGTATTTTAAACTAATTCCTTATTGAAATAACATTTTTACAAATACCAAAATACACGTTCGATACAATTGTAGACATAATATAGTATCGTAATACGTACATCGTACATGTATCGTACTTATACTCGATAATACTCAATTATATAAATTGCATATACCAGTAGAGAAAAATACCAAAGAAGGGTATTAAAACAACTCGCTTTTGTTTTATTTAATACATAATCTTCATTCCGAATATAGTAACTCGATTTTATAAAGCAACAAGTTAATAAAAGTTGCTTGATTAAAAACCCTTGGTCAA
This sequence comes from Bombus confusus, assembly GCA_014737475.1. NCBI lineage: Eukaryota > Metazoa > Arthropoda > Insecta > Hymenoptera > Apidae > Bombus > Bombus confusus. Next base: position 518,852 of record JACXIV010000049.1, read on the forward strand.
ACGGACGAATAAAAACTGAAATAAAGATTGTTGGCAAATACAAAATTTGTGTAGAATCGTTAGATATGGAAAAAGAAGATTAAACACGCTCTTTGTCGTCTTTTGTCCCCGTGTAATAGAAACCCTATTGCGTAAAACGCATCGTTTTTCACCATCGATGTATCGAACGATCGCGAATTCGAAAAAGACTTTCGAATTCAAATGCTTAGGGAACCGTTCGAACGTGCTTCGAATAGTTTGCGAATGATTTACTTCTGAAAAAAATAGTTCGCACGTCTGTTCGATCCGCTGGTAGGATTTCCTTTGTTTAGACAACTTTGATGAACGCGAGACAGGAAACGTTTTGGCGAAGTGCGAACGCTCTTTGTGAAAGTGTCGAATAAATCGCGATTTAATTACAAATATAACGAGGTCCGTATGGTATTTAAAGAGTAATGTAGTGCGAGAAGTATATGAAATTGCTCGAATCTGTTCTTTTAAATTTTCCTACTTTGCTTTCATCAAATTATTTGCTTTGTTGATTTTAATTCTGGATTTATCTTGACTCTATTTCATTCGTTCCTATCCAATTAAAACTTATCAAATTAAATTTTGTTATTTGCAATTGTATTAAAAGTATGCAATTAAAGCTAAAACTGTAACTGATAATTACAAATTCTTTATGCTAAATGTTTTATCGTTAATTCAACGATAATGCTTAATCGTAATTCAAAGCGTTTCTTGCGTCACTCGTGAAATTACGTAAAAGTAAGTACCTTTAAGTTTCAGTTACAAGTAGAGTAAACCTTAACCGAAACTTGAAACGAACCGTCACACCGTGACTTAAACACAGCTCAACGTACAATTCGTTACGGATATCTTGCACTTATATTTAAACTGCATTATCAAGTACCTATATATTATATAACAGTGACAATCTAGCACAAACAAGGCAAGCGAAAGATCCTCTCTTTTATCGGTTTAGAAAGGGCGAAGGCCGATTTAAAAACTAAACTACGGTGCTTCCAACTTATTAGTATTAATTATCGATATCGATAATTACTAGCGGACAAGAAATAAACCGACATAAAAATAAAACTGATCTTTTTACTCCGAGTTATAATTGAGCTGTAATCGATATTGCTAATCTACGCAGAGGAACGATCCAACGTTAAATTTTAGTAGAATACAAACATTTTTACAGATACAGGTATAACAGAGTTTCTAAAATCATTCACGACCTCCAAAACTAATATTCCATCGGCTGCTCCCAGCTGTCCACATTTGCAACCATTGTCGACCAATACATAGCCGACGCAACCGTAATTCCACATCACTGTTAATCCACGATCGCAACGAAACATCGATCAACATTAATCAATTCTCTCGGTAATTTTACATAACCGTTGAAAAGCCAATCTTGATTTTCATCGGACCGGGCTCTGTGTATAATCGCAGGAGATTTGTCGAGCGTGGAATGCAATTTTTCCACGCGTTTTCGACGAAACTTAATCGCGCCATTTTCCTTCTTTCCGACGTCTTTGACTAAGAATGCGTTCGCGTTGCGTACGACGAAAATTATCGCGATAAAGTGGTGTCTATTTCACGGCAACCGCGTACGATGCTCGCTTCGTTTGTTCGTCTTTTCTACGACATTTCTATGGGTACAGTGATCGTCGACGACGTAGGAACCTAGAAACGTAGGAACGTAGGAACGTAGGAACGTGGGAACGTCGCGTTATTTGTTTCGACGTTTCGTGTGTTTCGAGAAGCAATTTTTCGTTTTTCTTCCATTTCGCTTTTTGCTCCCCGTTGAACTGCACAGGGTGAAATATGTTTTAATGGAACCTTCGCGGCTCTACTGTCGTTTAGCGTTCTCTATGACCCGGCTTTTATTCGGTTAGATGCTTACTTGCTTATTTTCTCGATTTTGAACTTTAGAGCGTCGGAGTTTCTTCTTTCATTTTTAATTGGCAGACTTCGGTGATCGCAGAGAGAGAAAACGTACAACGAACCACAATTTTTCCCTTCGATGAGGAAACAAAATTTTTACGATAAAAGGTTTAAGAGGGACAATAACTTTGGTCGAATCGATCGTTGCGAAGCAAGGATCGACGGATGGATCGGCATAGTCGTGGCGGACAAACGAACCCAACCGAGTCCAGGGAGAGAGCGTACATTTTTATTTCTTCCGTTCGTTCACGGTAGAACGGACAACGAACAAATGGCCGGCTACGTGTACGCGCGCGACTTCCAGCCGAATTGGCAAGCGAATACTTCGCAGCGAATGCAGATTTCGCAAACCATTTGTCAATCGAGCCGCTGGCCCTGCCTGCTTCTGCACGGCAGAGAGGGGCACTTTAATCGACAATCATTTACTATCCGGCTGCGCAGCATCGGCTCTCTCCACTCTTTTTCTCGCAGCTCCCTCTCCCCCCCCCTCTCTCTCTCTCTCTCTCTCTATCTATCTATCTCGCTGTTTCTATCTCCGTCTCTCCGCCACTTTTCTCTTCTCCGGGAGGTTCGCTGTGATTCCTGCAACTCCGTCCCGATTTCGATGTGTTCCTCCATCTATCCAACCAGTTGCCCTCTTTTTCTCCTCAGCCTGTAGTCAGAGTGTCACGATTAAAACGCCATCTGTTGATAGTCACTCCTCTTCGTCCTCTCGCGCCTGCTTCCACCACCTGCGTCTCTCTTCGTTCCTACCCCCTCGTTTTTGTATTTTTCGTTTCCTCTCTCTCTCTCTGTCTCCCTCTCTTTCCCCTGTCGCGAGTCATTCCATCGTCCGTATATACACGCTGTTCCGATTCGAAATTGATATTTGAATCGACCGACCAACGGTAGCCAGTGACGAACGTGTACCCGTTTTTGCCAACACCGTGTGCTACGAAATAAGTGGACGGCGTGGTGGAATTTAAAGTCGAAGCAGACTTTTTATCGAATAAAGTAAGGTTAATTACGACACGCTGGCATTTTCCGACCAGCACTATTTCCATCTCTAATTCTCTCTCTATATTTTCGCGCGCAGAATGCAGGAGAAATAGAAAAATATAGAGATAAATAGAAAAACGAAAGATCGGCGTAACAAATAACGAATGAATATCAATACGATGGAATTTCGCGCCCGGGGAGAGAACAGAGAAAAAAGTAAAGTTGGACGAAGAAAATATCGCAAACTATCTGCATTATCCGGAAGGCTGTCAAAGCGAGAGTAGAATAAAAAGAAGCTCGAGTAGGACGCTGACAGTGGGAGGAACGTCTACGCTAGTAGATATTTGACGGGAGATTGTGCATTAACTCGCGCGGCGTCGCGCAGCTTTATCGAAAGATAAATGTTTCGACGGGGAAAAGGTTGTCATTCGATAAAAAATGTCAAACGTAGAACGGTTGCACGTTATTGCAGGTAGGTATTTATCGAACTGGCTAGCTGCAGGTGTTCGTCATTTTTTTCCGGGGCTTTGACACGTCGATTTTCGGAAAACCCGTGGCAACGATCGCGAAAGAAAACTGCTTCCAACGATTACTCGCGCCAGCGCCCACCGATGAATCTGCGATGATCGCTATTGCGATCTGTGGCAGAATGTTGGAAGGATTCGTTTCGAATCTCCGTTGTATTGAAAACGCGTCGGATCGGAATATTTACCATTCGACGGAACACTTTTCCATCGTAGAATCTCCGTTGCGCGCGACCATTTTTATTCAATTTATCGCCAGATTACTCGCTAGCTACGGATAGCTGTAATTTTCCTCACTATTATAACCTTAATAAACAAGCAATTTGGTTTGTGCAAGAAGAAAATAAACGACAGAAAGTGAAAACGTAATTCCTAGCGCATAATGAACGTTCGTTTGGTTCAAAGATTTCAATAGGATGAAACTCTTGGTACGTTTCTGTAAAGTGAAAATCAGATTGTTCGGCGTAGAAAGAATTAGTTCCGACTGTTCCGATTCGTCTTAAATGTCGTCCCACTTCCGCGACAGCGTCGGCTGGGACATCTTTTAACTCGATTATTAACGAGAAAGCGATACACCGCTGCGAGGGAAGTAAAACCGCAGACAGAAAACAGGCTAATGCGGTGACTCGACGAGAAAGTCGATACGATATGTCTTCCGTCAGTTTTCCACGCTGTCAGATCGTTCCCAGGGAAATTTTATCGTAAAAACGGTGGCACCTCCCGCGTCGAATGAAATTAACGTGGTCAACATCGAACTCAAACACAAACTTGCCACCGATATTTTTCTTTCTCTCCTCCAGTGATCTCTTCTCTATCCGCTTGACAATCTTGCTTCTCAGTTTCGAGTCGAGAAAGAAACGTACTTGGCAGTTTGCATTACCGTTGAAAATATCTTTCCGCGTATCTACCGGTATACCAATCTGTATCGAAGAAGTTCGGTACTATGCTGAAAATTCCGTTTCAGTCTGCTCTCGAATAAAAATATTCGTAATTGAAACCGTCGGAGACGATCGATAATTATCTATGATCGGATATCAAATTATCGTGATCGTCGATAATTATCGCATTTGTCGGTAATATACTGCCACTCTGGTTCCCTCAGAATCACCCTCTGCAATTCCCAAAGATGCTGAACATCTTGCGGAAACAAATTGCATCCACTACGAGGCAAGATACATCCCTAGCAACAATACAAATCAGCTTCCCACGAGCCACAGCATTCTGCTCGGAGGAAGGCTACTCTCGGTTCGTCGACCAGAGTCGACCTCCAGCTAATCGCGACAAAGAGGAAACAATCAAGCCCGCATAAAACACGATTTTCGCTATGCTACGAGAAGAAGAAGAAGAAGAAGAAGAAGAAGAAGAAGAAGAAGAAGAAGAAGAAGAAGAAGAAGAAGAAGAAAAAGAAGGAGAAGAGGAAGAAGAAGCAGACGTAGAAGAAGAAGCGGAAGAACGAGAGGGAGAAGAAGAAGGAAACAACGGTATAGAGAAGCATAATGGAGCTGGAGTAATAAGATAACACTGTCGCGACACGGTCGAGTCAATACGTAAGACGTTCTCCGGTGCAGTTTTCCGCGCCGTCAATCAGCTTCCCGTAGAAACTCATCGCGAAGGAGCCGCACGGATAATAACGTGTTCCCAGGAGACCAACCAGTAATAACCGAGTGGCGGCTGAAGATTGGGAGTTGGCGGTTCGGGCTCGAATTAGAGGGGCAGAGGGGTGGTTCTCCTCGAGGACAAGGCACGGGTTAGAACGTGCGAGAGAAACGAGAGGAAGAAAGGGACTCGGCTACTTCCTCTTTACCCCCTTGTCCCACCTACCGACGACGACCGGCGATGTATCATCCCCCCGTGGTTGCGCCTCCGTGCCATACAACTCCGTGCCTCCACGCGCAGGCCGTTGCCCGTAGAATACTTGTTGGCTCTCGTCGACAAGCAAACAGCCGCATATTGCCCTCAAAAACTACCACCCTACTGGCACGTTTTTAATAACGCCCTTACGTGACTCCACCTTCCTCCAGCCTGTGTACTCGTCCACCGGGTTAAACTCTCCGTATCCGATACGCCATCGTCGCCTCGTTACTCTCTATTTTCTTTCGCTTTGCTCTCTATGCTTTTGCATACGCTTCGATCATGGGGCAGATCTCTCGAAAATACAAAATACAAAAAGTAGGCACGACTCTGACTCGAGCGTGGAACAGAACGTCCCTGCGATCATTCGGGTAATGACAAGAACGAGCGAATTGTCGAACGAAGTTTCGCACGGCACACTCGGTAGCTGCCTTTTCTCATCGTCGGCGATTTTCCTGCCCAACGGTTTCTTTTCTATTTTCCTTTGCTCTTTCTATTCGAAGGCGAGAAGCGTTTCCGAGCTCGGCCACGATGTTACTTCGAGTCGAAAAGGCAGGATATTTCGGTTATTTTCTTCCCCTTTAGGGAGAAAGAAGCGACTTAACCGTGCTCTTCTCGTAAAATCCTACGGCTGGTGTAAAATCCGGCGGATCTGAAATTCGTAGACCGTGCCAGACGCCTGGGAAACGTCCGGCGCGATTACGTCTATTTAACGCAATGGTTTCGCCGCTTGCAGCTGGCGCGCGGTTCTTCCGCGGTCGTAAATGAAAAGCGCGAATTACACCGGCAAGGTGAAAGCGAGCAATCGTGAGTTTTTCAAGACGGGCCGGCACAACGCGCGGAAATCTACTGTCTGTTCGAATCGTCTACCTTTGCGTTTCACGTTTAATCTCGATATTTAGTTTCAAGTTTGTTTCGGTTGAAATTTTGGACATTTCATAACCGCGAAAACGTCGGCAGTTCGTCGATAAGAAATTTCTCCGAAATAGCTAAAACAAGCGAAAGCATCTGAGAAGTGATGCAATCACGCACAACTGTCAAATTTTCCATCGATGACGCATCGCGCGAACGATTTCGCCCGTTTTGTACACGAGAAATCGATTACTTTCCTAGCAAAACCATCGCGTTGGAACAAAGGGAGGGGGGCTAGAAAATCGGCTGCCGCGCGAGACGTTTAGTCGACTCAGTCGACGCCTTATCGAATCCGCCTTCGTGATGCACGAAAAATTCGTACGAAATGTCCTTTTAACGGTTCGATCCTCGCATATTCCAGCCACGAAAGAGAAATACGTGACCGTGCATCCCATTCGCTCCCACCCTCGACTCTCTGTCATTTGCTCTTTCTTTCTCGCTACCACCGTGTACGCCATCGCCCCCGAAACTCGTAAAAGAGCCATTCGTTTGACTCACGTCGTTGCCCGTTTGTTATTACACTGCTCGTTACAAAGTCAATTCTGGCACTCGTATTCTCGTGTGCCGCTCTTTATGCTCGCGTCCGAGAAGGAGAGAAGGGCGGGGTCGTCAGAGGGAGAGAGAGAGAGAGAGAGAGAGAGAGAGAGAGAGAGAGAGAGAGAGAGAGAGGGTGGCTTGGATCGAGCGTCGAAGAAGATGATCGTCGGAAAGGACGTCGCGTAGCGACGTTAAAATTTTCTCTGGAAGAAGTTCGAAGAGTGGCGAGGCGTATCTGTCGAGCAGACACGGCTGCTTGAACGACTACTTCCGCGGTCCACGAGGCCGGTAGAAAAATTAGACTTCCGTCGGTGTTTTACGGTCAGGAGGCTCTTTACGACGCGGTTACCTGTTGGTCGGTTGGTCAATGTGGCGAATGAACGCCGAGAACGAGCAGCGGCTCGGCTGCTTCGTGAACTTGCTGTAATTGCACTCGATAAGTTTTCTTTGATGGCAAACGAGTCGTATATACGGAGCTTTTTTACAGGAAAGTCCGTACGATACCGATTGCGTCGAATTTTATTAAACAAAATTATGTTAACGTTTAAGCGAAACAGACATTCCAATCTTATGAATTTCGAAACTTTCCAGAACAAAGTAACTAAATCTCCAATTACTTGGCTGCGTAAAGTTTCCGCAGCATCGTGCTTCCTTCTCGTTACATCGAAGGGCGAAACTTAAAACTCCAACCTCCGTTTTATCAATGATTCAGCAGCGGCGTACAGATTGCGCCAAACACCGACAACGAAGCTATTTTGCTTAGGCAAACATTTCCTTAAAAATAAAAATCATTGAAATTTAAAGCAGCGAGGAGCAAGAACGCCGAGGCCGAAAAGTAAATGGGATCGTGGTAACGGTAATAAATAGTGGTAACAGAAGGCGAGAGCTGGCCGTTGGTAAACGAGCCTAGAAAAGATTCGCGTGGAATAAGAGCGGTTGAAACAGTAGCTCGACAAACTACGCAGAGGCATTTCCCCGCATGCCATAATATCCATTATACCGCGGTACAATGGACCAGATACGTCGTTTAATATACAACGAACGGGTAATGCTATTGTCGTTGCACGGTAGAAAGTAATTACTTCATTGTCTCGATAAATTGCTCGCCGCTCGCCACGCGTTTCGTATGCTAATAATTAATGAACGTGACAATGCGAGCAGGCATCTATTCGTGTACGTTCGTTTTGCTTCTCTCGTCATAATCGAGCCCTGGTTACCGATACTTGCACCTTCGTTTTCAAATCGTCGACCGTCGCTCGACCGTATCTCGCGATGTCCTTCAACTTTGCCTACTGAAATTTATGGCGAAGAAGGAGCATCAGGTTGCTATTCGCGCGTTGGGGCCTAGGACTTTTTTCCGAGCGGGCGCGCTGTCACGGTGTCTCTGTGATTCGACGAAATAAATTTCTATCCGAGTGGCTGTTTCTTGCTTGTATGCGTAAAAATATCAATTTTCATAAACGTCCGCTGTCTACTCGTAGTTAATACTTTTCGACGCTTTCGAGTCTATGTCTCTTAGGAAGACGACGCTGTTGTTTCGCTCCGTGAGAGAAGGGCTTATTGTCGATGTTGTGTCAGACTCTTGGCAAAGTTAGCTACGATGTTGATAGAACGTCAAAAGGTTAGAGCGTGGCTGACACGATGAAAGTTCAAAGTTATTTCATCAAGATTACTTCTGAAAACTACAGCAAGATATTCTTCGATATACTGTATACACAGTTATCGATTCTACGCGTATAAAAGTATAAATTCCTTCGTAATAATCTGCCTTAACTTTGTTTCTAAATTCGCAATTTCTTAAGTTCATAATTTCGAAAAGCGTCTACGCGATTTTCAAACGATGATTATTAAAAACAATTAACATAGGTAGTATCGAAAGTCCTAACATTTACAAATCATATATAATACTGAAAGCCTCGCACCAATCCTTTCGTTCCGAATCATCGACAAGTGTCCTAATTTTTCCATTTCTACCGTGCGCTAATCTTATGTACGAGCATTTCTAATCCAGTCAACTATTCTCTATCAGAAAAATACAAAAAACATCCCAACTTTACAAACGATACGCGAGAAACATAATCCTAGAGCAAAACAAAATCCCGACTAATCCCAGCCGCCATTGGTTCCGCTGCAAACAAGAAATAGCCTGGCTTCTGCGCGTGGAGGTTCAAAGCTCGTGACAGAAGCCACTTCTAATGGAGCGTGCACCATCGTCGACTGATTTTTCATCCTAATTTGCGGCGACAAAGTCTCCGAAGCGGACGTCCCTTAGAATCTTTCGACCAGAACCAAGAATGAGCTCGAAGGTCGAGAGAATCTGCCAGAAGAAAAGGAGAAGGAACTTGAGGTTCGAAACCAACGAAGGTCGAGGGTGGCTGACAGAATGAGAGAGAAAGAAAGAAAGAAAGACAGACAGACAGAGAGAGAGAGAGAGAGAGAGAGAGAGAGAGAGAGAGAGAGAAGATGAAAAGGAGGCGAGGAGATTCGAGAAACGACACATCGACGTGTCTCAGGAGCGGATAGTTTTCTTTTTCTTTTGTCGTACCTCGTCACACACGCTCCAGACGGTCCTCATCGGCCGGAAATAAATTACCACTCGAAATCTCCGAAAGCCTTTTACCCCCAACCCCTGACCTCGAGATCAAGAAGTCGCGAGGAACAATTTTATTGTATTTCTAAGCCTTCGTCGGGCAGATGTGTTACTAGACGGGCGAAAAGCAGCCCGTTTCAGGAAACTGGATGAGAAAAACAGAGAGTAGGAGTGGGAGAGGCAGAGAGAAAGAGAGGAGGAGGAAGTTCGAGTGGCGCAAGATATAAGCTTATAACGCTGCCGGAAAGACGGTTCTAATACGATCGCTGCGGCTTCGAGCGACCGATCGAAGCGAACGAGAAGAAAGCGGAGACGATATTAGTGACAGAGATGGATCGTAGAGAGGTTTGGCGAACGGAGGTAATTATTATTTGTCGAGGAAACATTGTTTTTGCGCGTTCGCAATGTTTGCAGCGATTCGAGATTAATCATCGATCGTTGGAAAAGAATCGTTTACAGAATCTGTTGCTACGGTGATGCGACAATAGGCCTATCGGTACACCTTTCTACACGCTTTCTGTAGATAGAGTAAAAGTGGAGAGCGTAAAAATGTTGCAGCGCGATGACTCTTACGCTACAGTTGCTGTTATTATTATCTACTGCGAAATACGTTTTGTTCTCACGCATGTTAGCGCACGATACCGATATTTACTTCAATGCTACTTGCTCGAAGCGACAACTCGTTGATATTAACGAATAGAAAGGTATCTCGACATCGTCAAAAGTAAGAATAAAATATTCCGTATAAACGTAATGCGATTTTATCAATGTAATTAAGAGATTGCAATGCATCGTCAAGCAGCTTGTCTTTTAAAATTTATACATATTTAAAATTTATACCTACCTGAAAGTAAGAAAATTCTACGCGATCTCAAGCATCTCCGAGTACGCTGTATTTTCCAAATGATCGACGCATTCAGCGAAAGATATTACGACTTCCGCGTTTAAAAATAAGAAAGCGAGGCGAAGTAGCAGCGATTCTATCGCGATCGTTCGAGGGAGAACGCAATCGCGAAACGCGACGAGAAGACGTTGGGACGAGGAAGGAAAGACAGGGTAACGAGCACGAAGGAAGGAAAGAAAGAGCGGAAGAAAGACAAAGAGAGAAAGATTAAAACGAGCCGCGTCGTGCTGCGACGAAGAGAGAGCTCGAGCCGCGCTTCCATTACTTCATTTCGAAGGCTGAAAGGTGCAGGACAATGGAGAGCCCCTGGAACGTTGACATGGCCGAAAGCCGCGGGATATCTCGATCGTTTCGAATGTGAGGAGCGAAAACCACAGACATCTAAACTCAAAATACGGACAATGCAGAATTTTGATCTTTTGCAAATTAAGAAAGATGCGATTGTTTGGTTACATCGTGTATCTGCAAAGTAAAAATCAAAATTGGTGTACGCTGCGCTTGAGCGACGCGTCTGGTTAATTTTGCATCGTAACGTCGCACGTTTGGTTTGAGCTGAACTTTATTATTCTAGTCCCTCGATCATGTAACAGAAACACACGTGGCACCGTTCATGATTATTTAAACGATGCGGCGTTAGGTATCGAGAAACGCGAGCGGTAGATATACTCTAAATACGCGTAACGATGTAAATATTTATTGATTTTTAAGGTTTGATGTTACGATCTGCCAAACACGCGATATCTTGCGAATATCGAACAACGTGGCGGGATTTATCGGACATATCGCTTTCAACGAAATACGTTATTAACCTTCGCAATAATTTTGCTTTTGAAGTAGAATTGTATCGCTACGTTTGAAGAAATAATAATCGTATCCGGAGAAATTAATGATCCGATTACGAGGCGACGAGATTTTCCTGTTATAATACATCGATTGAGGTGTTTACGTGTAATTTTCGGTACGGTATCGAACGAATATCATCACTTGTCGGCACGGGTGATTATAATTTCGTTTTGTACCTAAATTAAAATGAATTTAAAAGTGTCGAAAAAAATACGCGATAAAAATATTCGAGAGATATCCGTTTTTGTCGTCAATTATACCTTCCAAACTATAATTACAGATATGAAAATTGCAACATCGATACGAACTACGCGTTAAGCGCAAAAAATACCTATCGATAAAGATCGACTGAAAACTGCCAATTCTGCCTTACTTAAAATTCTTGCGATCGTCGACGTGAAACGTCAAAAATTATACACGGTTATGACCTAGCCCACGTTTCGTCGCATCGTTTCTCTGACTCATGCAAGCAACATTCGTCTTCCATCCATTTCTGATGCACTTATTATCCCGTGATAGCCGGTTCGTGCTTGTCATCGAGAATTACTGTGTCACGAGTGCAACGACGATTGTCAGACGTTGTTATCTCAACGATCTGTTATTACCATAGCGCATTGTGCACGGAATACAAAGTGACAAGAACGTGAACGCGCTCGCGGCATGGCGGCGCGGCGCGTCGTTGCGACGATAAGGTTGTTATTTAACCCTCTGTAGCCGGAATTTTGTTTACTCGCGAGAAAAGAAATTCTGTTTGCGACTGGTTGACGCGAAACAATGGTACGGTAACGCGATACAACAATACAGCGATCGATCGATCGAACGAGAATTAAGTGCCTTGGGGCCTATTTCAGGATTTATTCCGAAAGCTAAAGTAAATTATAGATCGGATCTCGTAACTTCTTCACCGTATTACGTACGCGATTTACATCTTTATCCATATTCTTTCGTCACTTACGCAGTAGTTTGCCGTTTCAACCGCTCGATTATTTTCTCCTATTATTTTTTTCGTCGGCGGTGAAGCGCTCGACTTTCGAGAGAAGAAAACGAAGGAAGGGAAAGGGAATAAAGAAGACAACGGTGGAACATCGACTTCGTTTAGACCGTTTCAAAAGAGCACATTTCCGTTCGAAACGAAGAGAAGAAAATTGCTCGATACAAGCGCAGCTCGGAATTCGTGTATTAAATAAACGTGTACGAATACGAATCGAGTTTTAATAAATTCAAGCCCCGAAACGAATTTAAATGGACGCGAAAGAAAAGCAAAGCGAAGAAAGAAAAAAGAAGGGAATAGGGAGGGGAAGAGAGTTTACGAAGCACGGTAGAACCGCCATTATGCAAACTCTCATTATCCAAATACTTGGGTGTCTGAACTGTTCTACTATCTGGATGCCTGTTCCAAGCAAACCGAACCTCCAGGAATTGGAATTTCTCGAAAAATGCTCTTTTAACTCGTCCGATTCGACTGTCAGCCAATCGATAACACCGATTATTATCCTGGATAAAGAGCAAAAAATGTTACAACGTAAGTATGTATCTATATATATATATATATATATATATATATATATATATATATATCTAATCTTGCTCGACGAACTTATTCAGCTAACTGATGATATTCATCGCATCGATCGTAATAAGATTAAAACGATTCGAAAAATGTATTACCTTTCTGTTTCTCGAGGATGCGCGTTAAAGTTCTCGTTTCCGCGAGATTACAAATAACGGATAGAATTGAAATCAGACGTGTATTTACGCGCACGCAGACACCCCACCTATCGATGAAAATTACCAACGATTTCTCTGAAACTGGAAAAAGCGAGTTTCATAATTTCAGAAAAGAAATTCAAAGGCTATACGCGTCTGCATAAGAGGTCGGCATAACAGCATCCTCGCGCCAGGAACAGTATATCATTCGGGAAGTGAAAAATGTTCCGCTTCTATCCAATTCTCCCTACTTCACGGCTCGCGATAAGAGTATTACCGGATGATATATCGTGGCGCGTGTTTACACGGATATTAAAATTGTTTAATAAAAGTAGAGAAAGCATAGCCTCTCCCCTCTTTCTGCGATTATTAATACGCGAATAAATAATATATCGGACAACGCCTGTTCGTCGTGCGTTGTTCTTCCCTTTGTCTATCGTTATCGCGCAGAAAGCGCGCCGTTCCAGTCGCAAAGAATATTCTATCTCTCGTAGAAGTCACTGGAAAAATATCGAAATAAACACGGAAAAAAAGCCTGTCGTTTGCTTTTGCGCCGGCAGAATCGTAAAATTTGAAAGGAAAATATCCACTTTATCGACGCGATGTATTTATTTATTTCGGATTTATGCCACGTGATAACGGCAAAAGCAATTCTTTTTATCGTTACAACGTAAAACGTAGAGCCCGATCTCGTCTACCACATAAACCCTTCGATAATCTACATCGTTAGTAGGTATCCTTCCTACGCAGCCAGTCTATCCTCCCCCTTTAAATCGCGCGATGCTTTTTTCTCGGCGTATCGGCGATAAGTACACCGACGCGAAGAACACCGAGCGAGAGGCGCGTTAAAGTTTAATCAGAGAGCGTAATTTCGCCCGTGCTGTTCGCCAACGTCGAAACAGAAGCTCTCGTTTGCGAATAGTTGCAGGAAAATAAATAATGAAAGGAAGGCAACGGTGTGCGAGCAGCGCTCTGCCTGTACTCGACGATGCGGCGTGAGAAATTCGAAGGGCAGGTAAGTTCTCTGAATTAAAATCAGCCGTAACCGGGAAAGGAAATTTCGATAACCCCCTTCGTTTCAAACAGAACGAACAATTTTACGATTCGATGGTAAAACGTGGCGGAATGGCGAACAAGTAGCGTTCGCTATGTTACGTTTGCACCCTCAAAGAGAAAATCGTGTGGCAGACGTAATAGGAATATAGGTACCAGCGAAAGCACTACCCACGGAATTCTCGAATAACATAAGTTACCTGGATATTGCCGGCACGTAAAGGGGAGAACGAGAGAGGCAGCACTGCGCAAGAAAATGGCGAGTGCGATTCCGTCATTATTTTATTTCGAGAAACGCCATTGGAATATCTGGATGGAGTCGAAACGCGTCCGACCGTCTCCTTCCTTCCTGTTGTCGACCTCGACGAATAACCCCACGCTCCCCCCTTGTATTAACCTTAATTTCAACGTTGGCTCCCGCGGTGAATTCGAACCGCTACTAACTCCGAGAACGATCGTGTCGCACGATAATTTTCCAACAATCGACCAACCACCAGCATTCCTGGCTTGAGAATTGAGAATTAAGCGCGAGCTGCGTTTGTCCGAGGGGAGAAGGGATTTTTGTTGTTCGAAGAAAACAGACGAGGTGGGTGATTTTTTTGAGGAGATGCGAACGGAAAAGGGCGTAGGAAACGACGTAGAGCAAGATCGATCGAGGGCTGTTCTTCCAACTTTCCCATAAAAAGATATACGTTTCCTCGAAATTTGGATAAATCGCTTGAATACGACACAGCTATTGTCAGTAATATCTAATTCGTTCGTCCTTTATCTCAAACGACGCTAACCGACCAAGCTCGTATTATAATTTGCATCGTGATATAAAAAAATACTCACGGTTGATACACAAAACCAACTCTATCGCGTTTCCTTCCAAAGAAATTTGTATTAGCGACCATCAAGACCGCTCTTCCTCGATTTATTCGATTTAACGACAAACGACGCATCGTCTCGGACGGAACACGCGAAATTATTAAGGGTATTACACCGATCTCGTCGAACTTACGACTTGGTGCGTTCGCGAGAGACGAAAAGGCGGGGAAAGGTGTTCGAGAAATGGAAGAAGAAACTCGAGCGATGCGGCCTTTAAGTGGCGGCGGAAAGCGCGGAACTGTTTGAAAAACTCGGGTGCAAGTTTTATTCCCTTGGTGTCTTAAACTCTTGCCGCAGGAGTTCCGTGCACCTGCACCGGCAACAGCAAACTTCCTTATTGAAAACTATTTGTTGTGTTTTCCAATTCGCGACTTACAGAAGTCGTAAGCGAAAAATTATACCGCCCTAACGAACCGCGTCGCATTCAGGAGTGGCACGTGCGCCGACCACGGACAATCCGGTTATCAGACACGACTGTGAAACCGAATTTAGTCAGACGGATGATTTGGTTCAACGGAGCTTGCTTACGCTACCTAAAATTATTTATAACAAATGAGCAGAAGGAAATAATCCAAGCTATTTTCTTCGATCTTTGACTATCTGAGTAATCTGATCCATAATCTATAGCAAGTACCTGGGTATTTATATAACTCAGTTCTAAAGTACTCGCTCTACTAGCACTCGTACAACGATATAATAATACTTCAAAATTGCCAAAGCATCTTTCAACGAACGCGAGAGAAATATTTCAAAGCGTGCGCAATTTTCATCGAGAAGCATCAAGCCCCAAACGATAAAATCGTTCTACCCGATATTTCCACCGATTAATTCCTAACAGCGCGTAGGTATCTATTTTCATCGATGTCGGGCGACATTTCAATGAAAAATAAAGAAAAATAAAAAAGGAGAAACACGTCGTTAAGCGCGGTGCTACGTAATTTGAAAGCAGGCTGAACGAGGGTCGAGGATCGTGGTAAACAATTTACATCCGGCACGCGGGGGAGGGCAGTCTTTAAACTGCAAAAATAAGTTGCACGTGGCACGTCGATGAGATTCGTAATAATAATAACGAAGTTAATTTCCCATGGCGGATCGTTAAAACTCGACGAACTGTCGAGCACGCTCGAAGCGAGCGCGTCGCGTTGTAATTGGGGAAAAATTTGAAAACAAAACGTTCGTGTGTGTGTGTGTGTGTGCGCGCGCGCGCGCGCGCGTGTGTGTGTGTGTGTGTACCACTTTGACACGGAAGAGATAACGATCGCGCGTGAAACACGTTCGTGGAGAAAAAGTGACGAGGCCGTAAATCGGTTGCACACCACGACGAAACGTTTTCGACCGTTTATTACGAGTCGCGGGAACTATCGAACTTTCGGCATTAAAATCCGTTTTTCCTGCCCGTGTCCGCCTCGTTACCGAAAATTGAAAATCATTAAAGCCTCTAATAGACCGGCGAAAATTCCCCGAGAATTGCTGGAATTGACAAATAAACGCCGATACGTGGCCAAAATGCGAAAAGCTACCGAATGTGGTAGTAGTTGGGTACTTTGACAGCACCCTGAAGTAGACAAAAATGTTTAAGTCGCTTGATGTTTTGCCTTCTGCGCGTCTCGATTTTCCTATAAATTCATAGATACACGTACAACGACACGTACTATACTACATCGCAACGAATTTATCAAAAGTATATCCACTTTTAACAAGCGAGAATCTGACTTCAGCCCTTCTGACCGAGCCATTGTCCTCGCCTTACTTTCACTTCATATTTCATCCGACAGCTTTATACGCGATTCGCGACGAAGAAAAGAAGAATAAATAAAAAATCTATTATCGCCGAAAGACGGACGGGTCTCCAGAAGCAAAGTGGAAGAAAATTGGATTCTTTTTTATTTATGGGCACACGACACGGCCGTAGTATTAGCTGGATATCGTTAAACAGAACAACCGTACGATCCATTATTCCGGTCGGGGCTTAAACTGTCGTTAACGACTTTTCGCGCGTTCCTCGCGTAACGTCGTTACGCGAAACCGCCCTTCTAAGTGGCTCGCCAGCTCGAAACCAACTTTTCCCCGATTTTTTCCCCCTCCCCACCTCCCCGCCTCCCAATCTCCTCTTTTTTCTCCTCTTGTTTTACCTGTTTCGTGGACCAGCGTCACAGAGCATCGCGATTCCGCTCGGAACTCGCCAGTTTTCCGCGTTAATTGCCGCATTATCGCGACCTGTTGTTCTTCACCCCTTTCCCTCTGTATCTACCCTGTGATACGAGCTTGTTTCGCGTATACGCTGTATGTAGGACTTACCTGAAACAGAAAGATAAGAATATGTTAGATGGTGGTTTCGTTGTGCGATGTTTACGGAAAACTGAGGCAAATAATCCGATAACGCGGAACGTTTTCAAAGAATGGCGAATGGTTAACTGATGTGGCAAGTTTGCGTGAACGATGAGTGAAACGAAGGTCCTCTTTTCTCTGTGACCGATGATGAAATTGTACCGCGCTCGTTTTACAGGGAATAATAATTTTTTATTAAATTGAATAATTCGCGTATTTGAAATAATCGAACAATCGTGACAATTTGATTGATTTAGAGCTGGATGTATTCGTGTATCCGCAAACAGTTTGACCTACAATAAATCATTTATTTTTCGAACATTTAAATACTTAGAATGTAATAAATTTTTAGAGAGGCTTTTTAACACAAAAAGCAGAATCGATCGAATTTAATTTCTGCGAGAATTATTTATCCTTAAATTCACGCATCGAACCGTCCGATAAAAGACACGCAACGTGTCAAAGAAATTACGTTTTACGCCACAAAATCGCAATCTATCATCCCGCGATCGCAGTGTATTAACTTTTTCTCGCTGCTATTCTCAATTCTAGTTATCCTTTATACTTTGCTTGGCGTCGACGCGTTGCTTTTGCATTTCTATTTTCCACGAAAGTTCACGGTCCAGAAGTCGGTCAACGCTGAGAATATCTTGCCGTGTCGAATTCGCGCGATGAAATCGGGGTTATTAATGTCACTGCGCGTTCTAATTTCGCCGAAGGGAAGAAGAGTGAGACGAGAGAGAGAGAGAGAGAGAGAGAGGGAAACAGATAGACAAACGGACAGACCACTAGAGATGAAATGCCATTCAAAGGACATACTGAAAACGAATCAGAAAAGAAAGACGCTAGAGAATTAAAGCTAGAGTCGCCTCGCTACGGTGAGCCACGTATTGCGACTTTTAGACTTCGAACGTTTCTGCATTTATGCAGGGACTTTAAAGATGCAAAGGTGCACGGAACGCACGTAATATGCAAAAATATATAAAATATCCAAGGTGAAGTATTCGCTACAATATTTAGGATGAAAGACACGTTCGCACAGTGGGTATCGAGGATGAAAAACAAAAACGTAAAGCAAAAATTCTGGATTGTCTGGCGACGATGGACGGTTTTACCGACTAATCGTGCAAAAAACCGATAATTGGCCGGAGTCGAAGAGGTGGAAGAACGGGGGACCAAGAGGAGAAAAATGTGGAAAACGAAATCGCCCGAAATTAGGACTTAAGAAACATTTAAACTGCTTTCTTCGAACAGAACCGGTAAACAACGAAGTCCAATCTTCTTAATACCAAAGCTATCGAAAATCAATGTAATCGGAAAGATTGTGCTTCGTTTCTTTAAACAAGAAACCGAAGAAAAGGAAAATACGAAAGTAGTTATTGAAATTATTCGATTACGGCTGGCAATTTTCTCGAGCAATTACGTGTAACAGAACGTAGTTGATCCAAGTATCTTTAACGTTTGTTCGTTGATTTTTCATCAAGCGTACGATGATTTCAGATAATCTTGATACCTACTATTAAGCGCTAAATGCTAAATGCTAAATGCTTTTTATTCAGCGTTATTATATTGTTTCAATATTTATATGGAGGCGACTATAATTACGAGACTACCTTCAAGCATTTAATATTTCCTCCTTTCTAGAGTATTTTTCTAACATCCGATGATTATACGATTCATTCGCAATGAGATCAAAGCGCCGCAAATTAAATTTTCCTATATTTATATTTCTTCGAGACATAAATTTGAGATTTTGTTCGCATAAAGTTTCGATACCATTCGCGCGATAAATGTCGAAACCTAAATCACATTCCGCGCTATTCGTCGTTATTTCACGAAACAAATTTTCCAATCGATATCGATTCGACGATCGCAATATTACAAGATGTCCATTTAAGAAAGTAACAGAGAAAGGAAAAAGAAGCACAACACAATGATGGAGCGATCGAAAATTCAGTGCCGCGATATCGAAGAAACGGCGTAGCGAATCGCTTCCGGTTTCATATTCCGGCATCTCGCGATTACGGCGGCGAAATGACACGGAAACGGCTGTTCTCCAAACGAATTGCGGCCCGTGCACCTATTAACCCTGTCCGGTTCGTGCTTCGATGCGCCCGCTCAATGCAGAAAATAATTTAAAAGGAAGCAAAAGTTCCTTCGAACGGATCCAGGAATCCGACTAGCAGCGAGCAGTACTTCTTCGATTATCGTTTTTGCCCCGGCGAACAAAACAGGACATTCCCGGGATAACTAGAGCGATCGAGTTAATACCGGAGTTAATACCGGAGAGTGCAAGACTGTCCTTCGGCGTCGTTTAATCGAAGAAACGGATGCTGTTCGCGTTTTTGGAAGCGACAACACCAAGATTGATGTTGATGGAAAACACGGATGAATGGATTTTTTGCAGATCGTACGATGCGATGTTCGTATTGGAAAAAAATTAATTACGACCGCGGCGAGTACAATGCGGTGTAATAAATCGAACAGGACGATGAAAATTCGCATATCCTAACAACATTTTTAATGGTAATACTTTGTTTCTTGCTTGTAAGTAGAGTGCACGTGTTTATGCATTTATGACAAACGTAAAGACAGTACGAGATATCGAGTGTAAAATACATTGGACGATATTTAGAAAATAAAATATACTCTTACTTATGTTCCATTCCTCTGTCAAAAAAAATATCAATTTTACGAAAATATCCGTTGTCTATGTACAAGAATATAATTATTTCGATCAATTCGGACATTCGCAAATTTGACAGATTCGCTGAACAACCCTCCATCCCGGCCGCCATTCGCCATCCACTCGTCTTCGTCCAACGACACGATACAATTAAATTCGTCCGAGACACGGTAGGATCGTGTTTCCTTTTATACGATTCTCAGAGAGCGTACAGAAGTACGGCATAATAACGCCTTGTCCTGAATTCGCCGTGCACGGTCTCCTTGGTCGTGTGCAACGTTCGTGGAAACGATATTCTTTTCATCGTCCAGCGGGCGTCGCGGAGGTGGACCGTGAAAACGCAGAGAACGGGCAAACAGGCCGCAAACGACGTCCTTACGAGTCCTTCTCGTAGCGTCTCCTCGAAAACGTTACGCTGCCATGGGCAAATTTACCATGCAAATTAGCAGATGTATTTCTGGCCGGACCCGAGCGCGCTGGCGAAAGTACCGTCGAAGGATCGTGGCAAAAAAACTCGTACCGCGGCTCGAACGGAAACGTCCGGCCTGCGGCAAGAATAATTACGTAATCTCGGACGAAACGCCGCAGGGTAAAAACTGGTCTGTACCGCCGTCAGTCCGACTTTAATCCGACGGTTTTTGTTTATTACGCGAACGTTTCGAAGACGTGTGCTAAATATCGCGAGGACGGAACCAAGCAAGAAAAAGGAGGGTGGAAAACCGACGATTCAAGTAGAAGATGTCTCGCGATATTTCCTCGCTGTATCGTCGCCGATCTGCATACACTCTGTAAAGTATTTAATAAATGATCTGTTACAACAACCGTTTTCATGCGGTTGAACGAAGGGGGAGAAAAATGATGGATAACGTTATGAAACGGAGACGATCTCGCGGCGATACAAATTCGAAATTACAGGCCGCCGCCGCCGCCGCCGCCAGAAAACGCCGAAGATAATATGCAAAAGAGAAGCTTAAAAAGTAATTACCGGTGAAGAGGGCGGCGCTGGTTAAAAATTGGCGTACATAAAAAGTTTTCTAATTTCAGAAGCCAAGAATGGAGGTGGTGGAGCACGCGCGCGCGACCGAGGGCGGAAACCGGCGGAACGAAGAGGAAGAGCAATGGCGGAGGGCGCGTAGTTACGTCGGCTGTACGCCAGGTTTACGCGGCCACTCGAGTAGCCGAGTGGGATGGGACGAGCTCGAATAATTTAATATACGAATATTTCGCGGCTACTCGAATGCTACGATTGCTACGAACGAGCTTCGGGTATTCCAGTATCGTGCTATTATTCGCCGAGGTTACACAGATATCCGCGAGTCTCCGGTATTTGAACAACGTTCGAAAGCGTCTATCGTTGATTGCACATTTTTGCCATTACATATACCGCTGGCAAAAACGCTTTGGTGGTAGACGCGCTACCGCGCGATGATAAACGCGAGGTAGCGTTCGTTCAATGGAAATTTATCGAGAAATATGCGTGATAAAGCGAAAGGCCAATTCGGGGCTGAAGGCGTTAAGACATAGGATGTCGAACCTGAAACGCTAGAACGGATTTTGCCTGGTGTAGCAAGGCGTACGTTACGATCGGTCAATATCTGTTATACGCAACGATACTTTTTGTAATGAAAAGCTTCGTTTTAAATCATTTTTTTTTTTTTTTCATAATTTGGTTAATTCGCCGTGATCGTGTTAACCGGATCACCCCTACAGTTTCCCAATATTTCCACTCTGGCATATCTAATCTACGATCTAACGTTTTCGAAAATTAAACCAGACGAAGATTTCGCTTGCGCTCTCGCGCTACGCGCTTCGCCAAAGTCAGACCATGCTTTGTCAAACGGTGCGAAACGATTACCAATCGCTTAACGGTCGCAGCAGACAGCAGTTCTTATCGTAAATACCAGGAACATGGTGAACGTAAACTAACAAAAATTCCATTCCCTTTATTGAAACAGATGCTGCTAGTTGGAAAAGTTACCGGTTCTCCAGACAACGCCGTAGTTCATACTTAACGGCTCGCGTTTAACAAACATACTGCACAGTATCGCCCCATTAACCTAATTAGCTATATGGTATTAGAGCTATTGCAATTGTATGCACCGACAGGCAGACGCCAGACCGAGTAGATGGTCGAACGCACGCAGTCTGGCATACAACGCTGCGTTTTCGAGTTCTAGATTCTGCTGAATTTATGTCTGACCACGTTCGTGTGTTCCACTTGAAATTTTTTGCGCGCAGATTTTCGGTACGAAAAACGGCGAATTCACCCCGGGGAACCGTAACTCTCTTCACTCTGGATCCTTTTCAACGTTTAATATCACGCGCTCTTACTTCCCTTCCATTTCGTATTTCTCTCTATTTTCTTTTTAGCTTACTGCCACTTTTTGTTTTACGCGCTTCTTTCTTTCTTTCCTCTTTTTTTTTTTTTTTTTTTTTTTTTTTTTTTTTTTTTTGTTTAATTCGTTATATTTTTTTTAACGCACCAGCGACTTTCATTTGCACAGAGAACCGTGCACATGCAGGACGTTGAACACGCTAGGTGCTGATAATGCGATGGAATTCCGAACTTTCTATCCGGATAGGATAGCAGGTTAGCAAGGATAGCGAGTTCCAGCAGATTTGAGTTGTTCATNAGATTTTCGGTACGAAAAACGGCGAATTCACCCCGGGGAACCGTAACTCTCTTCACTCTGGATCCTTTTCAACGTTTAATATCACGCGCTCTTACTTCCCTTCCATTTCGTATTTCTCTCTATTTTCTTTTTAGCTTACTGCCACTTTTTGTTTTACGCGCTTCTTTCTTTCTTTCCTCTTTTTTTTTTTTTTTTTTTTGTTTAATTCGTTATATTTTTTTTAACGCACCAGCGACTTTCATTTGCACAGAGAACCGTGCACATGCAGGACGTTGAACACGCTAGGTGCTGATAATGCGATGGAATTCCGAACTTTCTATCCGGATAGGATAGCAGGTTAGCAAGGATAGCGAGTTCCAGCAGATTTGAGTTGTTCATTTTCGAAATTGAAGGTTTTTATGTAAAAGCACGCTCGATGCACGCTTCTCCACAATGAAGCAGGAATATTCGATTAATTAAACGTTACCTACTCGTTAAGCATCACCAAGGATCGAAAATAATCAACGAGCAGAGCTATCTGTATAATCAATTATATAATGAAAATAATTACCGTGAAATATATTTTATTCAAATAATTCCTTGGAATACGATCTTACGAAAATGCCAACTTTATGCTTCGTATCGATATCGATATTCGCGTTACAAAATGTTCTGTAGCCAATGAAGTTTAATTGTAATTTCCGGCGAAACGCGCGGCGATACCATTAAACTTACTACTAGTTACCGCAAATTTTCAAGACGCTGTTTAAAGCTATGCTTTCGAGCAAAACTGTGGAAGAGAAAGAGAAAGAGGAAGCCAGTTTAAGACGGCTTTTCAATGGAGGGAAATCGCGGTTGCACTTGACGTATCGACGCTGTTCGACGATCTTTAACGATAATTGGCGGCGCATCGATGAGAGTTTCACAGAAAATATCTCAACGATCCTTAGATGGATCGCTGTTGGCCAGGCTTTGCCGCGGATCGCCGGCAATCGAATTTTATTGTAGACGATCGGTTACGTATGGATCAATTACCCGGCGGCCTATGGTGTAGCGCAATTTGGACGATGGTTAATCTACCGGGGAATTTTCTAAGAGTTCGCGAATGTAACGAGTTCGATGGAAAGTTACGAACTGCGTGGAAAACGGATATAAGACTTTTTTGTTATACCGAGAGAGAACGTTCTAGAATGGAAGTGGTTCGAGCTGTCGCAACGTTTGGACATTACGGATAACGTGTTGCGCAGTTTGCATCGACTGTCTAATAACGTTCGGTGATACCTCGATACAAAAAATAGAAATCTGACTTAAAAAGTTTTAATCGCATAACAAATTTATTTTATCATATTTTATTATTAAAACTTATCGTTATCAAGTTAATCGACTGTTTAAGAAAGAAACTAATGTTCCATAAATCTTTCCTTCTTAGGTAAGCGCTTCTATGACGAAATCAGTCGATGACTCTTCTTTCGTACTATGCAAATTTCCCTACTTGTTCCTACCGTGAGTCACTCGTGATTCGAACTACGATCGAACATTCGCATCGTCTCGAACTAATACCGGTAATAATAAATCGTTGATTTTCATCAAGAAATACGTTATTCGGCACGTACGGTGAATATTCAGGCAGATGCCAGCCACGCCACGTCATTTCGTAGACGATGTTTAAGGACACGGTTGGCGTATTCTGAAACCTATGGCTCGCTCGTGAGGATTTTTCAGGATAGCTCGCCGTGTCGTGGGATCACCTGATCCTTGCTCCGTCAGATTTTTACTTTGGCACGAGGACATTTGAAAAATGTGTCGTACGAACCGACCGTAGCTACCATACGGAACGGGAAAGGAAAGAACACGTGACCCCCTGAGTGCAGATTGTCATGCGGTAGAACGACGAGTCTTGCAGAAAACGCAAGAGAGATCGAACAAAAGGACGACGCAACGTTTCGTAACCTGATGTTATTAGAGCTTTTAAAAGACTTTATCTTTCAGCCAAGACATGCGTCGAATTTCTGCACGGATATGCATTTCTGCTTCTCTTCAAGTTCCGGTGGCATTCTCTTAAAATTTGTGCTTATCGAATCTAATGATTTCACTTTTTTAACTTTTTCCTTGTACGAAAAATTAAAGAATTTATAATAATTCTGGAGAAAGTTAGAAAAAAGCGTAAGAAATGTAAAATACATTGACTAGTTACTTAGATGTGCAACCCTATTCGAGTCAATTTAAATATGTACTGGTTAAGGCGTATGTTTTTTTCCATTTATTTTGCATATTCGTGTATACTCCAAGTGCATAAATATCCGCAATTCGAACGTTACATCAAATAACGACTATACTCTAAACGACGAATCTCGTTACGTTGATTAAGTCATAACCTTAGGCGTCTTATTCACGAGAATTTCACCGTAAGGAGGAAAGAAATGGACTAGTTAGAACAGATCCTGGTTGCATCGATCGAACTATCGTATATCTACATAAATCCAATTGAACTATCTTTTGGATATATATCCAATTGAACCGAGATAGTTTTATAGCTTTTACAGTTAGGACAATAGAATCCAAGACACGAGAGAGGGAAAGAGAGAGAGAGAGAGAGAGAGAGAGAGAGAAAGGAAATTCAAAATAATATAAATGCTCGCTGGCTAAATTCGGCCTTTAAAAAATGTAAAACGAAAAGAAATCGACTGATCGGATTGCTGAACGCGAATCCTTTGTCTCTTGGATCCGATTCCACGATTCAGGTCGTTGATGAATTTTTCCTCGTTTGGCTCTAACGTTGTTATTTTTAACGTCGTGAAACTCTTACCGGTCGTTCCAAGCTCGTCGCGTTATTCCTATGACTTTGCCTATAGTAGGCTGGTACATATAAAATATCGTATTTTCAAATAAACTTTTAAAGGTATATAGCTCTTTTAAGTAATATCCGCGTAATTCAACGGGCTGTGCTGAAATCTGCCCAGGTTCGTTATCTCAAATCAAACGGTAAAAAGTATTTGGGGAAAATCTACCACCGACCAGCATTCACGGAAACACCAACTCGCTGTGAAGAGGCTCGATGGGTCGAGCGCCGGGAGAAATATTAAGATGTTTTAATATGGCGCGATGAAACTCTCGGGGAAGCTAACCCCGTGATTGCTTAACTTTTCGTTGTATAATTCGTCGGCCTTCGTATTGTCGGACACGCCAGACTGAATCCCCGAGCATTGCCATGAATAGAAAATTGTATATACCGATAAACTGGCGGTCCGCGGTCGGCCCGATCGGCGGAGTTCCGCTAATACGTCAGGGATGCCTCGGTTCATCCCTCGATGAATAGCTTTGTCTCGTGGGCGCCCCGGCCTCTGGTACCTCCGATCCCATTAATTAAATCTTCAATACTCTTTAAATCGATTCGTTTAATAGAAAAATCCCCGTGTCCCAGCTGGATAAAGCCTTGCTTTCCATGGCGCGGTTCATTACGATTTTAATACGATTTTAATTATCGCCCTGGATCGGCAGCGGATCGTTCCGGCGAATATCGAAGCTCGTGGAAAAGAAAACAGGCGGTCAAGAGCGGATCAAGGGGGAAATAGTAGGAAAGGGCGAATATAAAGGCGAAAAGAAAGGAAAAGAATGTTCTAGACGGTGGATGTTTATGCCAATGCATACTTTAACTACGACGTAACTAAGCGAGTTTTGTATACTTTTAGTGAGATCCTTAATCTCAGTTTCGTGAAATTAATCTGGAGTACACAGTCGACTCGGACCCGGCGATGTTAATACGTTTCAGAATCAAGCCAACAAAGGGAAATAACGAAGATCGAAGGAAGCAAGAATAAAAAAAAGGCGGAGGGGAGAGAAAAAGCGATATTTTTCGCGAAGGAGAATAATTCGGTGCGGCATAGCGGTTGTTCGACGGATAAGCCAAGGCTATCCTGTCCGTGGCTCTCTCACCCTCGGTGAGGGGGAACAATAGAAAATGAGGAAACGGGAAAATAAACGAGGGAACCGTAGAAAATTAGGAATGAGTATCTAATAACTGAAAAATGTGTCCTGGTATCCCGGGTACCGGGGACCGGAGAAAAGAACGTGCGGGGAAAGTCAATGAGGGGCTGACGGCCACGGACGACGAGACGGCGTAGGAATGAGAGTCGTACGAGAGGAATGACAATGCTAGCCGGTGGCAGCGAGAGAGGGTTTAAAACTTCAACCCCTCGTGGAAAATTTACAGCGGGCTGGATCCGGCGCGTCATTAAACACGTTGTTTCATAATTCACGCTACGATATATCCGTGTGTCTCGCTCAACCCCTCGTCTCCGTTTCTCTCTCGACTGCGGCCGTCCTTTCTTTTTCGCCCGATTTTCGCCACAGTTGCTTCCTACTTTCGCTCAAAATCTCAACGAAGTTTCAAAGCCAAGCGTCTCTAGGCGAAGTAGCTTTGCGAAAAGAATAATTAAACGAGATTTCGACAAATCGAGAGACGAGTGGTTGGTATTACAGTTAATCGCGAATATGTAACTAGCAAATTTCCCGAAATCTGAATTTAACAGTGAATAGTTTACCGGACACGTAGGAAGATTTGCGTTAGATTCGTTTTGTTTAAATTCGAGCGTACGTAACGTGAATATTTTATCGATTAAATTTATAATCAAGTTGCTCTTCGCTGTAAACGTTTATTACGTTATTCAAATGCTAGATACACGTGTATTTGTCGTAAAAAATCTTGGCGTTGCTTGCTTCATTCTCCTTCTTAAATCTAATCTTCTAACGTTCTAATCTTAAAACGTTCGAGCTTCGAATAAGAACCAGGGGATTGTACGTTACAGCACCGGTCGAAAGCGTGTTCTTTTTTCATCGCGGCAGAACAAATTAAAGTTTCCAAATTTAAACAAGCCGAATAATTTCAATTTCGTGGCGGAACTAATGCGAAACTGGCGCGGCGTTATGAATAAAAGTTCGAACGGTGGTTGGAAGTCGACGATCGTTCGCAGTTGAAAACGGGGCAGACCGTGTTCCATTTACGAAAAAAGGAAGGGAATGAAAAAAGGTGTACCGGAGTGGCAGTAACTTCTCGTGAACGTCCACGTTTGCCAGCGATACTCAGGGAGGAGACTTAACGAGATAAAGTCGTAAAATATTCAATTGGACGGACTGCCGGTTAAGTGGATACCGCGCGCTTTTAAGGGCGGTTTCTTACGTGCCGAAACTTCGAACCCACTCGATCCTGCTTCTGCTTGTCAATGAAATGAAATTAACTTTCCTGTGTGCCAAACTAACTTTCCGCCGCATTGATTCCGCCGCGAACGCGATACGAGAGACGGAACTTCATTTTATACGAAGAAATCTGCTTCGTCGATCGTATATTTTTCGTTCGATTTGCTCGAAATACGGTTCTTAATAGATGGAAATGCTATCGGATCGATGCAGGTGAAACGTCGTTTTCTCGAATAAAACCTTAGCTCGACGTAGGTTCTCCGAAACATCGTATGTTCATATGCAACGCGCATTCAATTAGTTCAAATCCTTCGGACTCGTGGAAACGATCGACTTTAGAGTTGAAAAATTCTAAAATTTTAGTCAGTTTCCTGATTAAACTTCCTGAAGAAACAACGACTTCGATTCGATCACTCGCTGTATTTTCCACGGGAAAACGATCGTCGTTAACGTTTCATTACTGCAAGATATTCGCTTCGACATCGGGTGTTCTTAGTATCGTGTTAAGTCTTGATGTCTAGGAGGGAGATCGGCAGCGGGGGATTGATCGAAATCGATCAAATGCTCGCGGAAGTTTTCGTATTACGAAATAACGAACTTGTGCACGCGTACTCCGGCAACTTGGATCGTGTTGGTGGCACAACTCCGAGGTCCGTGTACGTGTGAGAAGAGGAGAGAAAGTACAAATTGCGCCGATATCTCTGATAGCCGTGACAAGGTTCGTGGAACGTTTCAGCTAGCTCCGTGCACGATGGCCATGCAGCTTTGTAAAGCCACTTTAAGGACGATATCGGAGGACAGGGGAGTTCATTACGAAGAAGTTGCGGTTTACATTGCCTCATCAGGAAGTCGTTAGCTTGGCCCACCGACACCTTCTGCCCTTCGTCGTACGCTTCCCTCCAACCCTCTTTCCTCCGACGCTATTCCTCCGCACGTCCACCGCCCTTCTACCACCCTTTAGTTATTCCCCCGTACCCAAGGACTCCTCTTTACGTGTTTCGCGAAATAGCATCTATAAACTGACGAAGTAACTTTTAAGAGAGCCTCGAAACTTCCATTTTTAGCGGTCACGCGGTTTTCGACTAAAATTTCCAAAGCTTCGTCTTCTCCAGCTTCGTCCACGTCGCGAAAGATGGTGTCCCCCCTGGATCTTGCAACGACGTCCAGGTTTCTTTTTTAATCTTTTACTTACCTAAAGATTTGTGCATCGTCGCGATGTTCGAATATCGGAGGATACGGAAGAACAGCTTGAATATTTTTAGAGATTCGAGACTCAACTCGTCGAGGTATCGAACTGGTTTAAGTTAATTGATCGGAGACGGCTCGGCGTTACGAACGTACGAATATTTGAATATCGAATAAAATAAATCGTCTCTCGGAGACGATCCAAGCAGAAACTAGTCCGCGAAATAATTACGATTTCTTACAGGATAAATCAACCGTTGCATCGTGAAACAGAGATCGACTATTCCGGAATATGAGCACGAACGCTGACCAAGCGTTACAGAACAGAGTCGAACGAAATCCAAAATCTCGGTACACCACCTACTTGGCGAACGACCCGAATTTCGTGGAATCGCGGCGCTGAAACAGCGAGCGAATCGGTTTATATCTTTGGGTTCTTCGAGTGAAAGCACACTCGGCATCCTGTTTAAATAGCAATCGGACCAGACAGATATCTCCGAGCAAAGGGGAACAAAAGTTAGGCCAAGAAACGAGCGACATTGAAAGAAAACTTTCAGGCTTTGATCGCCGATGGTTAAGCGACTGTGTTACGGAATGAACCGCTGCAACTAATTTATTGCGTTTGTCGTAGAATCTCTCTTTCGTGCCGTTTCCTTTCTTCGATCTCCCTCGTCGTTTGTTGGCTCAAGATCCAGTACAATTTCTCCGCTTAATCTCCACGCCGACAGTCTCGAATTGTTTACCGATAGCTTCAAAGATGAATAGCGTATCTTTTCGCGATACTCTTCTTCCACTTTATCGTGTAATTTCTTGGACTTGAGATTGCGTGGAATTACCTCGTCTCGCGTTTTGTTTCCATTTGTTTCGTTGGAAAATTCTGTCGTCAAAATTTGCTTACATACCTCGAAGAATCAAATCGTCGAACGTTCCTTGTATATTTCTTTTTACTTATCGGAATCTCGCGTATCACTTCGTATCGCTACCTAATAACTTACCGTTGACTTACAAAAATTTCCTATCCTTCTACTAGTTGAAAATCTCGCTAAACGTGTTTACGTTTAGGATATCTCGAGGAATCTTTAACGCTGTCCTCGCAGTGTCTTGATGAGTTTTTGATGATTTCCTTCTGTTCTATGTATGCTCATGCACGTACATTGTGCATCGATACTCGATGCACCATAAACGACATAACGTTGGCAGACTATTCTCAAATTGTCAACGTACGTATAAAGATCGATAAGCACAGAAACACTAAACCGAAAAAGATACTGTTCTGCGATAAGTAGAAATTTTTTTATCGCACTACATATCTGAATTTCTGATATAAAGTAGGTATTTTATCGAAGAAAATAGTAGGATTCGTGGAGTCGAAGGAAGCGCGAGATCGGTTTCCTGATTTAACGTTATACGGAACATTATTCTTTCAGTGGAGCCGTTCGGAATCGCAAAGTTTTCAGCGTTCAAATTCGCCGGAAGTTTGGCAACAAAAGTCTCTCTCCCATCGAATTTATTCAGGATCCGCGAGTCGCCGGATTCCACGCGGATAGACGAGATGCATTTATAGCGAGCCATTCAGGGTAATTTAGAGAAATCGCGCAGGCTTTTCATCGCGACAGTTTGCGGCTATTGAAACTAACCAGCGAGAAGGATTAAACGTTCGACGTATTCGGATCTTCGTACTACGAAAGAAAGACGACGACGACGACGATAATAACAAGGAGAAAGTACGCAAAGACCGTGTGCTTTCGGAATGCGAAATAATATCTAACGTTAACCGAAAATTCGAGTTCGCTTCGTAGGTAACGAAGCAACAGATTCGAGTCGGATAAAATTCGAGCAACTTGCAATTACACAAGTTGGACGTAGTTGAGGTAAATTGCAGCTGCCTCTGTAAAAGATTAAATTTCCTTGAGTAGGTATTTGTATACAGAGGTTTGCTGCTTCTATTACTTTGGTCAAATCCAAATATCCTTGCCACGATACAAGACCGACCAAAGCATTCGGCTACCGGCGAATAATCGTAGCAGGTATATCCGTGTATGTAGTTAAACCAGACACACGAAATGCTATCTTTCCAGAACGTAGCTACACCGAAAACATTATTCCAGCGATCATCCGAAAAGTCCGAAACAGATCCCCGTTTCTACCCGCTACGCTGATCCGATTTCCAACGAAAGATCCTCCTCAGTTAGCTGCAAAGGATTTCGCGTTTCACGTGATCTCGGTTTGACCGAGATATTCGTGCCGCGTCTGCGAGCACGGGGATAGAACGAGGGGATCGAAAGTTTCGCGACGAAGTCAACTAGAGGCAGCAATCCCCGGAGAGCGAGCACATCAAAGAAAACCAAATTCTCGACCAAGTTTTATCGATGCAAATATTCTTTTTGATTTAGATGCCTTCGAAACACGCCACGTTCGGGTCCACGTTCGCGCCCCGCCAGCAAACAACTGGCCCTCGCAGCGTGCAGGAGCATCTCCTGGGGGACCACGTTACGTCAGATAACTGAATTTCTAACTCGAGCGGCGCTACCAACTTTTATATTTTCCTACCACCGTGCTACCATGTTCTCGTCTCTCGAACGACGTCGCCAAAGTAAATGCAAAAATCGTGGGATTTAGCATTTGCCGATGTGTCCACGGGATACACGGCTACAAAGATCGGGGTATAAGTATAGAAACCGCTCTAATTTGCGAAATTTCCTCTTCAATGGTAGTCATCAAGCTGAATTTCGCCGCGTTCGCTTGCAACGCGCTATACCCTTGTATTTTCGAATCGTTTTGCTCTATTTTGCCGTCTACATTCACGTACCTACTTCGAAGTAAAAATTTCTGCACGCATGGTCGCGAATGCTTCGCGGAGCGAGACATATTCCGAGTCACGAAAAAGATCCAATAGTCGTTGGAATTGACACTAGGAAACTGTAACGTTCAGCCAGTGAAAAAGTCGTGCTTCGAAACCGTAAAGACTCTTGCTCGTTGCAGTCTCCGTCATCGTGGTTGTCGTCTTTGTCGTCCTTGTCGCGTTGCTCGTCTCCTTCCTCTTCCTCCATCTTCTCGTCTGCTTCTTCCTCTTCGTTTTTTCTTGGCGCACCAGCAAATTCTCCGTCTCCGACGGTACCTCCACAATTCACCGGTCGTACTGGCAGCACCATTGCTTCCCAGGCGTTCTCATAAATAACCTCGGAACGTGCATTATTTCACTTGAACCGCGTCCTGAGTTTTGACTCGCGACAGTGAAATACGAGATGCCTGGTGGACTCTCAGGTGTTACCACGATCGACTACCGAAAGAAGCGTTTTACGAGCGTGCACCAGGGAGAACGTGTCTTTGGGATCATCGGTTCGACGAAATCGGTTCCTTCCCTCGTAAAAACCAGGCAACTTTTACCCGCCTGCCTACCATTTTAATTTTAACTTTGTTCCTACGCTATGTCACTGCATTCTGTTGCAATCGATGTCCCCCTCGTAGGTAAAGTTGCGATCATGGCTCGGTTAATCATTTTATCGAGACAAAGAAACTATCTCGAATACGTTTGGAGTTTCCATAATCTTGCATAACTAGCCGGCAAGTCGAATTTATTTAAACGTACGCACGAAGACGTATATACGTGCCAAAAGCGTATTAATAATACGACAAGTATACGTACTTACAGCCAAATTATCGTAGATAATAGCAGAAACCGTGGTAAATCGTCTCGTGCAACGTCGTTCCACGTTTTTAAGAGAACCAAGATCGCTGCAATATCGCGCAACGTTTAGATTGCAAAGTTCTTCCCTTTCGATTTAACCTAATTTCCATGCCGCTACTCCACCGACTCTCCAACATCCTTCATTCGTCATGCTCGTCCGACGAAAATAAACAGCAATTCCCAATTAGCGAACGACAACAGCCGTATTTCCGGAAAAATCCTATTCTCCGATTCAACGGTTTAGATTATCTCTCGACGAGGCTGCAAATCGCTTCCTGCTCGGCAATTGCGTAAACTGACGCAACCGAGGAAAGTCAATTTTAGCAACAGCCGCGAAACAATATTTGTTAAATCCCGGGGAATCGCGTTCCACTCTGCCGCGTTGGCGAAGAAGACGCTTCCTCGAATACGACAATACACCTCTGTTGTCCTCGTTGGATCCAGTCGAGACTGTTTAAAACGGACTGGCTCGAAACGATTTTCGATCGTGTCGGTCGTTATAAACGGAGCCGCGTAATCGTATCTGTCGGGACGGAAAGTGGTTACTTGGCGTTTCAGGAATGTTCGAGATCCGACTGCCTTTAAGCCCCTTTTCCCTCGATGCTGCCGAACCATAGCGATGCCATTGCCAAATCGGCTTACGTCGAACACACCAAAAGCTAATCGTCGATACGCGGTCCCGATCATCATCTTGCGTATATACGAATCTGCGAATCGCTTTCCAACATCCAGTTGTGGAAGATGGTATACCTATGCGATGGATTAGCGCGCATCAGCAAGAGAATCGGCTGGCACACGCGCCTACGACACGCTACTCTGGTTGAAAGTGTGCAATTATTTCTTCAACTACGCCTACGTTATCGCTATAAATATCGATAGCAATTTTTAGAAGAATTCGTCGTTATTTTTAACGAAAGTTTGTTGCTTGATCTATTTAGATCATCCAATATGGATTCCAGTACAGCAGTCAAGTGCTTACCAGATCGTATTTCGGTTTCTGCTAAGCTGGTTTTGACTAGTTAGGTCTTAACTAATAGCTCTTCGTTAAGTCCAGGTTAAGGATCCATTATACTAAATTATGCTCGGATTAGATTTCATTAGATTAGGTTACGTATAAATTAGATCTCGGGATAGGCTTTGATTATATTCCACCCAGAACCTCTTCTTGCTTAGCTTTATCCAACGAGCATTTACATTTCTCGTCTGGTTACTCCGAACTAAATTTTGTCCGAGCGACTTTCTTCGATTCGAAAGCCGGCGACTTTTAACAAAAATTCTTGTCGCTTTAGGTTCGCGATCGAGCGAAATAAATTACAAGGCGAATGCCATCCTCTCACGACAGTCGGCCATTCGTATATTCGTATGACACCAATTCCTCGCAAAACGCCGGGAGGAGTATCAATCGTGTGCAAGACTGAACGAACCATGGAACGCGATACCCGCAGACTAGTCCCCGGAAGGAGATCGATAATTTCGTAATCGCGTGTAGCGTTATTTACGAGGAGGACTCGGCCTCGCAGGAGGATAATTCAAAAAAGCAGCCGGTCGCACGGCGCGACGATAAATATTCCAGTGAAAAATTCTTAGCTGATTTATTGTTGCCGGCCGTTTCAGCGTGCTTCTTCGTGGCATTGATCCCCAGGTTGAAAGAAAGTGGAACAGCTACCACGATCGAGCGTATAACGAGCCTTCGCGTAGTACAAATAACGCTGCTACGCGGCTTTCGTCCGACCTCCGGTCGAAAGGTTACCATACGAATAGCCTGAGTTTTTCAAAGAAGGTTTCTCGTTGATCGTTTTCGAGAAATTTCCACTACGCTATCTGTCCCTTGTTTCGTATTTAATTGCTCGATCGAACCGATACGTATCGTTCTAGATTTAGATCCCGAGTACGGGAAACGCAAGGATACTTATACCTCGAAGAACGTTCGAACGAGATTTCGAGATCAGAACGCGTCTCGCACCTCGGCAACGTTTCTGAGAAATCGTACCACGCGTTTACGTAATCCGGCCGTAATCAAGGCAGAATTTTTACGACAACTTCTCCTCGTGTACGTGAAAACCGCCTAATCCCCGGGTATCGGCGTGTCTCACGTACAATAAGCACGACGTTACGTATACAAAATAAATAGCTGTCGATACGAAATTGCGCGGGACGAAGGAAGCGGACAGCCGGAGAATTGTTCGGGGGTGGAATACGAGGTGGGATAGTCGATCGGTAAGTCAACGAGTAAACTGCCGCGGGCGCGAGTCCATCGATGCCTGCCACACTCGATAAGAGACGTTTCCATACGTCTTAAGACGTCGTTACTTTAACGCTGATCGCTTCTACCCGACTATAACGGAACACGCCCACGCTGCGGCTCCAAGCCACGGAGACGACACCAACGCCAGAAACAATTTCTCCGATGTTCGAACGCGTGGGATCGACTTATCGGTCGAGTTGGGATTTTTACGTTGCTCGATAAGCTTCGCGGTGAAAGTTTTTGATTTTGTTTGCTGGACACGCCGTATGCGTGTATTGCCGTATTTGAGTCGATCCCCGTTAATCGCGCGACTGCTTGCGGAAGGTTCAAATTAACCTCCCTCGAATATCAGCCAACTGTCCGATACCAAGACCACGATCCAAACCATAACGCTGTCCGCGCGTATTTTCGAGTGAACCGTTTCCGCTCGGATCACCGACAGTATGCGCAACGGCCATTAACATTTGTAACTAACAAGACTTTCCACCCCAAACAGACAGCCATCCTACGCTACGAAGTATCAAATATCATCTTCGCCCCCGCACACCCACGTTCCATCATCGCCGCAACCTCGTCGATGCTCGAAACCTACGGAAATGTCATCGTTTACGCAATCAATGTCCTTCGAATTGACAAGACGTTTCATTAATCTCGTCGGTATCTACGACGGCAAGGAATAAGTAGATTAGCCAGGCGAAAAAAGCGACGTGGGTAGAGGGACGGAGATTGCACCGTTGAAGGTGGTTGATTTTAATTTCACGGGGTGCGAGTCCTCGGTCACGGACACGAACACGGTCCGTCTAAGCGTCTGGTTCCTTGCTACGTTACGTGGTACACGCGAGTATATACCCACATCGACGATATTCGTCCACCTGTGTGTACGCACGTTTGCGTATACGTCGCATAGTATGAGTTCAGAGCCACGCGGCCATCTGCATATCCACGAGCGTGTACAGGCCGTGAAGCGTTGGCCGCGCACTGCACAACAGCCCTTCCATGGCATCGATCCCGCGTAATGGCCCATTATGTTGCCTGATTTGCACATTATCCGACGACTCGTGCGATGTGTAAGCCGCGAACTTCGGGACATTACCGATTCCGGTCCGGCAACGATCGTATCGGGACTGCGATACAGCCGATCGACCACAGACGGAGTAAAAATAAAAATACGACGACTCGCCGAAGATGATACGGGGATTGGCGGGTACGACGGCCAGGGTGAGAAGAACCGACGAATATCGGTTACGGCAATGGGATCAAGCACGTTGCAAATAGGTTGGAATTCGTCTGAAAGGTTTCTACGCGAGATAGGTTTGAACTTTTTACCAACGCTTTGCCCGATCCATCCGGTACGCTCCGACTGATAGGCGTGTAATAACTCGCAAACCGTCGAATCTAACCTACTGCGATAAAAACGAAATTCGATAAATCACATAGAGGGAGATTCGTTCAAGCGTTTCCAACTTAATATCGAGATCTCGCGACGCGATTTATCAGGCAACACGAAGCGCAGCGTCGTCGTCGGCCAGTGTAACGTTGTATTTTACCTACAGTTTTCATTCTACTACGCGCTCATACATTAGCCCGCTCGTAATTCACATGCATACGTAACGTTGCTACCTCCGCCTCTCTTTCACCTATCTCTCTCTCTCTCTCTCTCTCTCTCTCTCTCTCACTCTCTGCTTCTCTCTTGGTTGCAGAGCGTAATATCGCGCGCACAGGATACCAGGATACCGGGCATTCGAGTAAATATGCCGGAAGTTATTCCCAGCGGCGACGCGCTAAGAGGAAACGATAGTTTTGGCACCGACTCGCCGCCTCTCTCTCTCCTCTCTCTCTCTGCCTCTCTCGTGCCCCGCGTACCAGCGTCAACCAGTCTTTTACCTACAACCCTCTCTCTCTCTCTCTCTCTCTCTCTTCCTCTCTCGCATCCTAATCCTTGCCTTGCCTTCTATTCTGTTCCACGGTTTGCTTTGCTCTTCTCGACTCGATTCGACTCGACGAGCTCTCCTCCTCCGGAGAACCGAGCGGAAAGTGCTTCGAGTTACGCGCTCGCGCGCGTTTAACCCGTTTGCGTGGCTGTCTACGTAACCGTCCGTGGAAAGAGCAGAAGGTAAAGCAGGAAGGAAGAGGAAACCAGCGTGAAAGAGACAGTCACCGTTTGTGAGGGGGGAATAGAGAGAGAAAGAGAGAGAAAGAGAGAGAAAGAGAGAGAAAGGAAGGAGAAGCGAAACGGAGAGACAGAGAGACAGAGAGACAGAGGGAGCTTGCAGGAGTGATCGATGGGGTGGCGTCCAAGCGTGTCTAAATAATTAGCTGTCTCTGTTCCGACCCTACACCGTTTGTAGTAGCCGCCCTATAGATAATACACCGTACACGACGCGTGTATTCACTGACTGCGCCCTCGCGTTACGTGGGACGGGCTTCCTAGAAGAACAGAGACGGACAATGGCGCTCGTTTATTACATCGCGAGAGAGAAAGAGAGAGAGAGAGAGAGAGAGAGAGAGAGTGAGAGGGGGAGAGGGGGCGGGGGGACAGAGAGGGGGAGAGAGAAAGGTAGGCAGAGACAGCGTGATTTGCTGAGTCGGCCCGAATCGTGAATCATCCGCGTCGCGTATGTAAAATTCACGGAGATTCACGGAGATTCACGGCGCGATACAATTTCGAGCAGTTTTCACAGCTTCGTGGGTAAATTCGACGCACGTATATCACGCGGCCACCAGGGAATAACTGTGCAGGGAAAAGAAGAAAATCTCTCGGCAGAAGTTGCATCGACGGAGAGTGTTCGGCGTCTGTAATAACGTAGGATGCTGAGATTAACCCTTTGTGGGACCTGACAACTTCTCGAATTTCCATTCTCAACTTAAGAATGCAAGTTAAGAAAGGATAAGAGGAAAACGAAGGAAGGGTCAAGCGCTAAAGGAAATATCGACAGAATTTCGTGTTTGCTGTATCGTTGTTATCTACGTTGTCTGATCTTGTTAACCGTGTTTTAACAAAGTCTCTCGGATGGGGATTTTGAAAATGTCTGCCGCGTATTGTACATTGATATCGAATATCGAAATACTTTGAGCTACATACTTTATACCTTAGCGAACACTTGGTTGAACTCCATCGTCTTACGTGAAATTTCAGATAAATCGACTTATCGGATGATCCTTATTGAACCGAGCTGATCTACGACACATCTTCGCGAATATCTCTTGTTTATAATTTCGAACTCGCTATCGTCTAATAGAAAGTTTAATGCGGGAGAAAAAAAGCCGACGAAGAAAATTGAAAGAACAAGGCAGTATTAACCGATACGAAAGCGCGAGTACCCAACGCTCGTAATCGATCGCCGATAAATTTTTGAAATATTTCCCGAATTAAAGATACCGATGCGATAAACTTCTCCGAAAAGCATCGTAAAATCTTTATCCAATGGTCTAATCGTGACGAGAATTAAGTATTACCATTGCAAGATACGCGCAAGAAAAGTAAAATTCTATTTTTAAGAAATTTAGAAATCAAGATCTACTGAATGCGAATCTCGACATTGCCAAAAAAGCTAAAACCACCTCTGTCATATATGTATATACTTTCCATTACGATCGCCCTCCAAAACGGTCACGTACTAACAAACAAACAACAGCCTCGATTCTCTTATTCTCCTTGTTATTTTCAAAAATTCCAAATCTCTTAAAACCAACGAAACATCGCCGCAAAAAGATACAAAACTCGGGAAGTAAATTATTTTGTTTTTCCAAACAAAGACGTTCCCCGTACTCCGCACATTCGAAAAATCGACTGCGAATCATCGAAAAGGGTTGTGATTACAGACTAATTCGGGAATAACTCCTAAGGTTCTAAAAAAAAAAAAAAAAAAAAAAAAAAAAAAAAAAAAAAAAAAAAAAAAAGAAATAGAGAAAAGAAGAATATGCAGAATCCCAGAATTAAACGAGAAACAAATCAAGCCCACTCGTTCCTAAATAGTTTGAGCTTTATCCACGGCCAATACTGCGCATAAGGAAAAAAGCCTTAAAGAGGATTAATTTTCTGGTAATTTCGTCAAATCCTACCTGTGTTCAACCTCTCGGTTTCCGTCGATGAATCGAAATAATCGGAATATCGTGGCGTGAATTATTTAAAGGATAGGTATACGCGAGCAGGCAATATATTGGAGAAGTTGACGCGTGTGCCGAAGGAACGAGGCGGCAAATGGCTTGGAAAAAAAGGAATCTCGAGAAATCTCGCAGGATCGCGAGCCCCTGTGGCGGAGGGAACAGAGCAGAGAGCAAAAGAGCAATATGAGAAGAGAGGGAGCGTTTAGAATGGGTTCCTATCGGGTTTCTAACAATATTACCGCAAATATTGGCAGGCGCGCACGAGCCACGGACACGCAGCCACGCGTCCTGTCTCCTGGTGTTTTTTAAAAGAGACTCGAGATACTCGTGCCACGGCCATAAAACGACACGGTACAACACTTACGGACTATTGGCCAGTGCGACGTTAAACGCGGCTCACGTGCGATATAACCGTGCCGTGTACACCAGTCCGCTGTTAAATAACCAGTCTCCTGTATTTTTCACTGAATCAGGCAAAAAAACGCGCGTGCACGCGGTCATACGGTGGAATCGCGATTTTCGAACGATCGCCTGCTTCGATGTCCGTTCGGTGACAAAAGCAAGCAAACGAGTAAACCTGTCGCTACGAAGTATCGGTACAGCGTAAAGAACCTGCATGTAATTCTAAATATTAAATCTGGCGGAATGAATTTCGTAAAAATGTAACGAAGAACATATACTTTAGTATATTCTTCGATATCCTCGCTTATCGAATTCACAGCTCTACAAGTTCACTCGTTCAAAACTCGCCGAAACGGCACGGTGAACCTACTCGCAACAGCTGCATCCTTTCTTTCGCCGATATTTATTCAGCTCGTCGGTCGGGGCAATCAATCGCCCCCCTTCAATATATAGATCCAATCGCAATTGTGACGCGTTCTGTACCCACGAACACGCATTCGCGCGAATCTCCTGCCCGCGTGCACGTCCCTGTATTTAGATTTAATTTTTCTTGCGAGAGTAGGTTGAAAGCAGCCTGCCAGCTTCCTCCAGAAAGACGCGTCACCGATTTTTTCGTTTCTTTTTTGGTCTATTCCGTCGAATCTTTGAAACCTTCTTTCCCCTCTTCTCTTCTCCTTCTTCTAGTCTCGAATACATCCTCGTGAAAATATATATCTTCGTGCTTCGAAAGCAATTCAGGTTGAGTTAAAGACGATACACTTTAACTGCGGATCGCGGACGATACGCCGCGAGCATTGATGTCACGAGGAATTGTGCGTCTAATGAAAAGGTTCCCGGCTTTTGACGCTCATTCGCCATTGAGACTTCCGTGAGTGGGTGGGTGGCCCGGTGTTTCGTTATTGGTGTCTGTTAATGGAAGAATCGCTGGAAGGCTCGCCACGGGTCGCGCGTGCATCTATACACGAGTATCGAGTGAGTAAGAACGACGCAACGCCATGCCTATAGTTGAACGAATATCGCGGGTCAGGGCTGTTCACGCTTTTAATTCGAAAAATTCGGACTGCGGCCTCGTTTCAAAGAATCGTTTCCACGGACGTCGTCATAGAGAACTCGAAAGAAGTATCTTCGATCGATTCGTGTATTACCGAGGAATAAACAACGTCGAAGACTTTACGAAAATTTCAAGCGTAATTTTAGAGTCGAGAAATTTGCCAAGTTTCGAAAGCATTGGTGTAGCGATGCATCGCTATGAATTAGTCCGAATTATTTACTTTGTATATCGTTCGACCAACGCGAAAATACAGAAACTTTGTTTCATCAACTTCGACGCAAGAATTTGCAAAACGACTACCTATTTTTTCGTTATGTTGATTGATTTACCATTATTTCGATTTCTGAACACAAAGGACAACGAGAATCGATTTCCATTAGCTTTTATACGATAAAAACTCCCTCCGAAGTATAATTTCCAATATTAACGCTTCGCAACATCGGTTCAGGGCAACAATGCCCACAGCAATCGTCCGTGGTTAAATAAACCAACCAACCAACCAACCAACCAACCAACCAACCAACCAAACAAGCAGCATCCGATAATACAGTCAGAGCTCATTACGCTTTCCCGGTGGTGCATCCTCTAATCCATCTTTCCGGTGGCTCGCTCCAAGGGGGAAAGATATTGGTATTCCCGTGGAAAATATGTCGAGGCAACGAAATTCCACGAGTAGGGTGGGTGGGCACCGTCGAAAGAGCCTTTAAAGTCGCCAAGTCGTTCGAAACAAATTATACGAGCGGTGACGAGCGAGACAGCCAGAGCGAAGAAGGAAAAGAACCGAAAGAAAGACGAACGAAGCACGTCGACTCGCGAAAACGCCTGCAAAGCCGTGCATTTCGAACAGATCCGCGAATACTTTCTTCGTCTTCTTCTTCTTCTTTCTGCACGTGGGAAACCCTCTTTTGTTACATGGTTGCGCGAACAAGGAGAAGAGGCCACGCGTTCAACTATTTCTATAGCAGGTAATAAAGTTATAAAACTTGTTAAAAAGTGAAAAGTAAAAATAGTGGCGTAAGATTAAATTTTTAGAAAATTGTCAGTCTGTTGGTTTCGAGGTTGAATAGAGGCGTGGAGGTAATGTTCGAAATACAATTTCTTGGTAGTTTCGGCGTACGTCGAAAAAGTGGTAGCTGGATGGAAAGCGAAGGCGCTGTCGTGTCGAAGGGTGGCTGGAAAAGCGCGCGAGAGGAACGTATGCGTGGCCAAGAGCTGCACGATATACCGTATAAAATATACTTAATCTGTATTCGGGACACGATCCCTGCCCGGTCGGCTGCCTAGCCGGCAGAATACAAAATTCCCGTATTCAGATGCTTTGCGACAGAAATTGACTTTATTGAGGTTTATTGATCCGCAATATTGTGTTCCGCCTGGTCTCCGCGCCTGTTTCCTCTACCTCTGGCGCGTGTATACGTACGAGTGTGTGGGACGTGCTCGTGAGTGCACGCGCGTTTCTCGTTTCCCGGTTTCTTCCGTGTTCCACGTCCTACGCTGCTAGACGCCTTTTATTTTCTAGTATCGTCCAATTTTGGCTACCACGCGCATACGTTGTTTAGGAGATCGTGGAAGCTGCGTGGTTGATCGAGTCAGTGATTCGGTGGTACGGCGTAATCGATAATCGACGCACAGGAATTGTAGGCTAATGGCGTCGCGTGTGATTCCAACATTCAAGTTTCTCCTTTAGGTACTACAGGCTGGTTCATCCTTCGTTCAGAACATTCCGTCGATACTTCTGTCGTCGATGCAATTCCTGATACCCGACACAAAGTCAAACTCCAGTCGATAATTATAATCAACGAACGATGTTAGGTATACGCTCTAGCATCCCGAGAGACGCAACGCGTAGGTATACGGTGGATCAAACACTCGGCTATTATTCCTCTCAGGACTAAGACTAGTTCTGGATACGTTAATCTGTATTCACAAGCAGCGAATTACCTCCGTGCAAAACGTGGAAAACGAAAATCCACAGAGGCGGAGTGGACGAAATAGAAGCTCGTTGCTAAACCAAACACAAAATCGTTGCTCGACTGAAACCGTGTCAAAGAACCGGCTGGAAATCTGCGGAAATCTGTATCCGCGGAATATTTACCAAAGAATCGCGGGTAAAACTGAAACTACGCCGAGAAAGAGTATCTCGAAGCTTTGTGTCTAAGGTTTCGTCGCGAACCTCGAAGGCGGAGAACAAAGACGAGGCATCGTTCTTAGAAGAAGAAGCTTGCCGAAGGATGCCGGAGCGCGGTTCCTGTCGAGCGAACAGGTTTTAGTTCTCACAGTGACGTGGCCAGGATG
Source organism: Bombus confusus (assembly GCA_014737475.1). Taxonomy (NCBI): domain Eukaryota; kingdom Metazoa; phylum Arthropoda; class Insecta; order Hymenoptera; family Apidae; genus Bombus; species Bombus confusus. The sequence continues at coordinate 561,345 of JACXIV010000049.1, forward strand.
ACCAGAATTTCACGATCGAGCTGTGCAGGCTCGTACACCTCGATCGAACAACGTTGCGCGCCAGATACATAATCCACGAGCGCATAGCTATTACGAGTTATAAAATAATCGTGAAGAGCGAATCGCTTGGGAGAGTACCACGTTGCGCTCGGATCCTATACACGCGCATTTTCCTTCATAAATATACATCTATTTCGCTTTTTTAATTTTCAAATTATCCGAACGATCGATCCTCTACATCGCTCGCTCGCGTACAAGTCGCATACGTTAGAAAAGAAACACGGTATAAAGAAGAAAATCTTGAATTTCAGAGAATCGTAAAGTTTTCCAGGCATCCGGGCGAGATACAGCGTTTACAAATCAAGACGCATGTGTGCCAGTAATGATATATTTATGCAAGAGTTACGCGTTCTACCTCTTCCCGCCACATTCCATCATTCACATTGCGCTCCAGTCAAATAGCAAATCACGAGAAACGAATTACCCTTTAAAGACTCGAACAAACGAATCTCCATTATCGCGACAAACAACCGGCCGACAAACAGTCAAACGCTACTAGCCACCATAAACGGAAACCCTCTCTCTACGAAGTAAAGTAAAAAGGAAAAAAAAAAGAAATCGAATTACACGCGATCGACCAGTAACAGCGTATCCAAGCCACATCCTGCGAATTATCCAGAGGCAAAGAGAGAGAGAGAGAGAGAGAGAGAGAGAGGGAGAGAGCATGGCGAGAAAATCGGCCGTTCGCGATCAAATATTGACACGCGGCCCATAAATACGATTTTCGCCGGCCGTTATAAACGTCGAATTATCGGCCGCGCCAGGACGTACCAATAATATCGAATAAATTCCATGCCGGTACGCGCGAGCATTTTCATTAATGCGATTATCGAGTTGATTCGAGGTTGTGGCGCGTCCGGAGACGAGGCGGCGATGCTGCCCGCGCGAATATAATTTATCCGGAGGAAAAAGAGAGAGTAGAGAAGGTGGTACGAGTTTTTGGCCAGACCAACTTATCTCTCCCTCTCTCTTTCTCTTCGTATCTAGCAAGAAGAAAGTCCTGCTTACTGGAACGAAACCAAGTGGCTCGTGGATCAGCCTCGACGCGAGCAATTATTCGCTCGAGGGATTCGGCGCCGCGTCGAGAAGAACGCCTGCACCGTGCTCGATGTGTTCGATTTTCTGCTTTAACTCGAGACGTCGTCCAGTATAGGTTATTCGAACGTCGCTTTGTCGGATCGTTTCGTTTGCTTCTCAAATATTTGGAAAAATTTCAAGATAATTTTCGTACTTATACTTTCTCCTTTCGCGTGCTCTTTCAACGTCAACGTCGGTCAAGCTAGAAGAGTACCCTCTTTCACTTAACGGAACTGTTGCTTCCGATAAATGTCGTGGGCTGCTAGGTGACCCACGTGACATTCAACGTGTTAATATTGCGGTGCTCTTACGAACGATACAGCAAAGTCAATTTCATCCTTAGCCTTTTTTTTTCCGCCCCTCTATTCTCTGACACGCCTGTTCTCTTTCGCAGCTACGCGTCGCTATTTTCTCCGTTACTACAGATTTTCAGATTACGTACGTCGCTAGTATCCCGATATAGACATCACGAGGCGAAAACTATAACCGTAACACACCGTTAACGCCTTCCCGTTCAACGTCGATGACGTCGATTCATCTAAATTATTCTACGACGTACGTTATTTCGCTAGTATCCTCGGATAAGCATCGGCAACATTTCTATTCAATGTCTTACGAGACGTTCTTGATTGGTAGTAGGCGTACGAAATCAAGAACTAGAACCAACTGCGCTCGATATCAAAGTCACCGATCCACCTAAATTGTTCTTTCGTTTTACATCGTCAAGCCAGAGGTGATATCTGTCGTAGTTAAGGTTGGACCAGCATCAATGCCGCCTACGAGCGAGTTCTCGTGGCTTTTACGAGCGCCCGGTGTCGCCTCGTAAGTCGAACGCGAGCCTGCAGCTACTTTAGCGGCTGGAGAGTTTGTCGCGGCTCGTACCATATACGGCGCCATGAAGGGGATCGAAGAGGGTGGTAATCTGAAGCAAGGCGTAAAACGACGGAATACGGCTGGAAAAAAGAGGTTACGCCTTTTTCATGGTCCCTTAACCACCGTGTCGCGTTCTCGCTTGCCTCGCGGTACTCGCAGCAAAATTTTAACCCTCTCTGTTCTATTCTAGCTACAATGGCTGATCAGATATGTAGTGGCAGCGTAATAGAGAGGCATTTGCGTTGATAATTCGATCGTACGCGACTGAAATTGAACACGAAGTTCGACCAAGTGGACGTGCTATGTTTGTTAACCGTAATTCACAGCGCAGCGTTGTTCGGTGGAAAGAGTGGTGGGGCCATCGGTGGGAGGAAAGAAGAAAATTCGTAACTTTAGCCGGGCAGCGGTTTAACGAACGGCTAATTTCGTTTCGCGAAACGAACGATGGAAAATGGTGGTACGCGTAAATGCGGTGTTATTTATGCCGGTAAACGCGTCGTTTCGCGCAGGCAAGAAACGATTTAATCGGCGTTTCTCTGGAGAGAATGCAAACATCGCACGGTCGATGATAATACGGAATTGCATGGCGGCGCATAGTCGAGTTACCGTAAAAAATATAAAATATAATTTATCGCGCGTCTCCCCTGTGATCTTTGTATGCAATCAGAAATCTTTTTCTTCGAGGCGTAATATAATACAAACGCAGGCAAATATTAATCCCGTTACGTCGACAAATCAAACGAAATATACGCGAATACACTTGTACACATCCAAATACGAATCTTCATCCGTCTTCCGAGTCTCGCATCCCCTGTTCTTACACTCCGCGCGGAAATCCTTACAGGGAAATTGTGAATTAAACGCGAACGCCTTTCGCGCCTCTCGTTTCCTCCCTTCCCTGTGTCTTGCTTCTCTCGTAAACAGACAGTCGACGAGAGAAAATTGCCGACGCGAAATATCCTCTCAGCCCAAGGAACCAGAGAAAGAGCGCGGTGAAAGATGGAAAAGGAGACCGAGAGACTGCCGCTCGCTCCTTTAATTCCCAATATTTTTTCGAGACACACCCTTCAACTCGGGCTCAACTTGTTGCGCTTTACGAGCACGTCACCGCCCTCTGAAATTCCTATTTGTTCCGGTACACGGGGAGACCGGCCAGGGAACGAGCCATACCAAAAATGAAAAAAAAAAAGAAAAAAAAGAAACACGAGAGAGAAAGGAAAGAAAAAATAGTGGGAAATAAGAGAGCCACGGAAGGCACAGGACGAGGGTTCGGCTTCGCGGAAAGCGAAGGGTGACTAAGAAAAGAAACGACGCGTGTTCGCCGACCAGTGTAACCTATACACACACGTGCGCGCACGAGCTTCTATGCAAAATAGAAAATGCAAAAGAAAGAGGAATGCAGAGAGAATAAAAGGGAGTGAATGAGTGCGAAGAGAGAGGGGGAGGGGGACAGGGAGGAGGGAGGAAGGGAGGGAGGTACGCCTCGAAGCTCCTATTGGACAGGTCCACCGAGTTCGGGAGGGTTCGCCTTGGAAATCGAGTCTCAAGGGTAAATCGAGCGCCACTGGGTTGGAAAGAAGAAGAGGAATAATAAGGGCGGAGCCGCGAGGGTAGTAGCGGCGCTAACAAGAGAAAAAAAGGACGGAGAGAACGAACCCTCGAAGGAAGGAACGAAGAAAGAAGTAGTTGCGAAAAAATAGCGAAAAGCGGATAAGGAGAAGAAAGAGGTAGATGGAAAGATCTAGTGTGCGCGGTGTAAGAAACAAATTGCAGGAATAGGGGATGGAGAGTTGACGGGGAGAAAACGGTAGGGAGATTTAATGACAGAGAATTACAAGTAATGGCGGGTAACGCGCCCTATTTAACGCCTCCGCCTCACCTTATCCTATCACACGAAATAACCTCTGCATCCCCGTTAATATTTTCTTATCGTCGCGTCGCGTCGCGTCGGCGCTGAACTCGGAGCGAAAAGGCCTGCGTCTCTTTCGCCTTACGTGCATTAACCGACCACCCCCGACATGCTATCTTCAGCGTGCTCGTCCGACCGAATTATTACGCTTCCAGGACACAATTTCATCCGCGCAGCGGAGTAACGGTGCTTGTCCCTCTTGGTTTACACGCGTTTCTCATGCACCGTCGTCCTACAATTTTGCGTTCGATCTTGACATTTTTCTTACTCTCCAAGTATAATAATTCGCTAAATATATCGCAGGCACCGGTTTGAAATACTTCGGATTACGTTCGCTCGCGATAATATCGAATTTCTGAACAAAGTTCGCGATATTACAGCGTTTGGGGCGAAGGATTATCTTAAATATTTGATTACGAAATCCGTTATACGTGATTTACGATATTCCCGTCGAAAATACCATTCTCGTACGATGCGTACAAAAATATTTACTGCAAAATTAACGGAGCAGAAATTCAACAAAGATGCTGCGATTCAATTAATGAAAATAGTAGTTTGACGAACAATTATTGACAGCGTTTAAACGATACATATTAATTTCTTCGCTAATCGCCGTTTAATCAATTAGAAATATTTCCCAAACGATTAAAACATCGCTGGGTTCCTCTGATTTCGCGATGAAGATGTAATTAAAGCTCCGGACGAAGACAACGATTTAAACGTTTAAAGCCCGTGGCTTTCAGTTTAATATCTATATAATTTAAAATGCGTTAGTTCACGTCGAAGAAAGAGAAAAATAAAAGAGGAATGGAAGCGCAGCCAGGAATCATCGGACGCGTAAAACGCGAGAGCTCCTTCAACTCGATCTCAACGATGCTGGATTCCCAATTCCACTATCCGCAGTTTCATTTTTGCACGATTAACGGACCGAGTAATTAGTTTTACTTCCATAAATACGTGTCGGAGTCGTTGAAAACGGTGAAATTTTTCCGCAAAACTTCGCTCGTATTCTCTAACGAACCTCGTAATGTTTCGCTCGATTTGTGCATCATTACATACATCATGCATAATTACAAATCTGTTATCGGCACGAATTTTTAACATCGAAAGAATATACCGAATTTAACGTTACGACGTACAATAGAACAAACATAAAACGATCATAAAACGACGAGCCTTGATTCGAACTCAACGACTGGTACCAAAGACACGATCCGCGTGTAGCAACCGTCCAAAGTAACCGAAAAAATTTCGCAACTATCTCATATCGATCGAAGAAGTAAAGGGCTCGTGACCAGTCTATCTCTCTTGCCGGTCTCTCGAGCCTTCTTTACAAGGCATCCAGCGAAAATCGTTGCGAAAGACTGAAATCGCATTAAGCGAGAGAGAGCGAGAGAGAGCGAGAGAGAGAGCGAGACAGAGCGACGTAACGAAGGTGAATGTAAACTGAGCACGAAAGGACCGGGCGTATAAAGCAGAAGGCAAGCAGAGGTGCGCATCTATTAAAAGAGCGAGAGGGGAGGGGAGAGAGAGAGAGAGAGAGAGAGAGAGAGAGAGAGAGAGATTGAAAAATAAAGGAAAAGAGGGGGGAAGAAAGGGTGGCAAGGGGAGGAAAAAAGACATGGAAGCATCGACGCGAGGTCTGAGACACGTACACCGTACGTATACGTATATGCGAATCGAGCCGAAACGAGGTCTCGTGAACCTTACATAAACCAATCTCATATCTCTCTCTTTCCTATCCGTTTCTCTCTGTTTGACCCTCTGGGCGAGATATGGTATTAAGCCAGAACCACACGCGAAACGCTTCTAATTTCGTATTTCTTTCGTCGACGAGGATTACCGGCGGTGCTCGTTCACGATACAACGTACCCGCGTTGATCAGTTTACCGAATGATTCGTTATTATTGGCTCCGGCTGCGAGCGATCCGAGCGCCGAATCCGCGTACGGATGGACAGCGTGATCTGTTTACTTTCATCGTCGTCACGAGGATTTCTGTGAGGGGACGTCTTTTTCATCGAAACGCGGATCGAATTAGGGATTTTGGAAGAATCTCCGTCGAGGCTCTTTTCAAGATTTAAAAACGAATCTTTCGAGTAGGTCGAGGACGCGAAGAATATCTTTGGTCCTCCAGGAATCGTCAGAACTTTCGCAAGTAAATTATCACAGCCCGTAAAATCACGATCACTGTACGACAGACTCGTAAAAGTGTCCATCCAGTCTCTTTCGTTTTCGAATCGAAAACTATGCCAAAAGGAAACTTGGCTTCTACCTGCGTGCATAAAAAACCTCGTTCGTCTCATTTACACCCGAAATTGAAGCGGCTTATCGAAAGATTGGAAGGAGCGCGAAACACAAGAGTTTCGTTCTCGTAGCACGGATCGGGTTTTCATACCGACAGCTTTCCTCCTTTCCTGGCCGCGATAGAGTAGAAGTAAAACGCCGATGAAAATATTCGATTTCCGCAGGAAGGAGGCGAGCGTTCTCTGAAAGTAGGCAAGCCCCTTAAAGCGTTCGGCACGTAGTAGCCGAGCCTGGAAGAATAGGAACGAAACGGTCCTCAACTTCGCACGGCCCTGATCGAACCCGCAAGAATCTCTACCACCCCTGCCCACCTTTATTCCCGTCATATTTCGACAGCCACCCTCTTCTACGCCCTGTGCCCCCTTCTCTTGCTCCCCCTTTCTATTCATGAGTAAGGAATCAGGGGTGAAATTTCCGATCGTTGTAAACCTGGATTTCGCTGGGAATTCTCCAGTCGTTTCGAACTTGTTATACATGGTTATTAAACTACGCGTGTTTATGCAAATTCATCTTTTTATGCGCGTAACTAAATTTACTCCATCTGTTAAATATCGTAACGAGAATCTCGAAAAATCGAATTGCAAGGTTAGTTCGTCGATAACGAGAAATCCCGATTCTTCTTCCTCGTAAAAGTGGGAAAAGAAGAGGTTGTTCCTCCAGCCTGATCCAGCTCGCGAGTTTTCTCAAAATACGCGGTACGTAGAAATCGCGATAAAATCTTTCGCTGTAAAGCTGAGATAAGGATCAAAAATGACAGCGTTACTTTGTCGATCACGACGAATCGCTTCTTTCTCTTGTAGGAAAGAAGAGGTGTTGGACAAAAAAAAAAAAAAAAAAAAAAAACATATCGAGTTCTCCCTCAACGAGGATCGCAGAGCATGGGTGGAACAACCGGTGCAGAGGCTAATATCAGAGAGAAACGGAGAACCACTGGCGGAGGAACGAAGCCACAATGCCAACCGATTGATTTACGTTGCTCGTTACGCGGTCCACTGCTCCGAAGAGAGAAAAATAAATTGATAGAGGGGGCGGCGGCGGTGGTAGGAGAGAAAGAGAAGCGGAAGAAAGAAGAAGAAGGCGGAAAAGGCAAGAGAGGGATCTAACCAAGAGAGAACCGACCGAGCAGAGAGGATGTATCCGCGCGAGGTGGAGGCGCGGTTTTCGCGAATGACTATGCGAAAAAGAATTCGAAGGAAAAGAGGAGAAGGAAGAGAAAGGATAGAGAAAGAGAAGAGAGGAGAAGAGGACCGGCGATGAGAAATGCAAAACGAAGCCGGTCGGATCTTATACGTAGAAATAGCGGGACCTCGTCCAATTACGCGCGCCCCACTAATCGCGACTTTTCCTAAGATCAACGATCGCTTTTTTCTTCATTTCCGCACCAGGCCCGAAACTTCTCCAATAAAGTCGTCGATTTTGTCTTCGGTTCGATATCCCTGTCTACTATCACCCCTCTCTCTACCCGGGCTACGTGACCTCGATGCGAAACAAATTTCCATCACGGAACTAACGTTCGACATACTAATTCGGTGATGGACGCGAAAACGCGTCCATCTGCTACGATGGATTTCTATTTTTGAACCGTGCTGGAAGTCGATGAGATCATCCCAAGCTTCGATCAATCCCGAGTCGTAGGAAACAAGAGAACCGTATATGTAATCGGATCGCTTTATGCGAAAGAAACTTACGCAACTACAAAATCTAAAAAGTCAGGCTATGAGCACGATTCCAGATTAATTACAACTACTTAACTGTGAGGTCATCTTTCTCGGTTCGGCTTTTAGGTAGCCACTTTTTTCTTACTCCTCATAACGTAACGCGATTCGGATGTAGAATCATTTTATCGCAGGAGAAGATGTTTGCCTGTTTACGAACGAAATTCGAGAATACTTTCTAATCGATCGAACTGTCGTTTCAGGTACATTTACATCGTCGTTTAGTTCCAAGTTATATGCTCGGCGGTTTCATAAAATTGGACAGATATTCGGCTTGTGCGAACGACGAAAATAAATTTCTCCTTTGGTCTCGAAGTTTGGCAAACGAATGCGATCTCAAAGAGCTAGTTGTTAATATAGGTTTACAACGATGAAGTTTGCAGAGAGTTTAAAGAATTACTTCGAGTAAGTAACGCGTACGTTTGCACGAGAATGTAACTGTGTATATGAAAACCGAGCCGATTGCGAGGAACGATACATGACGTAATTGCGGTGACTCATGGATTTGTTTAAACAAGACCGATAGGTTTATTTGTTGAGATTGCACAACGCGCGCACTTGTATATAATTTATCACGGTGAAATATAGCACTCGATTAATTTAATTAACTCGAATTCTAACGAATTTTCGAGACAAGCACGCTTTGAGAGTATTTAGATGTTTTATAAAGTATCGTGTTGTACGGATCTTTAAACCTTAGACCAAAGATAAAGATTCCACTACAGATTTTGAAAAGCTTCCCCTTTATCAAATTTCCATCTTAGAGAATAAACTTCTTTCCGCTGAAACATCCTGGCAGATGTCCTTGTAATTATCGATCAATACCAAAAATCTATATACACCGCCAGAAGTAAGACGTCGGGTCGACGAAAAAATACTGGACAAATTCAAGGAAAAGAAAAGTATCGTACAGTGGATTATCGCATTACGACGAGAACGTCTTATCGATCGGCTATCTAAATTCGTCGAATTTTACGCGATACGAAAGCCGTGCTCGATCTTAAGTAAACGCGATACGGCGATACACGAATGGACGAATATCGAACAAATTGAGGAGTAGAGGCGAGACTAGGTTCATCGATATTCACGGCAGACGCGTGAGAAACGAAACGGACCAGCTTGGTCCAAAGAAATCGGACAAGAGGAAAAGGAAGAAGAAAGCAAAAGAAGAAAGACGTCGCGTCGCGTCGGTCGGATAAAGGAGAAAAGAAAGCGGCAATATCTTTCGAGAAGTAATCCTAGTCATTAGTGTCTCGATCGGTTTGCTCTAATATTGCCAACCCGGTATATCCTTCTTTTAGACTCTGCTCCTTCCATGGCACGACTGGAAACCGATCCACCTCCACCGTCAGGTGACTAATGGATTCGAGGACCGGTCTCGATTGTAATTGCAGATGCAGTCGATACACACAGATTTCTACATCCACGGCTACGTGATCGCGAACTCAAGATAACAATAATATATGACGATATAGGCAAATCATTCTTAGGTATTCGCTCCTTCCAGTACGATCTTCGCGAGTACACGCTGGTATTTCACGTATATTTTATTTCCAAAATTCTTTTGCGATCATACAGACAGTTGCATCGACAGCGTAAATATAAAAAGAGAATTATAATAACTCGCTGTAACGTTTTTTTCTTTTTTTTTTTGCGTGTAATATATAAAACAAGAAGGTCAAGTTGAGGATTATTTTTCGGAGAATTTGGGTAAATGCTTCGAAGATACGATTCAAAGAGTTTTTAATCCCGTCTGAGGCCTCCTACAACGGTATCCAGCGTCTTGCTTTTAGACACGTAATAAAACAAATACCAGAAAACCAATCTTTATATCCCCCGGCAACTCGCGGCATAGCCATTGCCCAACGCGTAAGATTGAAAAGAGTCTCGCGTAAAAGTTATACACGCGACGAATAACCACGTCGGATAACGGTGACGATAGGATCATTCGCGCTTGTCCTTCGCTTTATTATCGTCCAAAAAGCCAGTGGGCTATTAGTCACGTTTACGGCTTTGCGGAAAATAAAAAGTAATGCCAAGTACGTACGTACGTACCACGCGACGAAACGATCCTTCCGAGTCTCCGAGTCTCTTCCAAGACATCGTAGGGCTCGGTAAAACAAGCAAAGTACACGAACGAGCTCACGTAGCAACAGAGTCGCTTTTACGACGAAGCTCGTATCCGCGGATACGAGCTTATCCGAAAGACACGTCGCGTTACGAGGAAAATCGAAGGACGTTGGTCGAGGGGTGGTCGATACACGCTGGAGCGTCTTATACGGGCGAGTTAAGACTTTTGCGAGTCCCTTAATTCGAGGAAGAAGCTGTCGCAAAGCTTGCTTTAGCTAAAATTGGCTAAAATTACCGCCTCGCTTGCAGACATAAAACTGCCACTCTAGGAAATTTTAGCGAAATCGCTGAGAATCTCGGCCGAAGCAATTTTCCTGCAGATCTTGTCTCTATAGAGATCGGTTAACTTCGAATATTTGAAAAGTAAACGGATACAAGTGCCAAATAATCAAAGCGACAGGGATATATAGTGGCGCGTTACACGCATGGCGTGCGTCGTTGTCGCATACACGTAAAATCGGGTTACAACGCACGAATTCTCGCTGAAAACCTTCGACGCCGCGTTTTACGAGCGAATCCGGCCCGAACTGACCGAGCTACGCGCTTTCTTCCACCGCCACCCATAAATTTAATCAAAACCGCGAATAACGCAAGGGCGGACGAGAGGAAGAAGGACAATGGCGAGTATCTTTGGACAGAAGATAGGACAGAGTGGTAGAGACGGTGGCGACTCGGTGTTCGGCTCGATGCGTTCAATCAACGTCTCGCGAACCGCCTCTTGTCACGAGAACTTCGACGGCACTGGGTGAACCAAGCACCGTCGACTCGAGGGAGGAAAAAATTGATAAAACGCGTGCCTCGCTTCCTTGAGGAAGGACGATAAGCGGAGAGGAGCTCCCTCGTCAGCCCGCCGCCTCGTACCTGCTTCCCATACCGATAAGACACCGATACACGCGACAACCTTCGACACCCCGTCGATTTTCCAACTTCCGCCGGGGGAATGACGTCTACGCTCCTCGGCAACCCCCTGCGAACGCGCTTCCACGTTTTTTCTCGTTGCCCGACGTTCGCACTTTTGCGACGTTCTAACGCCGTTAAGAAAACATCGTTCGTGAGTTTGGAGGATGGCGAGTTGGTAATTCACGCGGTTGTACGAATTATCGATTTCCTTGATAACTCAAAGCGAGCGAAGTTCTCCAAGTTGCGAAAAGACAGGCGTTGAATCGCGCGCGAGTGTGGCAATTATAAGAAACAAGAAAAGTAATATTGTACGATACTGGGCAAACAGTGACTATAAAAAAAATTGTATTAAAAAGAGGACGCAGTTCACCGATTACCAAAAATTAGAAATATCCTACCAATCCGCCAATTGCTCCGAGAAAATGATAAATCCGATATAATTCCGTAATTGAGGAAAAGTGTGACGTTACAAAACTTTTGAAATACCAGCTCGTAATTAGGATCGAATTTCTCTAGTTTTCTCTCTTTTCTTCGTCTCAACCGATGCAGATCTTACGAACTTTTTCCGGGAACTTTAATTGGCATTTAACTCTATAAAGCGTGCGCCTTGCGAGAGAGAAGAATATTTAATATCAAATTTAAGATGCTTGTAAGACCTATACCACGTTTGATATCGTTCGTTAAGAGCTTGTAAGAAAAGTTATGTCATAATCGCGTCGAAGCCGACAAATATTCGCAAAAAAGAAAAAACAAAACAAAAAAAGGAAAAGTAGATACGAATCGATAGAATTCAAGCTCATAGTAGAAGAGCAATATGCAGAATGTGGAGAGGAGCAGCAACGCACGTATTCACGACGATCGCAGTTTGCAGATCTGCATCGACGATATGAAACGGAAGAGAGAAGCTGCGCCCTTAGAAACGAATTCGAATTCTACAAGAGGCTCGAACTCGACCGCGGTTGAAAGCGCTGGCCTCGATAAACGACCACATACATCGCGCATAATTATTCAGTTCTTCCTTTCATATAATCGATCTTCGTATTTCCACGTGCAACGAACGTTATGTTGCTGAAGTTCGCTAAACGATCCCTGGCGAAAGGAATTTGGTCGACGAAGGGACTCGAATGTGCTTAGCCATCTGGTCGCAGCTAGCGTCTGAGCTTCGAGCGTGAAATTATCGAAACAGCTCGACTACGTTGTCGTTCTATTAGAGAGGACGGCGTTATTAACGCTGGCGGGACGTTCAAGGACACGGTTAATTAAGAAACAGCCTCGCCATTGCGGATGCACAGCGTTCAACCTCAACTGCTAGTGTGAAACGATTCTTACGTAATTGGCAGAGCGTTGGCTGCTTTCCATTCTAAAGAAAAAAAAAAAAGAAAAGAAAAGAGTAATGGAAAACGGACGGGAGATTGGGCGTTGACGCGTTTATTCGGACGTTGTACTTGTTGAAACATTTTTGAAGATATATAATATCCAGCCTCTTGTAAGCGATTTTCCATTCATCGATAAGAAGAGATTTATGTGTCTAAATAGCAAGGAATCCGTAAATAATTCCCATTTCTTCGGTATCAAAAAGTTCTCGTATGGATTAGTATGTCCATTTAAACGACATTCCACGAATAAACATCTCGCCGACCAAAATCGCAAACAATCGAACAACCGCAACGGAGACCGGCAACCACTGTACCGTTTGAAAACACTCAAACTCTCCCAACACCATTTCACCAATCAAAGATTTACCTTGACCACAAAACCAAGCAACTAGAACGATTTCCTCGAACCTGTCCGATCATTATGAAACCAGTAGCCGCGTCGCGAGATTATCCCCGTGTTTGACCTACATAGCCAAACCTCCGCGAATCTGTGCTGGTAGCTGGTTTCGATCGAGTCAAGATATTTGTCGCTCCATAGAATTTCGCACCTACGCGATGTAAGACGGAAATGCAACGCTTTCGAAATCGACAGCAACCCTGTTGTTCGTTCGTCCATAGTTTTCCTGTCGCAGTCGAGGTCGTGGTCGTGGTCGTGGTCGTGGTCGTGGTCGTGGTCGTGGTCGTCGTTCGACATCCACTCGCCACGCAGCACAGCGAGAGAAGTTTCGTAGCAACACCAACGAGAAACGTGTTTGGACGTTTGACTTACTGTCTTACTCGGCTTGTTTATTTACGCGCCGAAGTAAACCAGCTCGCGAAACAGAAATATAGCAAGTCACGTGGAAACTACGAGGAAATACGTCGAGGAAAACTTTTCCTCTACGAGTCCTAGCTTACGAGCGAACTCGCGCGAATCTTTTGAGCAGCTCGGTCGATATCTACGCTCGTTCGAGCTTCGTTCGATCGATCATGTCGATAAAATTAACGATCGGCAAAGAAACTGTCGTCCAACGTCTTACGTGGTCAGACTCGTATATCCATTTGCCTTTCATTTTTCACGGGGCTGGATACATGGAATGCTAGCGAAGTATCGATAAACTTTCAATAGCGGCCAATGCTCGAATCCTTGCATTTTTCCTGACGATTTTACATTTCCTTCGACGTACATATTACTAACTTTAATACCGAGAAATTATCGAAACTCCCGACTTGATAACATTCGTATCGTAAAATAAATTTGATCTTTCAAATAATCGGCTTTAGAAACTTTGAGGGAATCACGAGGCAGAGTTCTTGATTATAGTGCAGCAGTCTCTAGCTTCGGTGATTCAGAAGCTCAAATAATATAAAACTAAAATAAGAAGACCATTAGTCCAATCGTGTAGCTCGTGACAGAAGTTAATTAAGCGGAAGAAGCAGTTAATCAGTCTCTTCTCAGCCGGTTATTTTGCTGTTCCGGGTGACGTGAAATTTATGCTGCAGGAAAGAGTAACGCCGGTTAACCGGATTGAAGGGTGAATTATCTGGAGATTTTCCACGAGAAAGGCGATCGTCTGAGGATCGATCAACAGGGCTCTGCGTATAAAACCAGCTACGTCGCGAAAGTGACTATTCTTAACGGAACGTACAACTCTTTTTCCCCTTGTCGATGAGACGCTGATTTATTACCGATTACGGCAAGGTAAACAATGCTCTTGCAACATAGGCAGCATTAATCTGTGGCCCATTAGGCGTGTGCCAACTTTTAATTAATCGTCCGCTAGTTCGAAACCTGAAACCGCGTTCAACGTGAAAAGTATCGGCGGAAAAATCGTCTCTGCGCGACTTCCAGACGCCCTATCGATCTTTCGCGATATCGCTTTCCTTCCATGTAGGTATATACCATACAATACACACACCTAGGTATTTCGTGTTCCTTTTTACATTATCAACAAACGACTAATCGATAAGATTTTACTTAAATCGACTATATTCTCTCGTGAAAATATTAAATATTAGATATCAAATTTAAGAATCCAACAAAATTCCTAGAAATTACCTAACTAGTAAGATAGATATGTACACGCGGTAAAATGACGCATAATGGAATAAAATATAAAGTTGGCCGTTAGTTTTAATCAGACTTTAAGTATGCTGTTAGGTACAAAGAATAAAATATATTAGATTCTGTAATTTATTATATAACAGCTGAAATCGCTTGAAAGTTCTTAGCATTAGCGATAGTTTCACGTTGTTACTTTCGTATGGTAATTTGTATCTGTAATAGCGCTAATTTATACCGCTCTAAACTAGATACTCGGGCCCGCATTATCTAAAATACTATCTTTATCAGCGATCAAGTCGTTATCAATATAATTATTATTATGCTTATATTACTCGGCTATAGTACTCATCAGCCTCGGCTTTCTCCATCGCGATATTAAATTGCGTCGAAAATAGAACCTAAATTGCGAGAAGACGAAATAGCAAATGTACAAGAAATAATTTGATTCGATTTTCCAGTCTTCGTCCTCGTTATCTATGTCCATGTTTCTTACATTACATACGTACACAGCTACTTACTTGTTAAAGTGCAAAGCAAAAAGAACGTAGAGTTATTAAAGTCGGAAATCATGTGCTCGGTAAGATCTCGACGAAAAATCTTTTTTTTTCATGGCGAAGGATACTTCGAACGAACGGGGAAACAGCGATCAAACAAACTCGAGCACGGATATTGTCGAGGCCACGATAAATTTCGCGCAATTCTGTTTGTCACCGGTCGTGATCTTTTTCTCTTTATTTTTTCTTCCACCCTTCTCCCACGGGTGGATGCTTTAAAACGAAGAGTCGAGAAACGTCGGCTTTAATGCCTATTAGCTACGTCGGAAATTGGACACACCATAAAAATTTCAGTGCGGAGAAATGACAAGAGGTGAGATCGCCGGGGCTCCGGAGGATGAGACCGGGGAACAAACCAGCAAAATAATACGAGGGAGACCGATGAGAATGACACGAAGAAAGAGAGAGAGAGGGAGAGAGAGAAGGAGAGAGGATATAGAGAAAGGAAGATGGGAAAATACGCGGAAGATCGATGAAAAGAGAGCCGGAGAAGCATCGCGAATGAAAAAGACGAAAAAGACGAAAACAGGTGGAAGAAAGAGCGTATGAGTTTTAACAAGTTTCCTAATTAAATGCTAGCCTAATCGGTCGGTATTTCTATACCTTTCGGTTGTTGCAATTCGTAAGTATACACGCATTTCATATTCTTCCATGGAAAATCATTTCGTCGAATTATTTATTCCTTCTCTATAGAACTCTGGCACTCTCGGTTTAATAAATTCCTTCAAATTTTTAGTAGCAAAGCGAGTTTCGGCGTATTTTGATACAACAGATTGTTCAATCGTTGAAAAATTATTCGCGGGAGAAGGTAATTCGAGAAAATTGGTCGATTCGGGTAAAATTTCACATTTTAATCGAGCGTATTTTCATTCGGTGTTTTTTTAAGTTATGCACGTATATTGCGGTAACCTGTATAATATCACGGTATGCTTCGGAACATTTTAAAGCAACAACGTTACATTGCTTTTCATAGCGCTACCGATCTCACGGCGAAGAAACAATAAACCGACGCTTCAACAACCGTTGCCATAGGGATAACAACAAACTTATCGTTTCGCAAACTTAATTAATAAATCAAAATTTTTCTCTCGTGTATAATTGACCCGTGGATAAATAGCTCCTGAGCATGCTACATTTCGATTTAATAATCGCATAAACTCTGACGTATGCGCAATGGCGATTACGGTGGTCGTGGCTGATTATCAACGCTTTAAGAAGCGGAGAAACGAACGCGAGGAGGAACGCAGTTCGGTCTCGAAAGAAGAACGAGCAGATATTTTCGCGTTCACCGGGCGACGCTAGCCGAAAATATTATCCGCGTGTCCGCCGGATTCCCTCTCTCTTTCCGCCACTTTATCACCAGCAAATTGGCAAGTTACACGGTGTAACAAGTTTCCCAGCGGTATCCGCAGAGTAGGCAGTCGGTTGAACAAATTCAAAACGCAATGAATTTCTCCGGTGTCGCTGACCGCCGCGATGCTACCCGCGACAAAGTTAACTGCATTACTTTCAAGCTACGCGCTCGCTGACAAAGGAATATCTTCGTACGCGTACATGATACGAAAATCGTAATTCGTTCTAATGCGCGACCCGTTTCGTTGCTTCATTCGAATCTGTGGTTATTCCAGCTATATACGTCTCCAGTCATTTCGATATAACAATCTGCAGAGATCTCGATGCTTTCTGTAACTTTTACAAATCAATCGAATTCCGTTTAATTCGAAAGCCGGAACTGACCGAATTCCGATGATTACAAATAATATATAAATTTATCTTACGCCGCTAGGTATTACGACGAAGTTCGGATACTGAAATAGACTCGAATCGTACGATACGTTGGAAAAAGAACTGAAGCAAAGAAAAAGTGACGATCTTTGGAAAATCGTAACAAGGATCGCGCTGTGTCCTGGCGAAAATTTCGCTTCCGCCGTATGACCGGGCCAGGCTAGTTCGAAGTCGCTCCGAAGTAGAGCGTAGAAATAAATGGGAGCTGAAAATCCTACGACGTCGATAACAGACTCCGAAATTAGCTGGCCGTACCGAATTCCCAATGGAGATTGAACGAGGCTCGTTGCGCCTCTGCTATCGTGAATAACTACGTTTAGTACGGCTGCCAGTAAATGGCCTCGCTGGTAAATGGGTAAACGCGTGCATGTGTAGGAGGGAGAGGGTAGAAAGGGACGTAGAGGCCGCTAGAAAATCTCGGTAGCCTGGAATTGCCGGGAACACGTGATAATTAAAGTTACAAAAATACGAGACACGGTTAAAACACGTCTCTACCCCTGGTAGAGGGGCGATACAGGAAAAAACAAGAGAAAAGAAACTGGAGGGGAGAACAAAACGACGTAGCAGGGAAGGAAAATAACGGTCGCAGATAGACTTGACTCTCATCCAGCAGATGTAACTTTCGTTCTAATTATCTTTCTAATTATTCCCTGTCCATTGCGGCCGTGGAAAAATAAGGTTAAGACGTCTGCATCGAGAGTCGGCTTCGTCTTAACGATCCGGCTATTTTCTTCTACGAGTGGAGCGACGTTTAACGAACACCGTTCAAGAACCGACGGAATTGAGAGAAGAAGCGCCGCGTGAGAAACGACTTGCTTGGAAAAACGTCGATGCGTTTCACGGATCCAAGAAACAGGACGAAAGAGAAATATTGGAGAATGGAGAATGGAGAATGGAGAATGATATCGAGAAGCTTGGTCATAGTCGATAGGACAGTTTCGCCGAAAATCAACACGCGGATTCGTGCCAAAACTAGCATTTCCAAAGTGGAGAATATTTCGCGGAGCTGCGAAACCGCCTTGACATTTATCGTCAAACCGCCTTTACATCCATTTCATACTACTACGGTTGGCGATTTGTCTATTTCGATTAACGGAAGAAACCTTTTCCTCGGTTAGAACTGACAAATCCCCGAACAACAGACTTCTTATATTTCTACGAAAGCTAAATGCTAAATAGGACTCGAGGTGCAAATGCTGGAAAACCAAAGGTCTTTCCATCGTCACGCGTCCGGCATCGAATTTTTCTATTCGATCGGTGGCGTGAATTGCCCGATGGAGCCACGAAGACGCGATCGACATTCGTCTCGGCGCAATTCGACGCAATTCGACGAAAACATTCTGCGAAACGGAGGTGGCCAGACGTCGGTTATCGATTAGGAATGACTTTGGCGCAAACGTGTCAGACGAGAAGCACGATAAACGCGATAAGAGGGCAAAGAGGAGGCAAGTTATAGAGGATAGGAACAGGACGAAACGTTAAGGCGGCACGGCGAAGAGGCGGAGATGGAGGGAGGAAGGGTGAAGGTGTCGACGAAAAGCCGTGCGAAAAGCTTCGCTTGAAAATTGCAGTCTTCTGCTCGCGGCACCGATCGACGTTCCTCGATAAACCAGATGGAAGGACGTTTTCGTCTTGAAACTGCTATTGCTACGCTTGGCGCATCTCGTTCAGGGAATCGGCGAGAACGCGGAAAAAAATTTCGAGAAGCAGAGACTAAAACATTCTGAAGATCGATTCGTGATCTCACGCGAGATCCATCGCGATACGATGCAAATGATCGATCGTTCACGCAATTTAGAAAGCTTTTGAGCTTGTTGAGAATCGCCGAGTAACGAAAGGGTTAAAGAAGCGCGAGCTTTGAATTTGAATTTGAATTTTAGTTTTAATTTTAAAACGTCGAGAAGAGATTCCGGTGAAAAATACGAGAATAATTTTTCCAAGGGAGTCCAGACGTAATTACCTTTCATTTTCGGACAGCGATTCCACTGAATTTTCCATTAGAAGGTGGTAAAAGATCACGTGCCAAGCTATCAGTATGCGAAGCAACACCGAATCCCTGTTATCTCTCTTTTAGAATCGGACGTTTCGCAGACACAGTCGGTTTCGAAACCCCAAACCAAAACCGTATCAGCCGCTTAGTCTCCCTTGATAATTCAATCATCTGTGGCAACCTACCCGCCGCGGTAATCCCGGAAACTAACGCTATCAGCCGAAGGATCAAAAAGGATCAATGCACGATTCTCGTCGATACGAGTGCTCTTCGTCTCGAAAATCGCGGTTCCGACGAACCAACCATTCTCCTCCAAGGAACCACCGACGTCTTTTTGACAAACTACAGAAACCCCCCGCGATTTACCATCGGAACGCCAAACACACGCGTACAGACCTACGACTTGTAAGTGTACAGTTTGTCCTTCGTTTCGACGAAGGAACAGAGCAGGAGACACGCCTGACGATCGCGTTCACAGTCTCGGCTACAACATTCCTCGACGTACGTGTACACTCCCCTTCAAAAGTTCCGCCAGAACTACCAGACTAATCAAAATCATCGATTTGTAACTTTTCATAGAAATTTTTATCCTTACTTTTCCACGTTCGAACACTCGATAAAATCAATAACAGCTCGTCCTTTTCAACGAATAACGTACTCTTAACGTACCTTTCGTTTCGATTTAGTCTAGTTTAGTTTAGTTTAGTCGTTGCTAGTTATACCGATGAAAGTCGTAACAATTCTCCAATGGTATTAGAAGCGTATTTGATTCACGGTAAGCGTCCAAATGCTTGTGACCGAGGGTATACACGACGTAGATGGAGGGAATAAATCGGAGACAGGGGAGAGAAGAGAAGGAAAGAGAGGGGAAACGAGTAGAAACCGACGAGCAGGGTAAAACGAGAGGAAGGGAGCATCGTAGACTCCGTCGGAAGATTTCTCCTCGCAATCAGGACATCGTTTTCCGCGAGACGAGTGAAATCGGACCTGGCGGCGTTCTACGACGCGGAGCCTGCACCAGGAACCGGAGAAAAAGTAGCGGACTGAAAATAACCGAGCTGTACGAAGGACGAACCGAGGGACGACGAAGAGCGAGCGAGTGAATGACTGAGTGAGTGACTGAGAGAGAGAGAGAGGCAAAGAAAGAGAGTGGAAGAGAAGAAAAAGGATGAAAAAGAAGGAGGAAGTTGGAAGAGAACGACGGGAATACGTTTACTGGCTGCGCCGATGCCAGACTATTGCGCCGGAAGTCCTCTCGCGAGTAACTTCTCATTTAGCAAGAAGCGGTCACCGACGTCCGCGAGGCAACGCTGCCTTCGTAAGAACGAAGCTCTGTCGACGTTCCTGAAAATCTGCTCTCTCCTCTTCGTGTCTTCCGCTTCTATCCGGTCCCTGGTGAAACGCCAGCTGAGACGGAGAATCATTAACGTTCGAATATAATTCACCGCAGCTTTCTTCCGCGATGCCTAGACTCGCGACAAAATAAAACCGTTCATCGTGGCCGGCTGATTATTTTTAACGATCGTCACGACGCCGTTCGAGGAAATAGTTCGTCGAGCGAATTATCAGCGAATGAAAATGCTGCGATACGATCTTGTTCGGACGACGCGAGTAATTGGTCGAACGAATGAAAAAATGGCTAATTCGTTCGTGGATGAGGACGCGATGCGACGCGGTGTTTGGTGGTATATCGCCAGGAACGTGGATAGTGCGAAGAGATTTGAATATGGTGAAAGGGAATTTCATGGTCGTATATAGCGATTTTAGCGCGAAATCGGCAGAGATACGTTTTGTTTTTCCATTAAAGGTCTTCGCCTCTCACCTTACATCGTTAACAATTTCAATTCGTCCGATTAACCGATCGAGACTCCACAGCGTTATACATTGTACGAGTAACCGAACGATCGTTAAATCGAAAATTTCTTCGTCGTCTCGCGGTTGGCCAACGAAATAAACGGAGATTCGGCTATTCAGGAATCGGAACAAAGCGTTTTCCCGCGGAAAGCTTCTTTTCATCGCTCGGAGAACTTACACGCTATTCTCGACGACGAGTTTTTTTCCCAATTGTTTCGACGGTGTCCGTCATTTGTATGTCGATAATAAAATTTCCTATTGGCCCGAGGCGACGCTCGGTCCAATCAACTTTGCAAAACTCAAATCTAATTACCGCGGCCGCTTTGAATCAGGAACAAAGGACCAAAGAAAAGAGGAGTCTTTTCATCTAGCTCATAGGACTTTATTCTGCTACGAGACAGAGGAAAGGAGGACGAGAGCGCGAGCGAAGAAACGTAACCCAGCGCAGGCACCGAACGTAAACCAGACTCAAAGCAATTCTATTCTATATCCATCGAGCAGCTAGCCAAAACGTCGGAAACTAGTTCTTCGACGTTTTATGTCCGAGCGGAACTATACGTCCAACTTTATTAACACATTTCGAGTAGCCTCGGGTTGCGAACGGGTTGCGAACGGCTTGCGAACGGCTTGCGAACGGGTTGCGAACGGGTTGCGAACGGCTTGCGAACGGGTTGCGAACGGCTTGCGAACGGGTTGCGAACGGATTATACGCTTGCCCTGCCCCTTTTCTCAGTGCGTTTAGCTACGCCGGTACGCGCTATTGTTTGCCTCAACCCGTGAAAAAAGCGGATTCGCCGTCGCTTTCGAGAGAAAGATCGTAGAACACGCATTAACACGGCGCATAAAGAAACGATATGCTCGACTCTATTTCTTGCTTGCACGATGTTCCAAGAAACTGCTATAATTGCATTATTTACAGCATTTCGTTTTTCTTCCCGCGTGTACTTAACGCTTACGCTGTTACTTCAATTTTTCTTCGATTCAATAAAAATGACAACGATCCTGCTTCATGGCCATTCTTTCTCTCGTCGATAAACGTAACTCAAAGACAGATTCAAAGACCGAGGAACCAACGTAATGTTCGAAACAAAGATGTCGCTTGATTAACCATAGTACAGAGTGGGAATACAGAAAGTTACTAACGAATCGACGCTGAATCACTCCGCGCGTGTGATCCAACCGTTCAATCGTATTCTTAGTTCTTAATATGTACGTACCTAACGCCAAGATCTCTATCATTTTGACGAGGGAGCCTAGAATTTGACAGAAGGAGAACACCGCGTGAAAGAACAAAATCCAGTTCACGGATATGGGATGTATCTGTGAAAGAGTCACGGACGAGCTATTATTAGCACTCGTGTCTAACATGGTTGGTTTATGACGCGATCGAACACATTGATCGTTGTTTCTAAGCGAAAACAAATTTTAGTCGATACTCGCGTTTCGAAGCTTGCGTGGCTCCAGCTTTGGACCTTAGCAATCGGTGTCGCCACCTAACGCTGTAATTTATAACCTCGCTGTATTTCTTCCATCAAGAGTATATAAAAGAGTATATAAAATATATATATATATTTGTTCGCAACGCAGGTTTGGACGAAGCTGAGAATCGGGCTCGACCGCGAAAGACTGGAAAAGAGAGGATTTCGAACCGAGTGGACAAAACTTTGGGTCTGATTATTCGGTGGACGATACACAGGTGAGCGAGGCGCGCGAACCGTGAGCCACGATTACGCTTTTCGTGGCCGGTCAAAGTTAGGCGGAGCAAAGTGCCCATGGGCTGTGAGCGTTACTGCAATTAGAGCCAATGAAGCCGTCCGTCGGGGGACTCGGCAAACATCCTGCATATTTAACCTGGTCGAGCCGCTTTCTCCCTCGAATATATACTTTGTCTTTGGAGAACGAGCAAGCCTGTCTTCCTTCTCGTTGATATCGAGCAGCAACCACTGGGGGGGGGGGGGAAGATCGAGAAGGGGCGGACGGGGGGAGGTGAAAGACCTTCGATTTGAAAAGACGACGGGTCACGTTGCCCTCGCAAAATGGAAATTGAAAAGACCAGAAACGTCCTTTGCCCTTTTTCCTCGTCCGTCATTGTTCTTCTGCATTCTTTTTTCGACCCTCGCGTATTAAGTCACTATTGTTCCTCGACGAAATGTTGCAGACAGTTTACCGATCACGTTCACCGGCGATTACGTCCACTCGACGCGGCTAATCGCGTAAAAAGGACGGTTACGTAAGGTCGGACACGTTGCGACTCTGTGAGAGGAGTTTCTTCAAAGGCTAGCTCGTGAAAGGTTTCGGCCAGCGGTTTATTTTTTACGAAAGCAGAAAGCGAGGTAAAACGGAGAAGATATAGTCGAACGATTCGATAGGTTAGCTTCGATGATATCAGCGAGATGTCCTAAAATTTTGTTTCGCCATTAAAACGATGGAATTTCTTCGAATTAGAACGATCGAATTATTACGCCGTCGTGGATAAAATTAGGGCGATGCCTCCCGATTTTGAGTCGCTATCGGGTAGCTAATCTCTATTAAAGCGTTTAAAAGGTCCCCGATCGAAGGTGATGTGCAATTTTTAACTGGGAAAGGTTACGAACGAAATTCTACTTTCTACGCCCACGATAATCGCCAACTTCAAACGATCCGGAAACACTTACTCTGAAACAAGTTTAAAAGACACATTACGACACCGAGCGAAACGCCAACGGTCCCCTTTAACCCCTGGCGCAATCATCCTTTTCTTGCCTGGCAAAGACCAGTGGGAAAGCGCAAAGAGAAAGAGGCAAGGAAGAAGTCAACGCGAAACGCGTTCGATCGCTCGTCTTTGAAAACGAAGTCTTCCTCGGAAGAGTAGTTCTATTCGCTTCGAATTGCTTGCTCGCCACAGATTCGACGCGAACTCTGCATTCCATTGGATTCCAACGTGTTACAGCGGTACAAGCGTTATTAACGAACCGCAACCATCAGTCGGATGGGACAGGAGTAAATCACCGTTAAATTCCGTTCATAACAAATACGGTTTTCGAATGTTTCGGTCAGCTACGCGACCCCTATGCAAAGCAGTTTCCTCTGTTTCTTCGTTGGTAAGTGTAACGCGACTCGCGAACAAAGAGACGTCGGATCGAAAGCTTAACAGAGAACTTATCCGACGATGAACAGCGTAGCAACCGGACCAAGGTGATATCTGGGGAAAAATCACTGGCCGTGAACGGAGGCCATAGGCGTCAGTTGGCTAACGTTAGCCAGCCGTTGTACAATCGGCGAAACGAGTTACGAGATCAATTAATATCGTTAAGAATGATTAGCGTTAGGTATACGATACGAACGTGATTTATTTGCCACTGTTCGAACGACGAATTCGGTACTTGTTTTTATCTGTTATCGCGTTCCTTTTCGTTTATCCTTGGAGAAGCTTCGAATTTTCAGTGACTGTATACAAGGGGTGCCAATGTTGCAGAATTTTTGCCAATTCGATCGTCTATCGTGATTAAGCATTTTCGTACTCTTTCACGTTTTCCACTCTCGCGGAAGGGAAATGGGACGAGAGACGTTCGAGGCTGAGAAAACGACGTTACAACGAATCTTCGTTTGGGTCAGGGACAATTTCAATGTTTGTTAAAACGTAAAGATAGATCGAGCGTTTATCGATAGTCGACAACTCCTAGAAAACTCCGAAGGAACGAGAATATAGCAAATGCAATCTGTTACAAAATGGTACCACTGCACGAGCTGACTATTAGCAAGCCACGAGGAAACAATGGAACCTCGAGACTTGCTGAATGCGAAAAAGAGCGAGCCGAAGGAAGGAAGGAAGATTGTAGAGGTGGCGATAGAAAATGAAGAAGGAGCAGGAGCTAAGGCGGAACGAGACAGGCTAGCAGGCGCAGGATCGGGGAAAGGTATTTCGTCTAAGGAATCAACGGAGCGAGTTCTACTAACTGCTCTTTTCCCCGAGTCCCCTTTACCCGCGAGAATCTGTCAGCCGTGCCTATCTTTGTGCTCACGTTGGTTTCTGTCTTCTGTGTTCCTTCCCCTTCCCCTCACCTTCCATTCCACGGGCTGAGGCCCCGATGCCGCCCTTCCGTTTCGTCTTTTGCGAACTCGACATCGCTTCGTCTCTATCGTCCTCTCATTTGCATGAGTTGTTTCGCTACGCGACGACGAGCTCTCTACAGCTCAAGCTAGATCTAAGATCGCCGTGTCGCACGATTGTTCGATACGTTTCGCCGTGAGCGGAATCGTTCCACGAGCAACTCGGTTAATAATCGTCTAACGAATCTACGGGCGACCCAAGAACGTCTCTAGCCGACGTCGCTTCGTTTCACGACACGCACTCGCGGTTCTTTCGCCTCGTTTCCTCGCGCGTTTTAGCGAATTTTCCAATTATCGATGAATTTGGTTTTACCGTTTTCTCTATTCTACGTACAACGTTCTCTATTGCCTATTTCGCGTCACAGTTTCGATCGCTGTTCCGTATCGTATATTTAAATTACGATATGTACTCTTTTAATCTCCCGCTCATCCACTCTATCCTCTGCGTTTCTCTTCGTTCTCGTCAATCTCGTATTCTAAATCGGCTACGATTACGGCCGCCGTCACAAGCAGCCTATTCGAGCTTCTTCCAGAACACTCTCCCCGGTGTCTGTCTGGTGTTTCTGTCACCGGAGGAAAATCCGTCATGGCCAGTTCCAAAGCCTACTTCGATCTGCCCAAGGCCGCCATCGACCTCGATGCTTTAAACGAGAAGTCTACTCGAGCCGACGACGCCTGCAAGACCGTCAGTCAGATGCATGCGATTCGGTTCTGCTTGCTCTACCGCATTTACCTTCGATTCACCTTCTCTACGACCAGAAACGAGCCACCTCGCAGTCTGTTTCCGGAGTTATCTGCGGCTCGTCCATATCGTCCAACCAGTTTTATCGCCCACTTCGGTAAACGCTAAGCAATTCTTCCAATCGAGGAATTAAGGGTCGGATTCGAGTCGATGAAGTTGCTGTTGAATGCACGTTCGTTGTGCATTATCGTCGATTAACGTTTTAAGGAAGCGACGATATTGCATTGCTTATCGGCG
The DNA here is from genome assembly GCA_014737475.1 of Bombus confusus. Taxonomy (NCBI): domain Eukaryota; kingdom Metazoa; phylum Arthropoda; class Insecta; order Hymenoptera; family Apidae; genus Bombus; species Bombus confusus. The sequence continues at coordinate 586,985 of JACXIV010000049.1, forward strand.
TAGATCGTTATCGTCGAAAAATATTTGTAAAATGTCAGAAAAGATTTTTACCACTAGGAGGTAGTCGAAAGTCGGTACTATCGTATGTTTCAAGTCTTTATACTTGCAAGACGTTTTTATAATCGCTGATTATTTATGATAACGACTTCTCTATCTTTTTACGAATTTAATTAGCGAAAGGTTAAATTTACATTTAGAACGATAGCGCGTAAGTAGCGTATATAACGAATTACATTTTATAATTATAATTTTATAATAATATATAATTCTCATCTTTCGACGATCCAACTAGTTTGCAAGATAACTTTACACCGCTATTTCGTGAAATATATTTATCTTCTCGATTAAAAATCTCTCACAGCACGACTCATACATTCGATCCTAGAGGATTAGCGAAATTATTACGCGAGCTTCTCAATTTTCGTCTTGACGATAAAACATTCGTAATAATCGGACAACGATCGAGATGTTAGATCCGTGATGGAAACGGACCAGGTCGAACGAATGGAATATGGTAAGGCTGGGTTTTTTTTATTAAACGATCGAACGTTCGTGAACGAAATTCATCTCCCCTAAAATTCGGCAAACGATTCGAAGCTATAAAACGTGAAAAGCGGCCAACGTTAAATTCGAAATTCATACATTCGTCCAACCAAGATCCGGTGGAACGTTCTACCGTATAGAAGCAACGAACGCGAGCTCTCCACTTCCGGCGAAACTGGCATTCCGATGTGAAAAGAGAAGAAACTGCAAGACGACGAAAAGCGATAGAGTTTTATTTATCCGAGTAGATCGGAAAATTCTTTAGTTTAGTCAACAGGAAGTTTTGCGCTACTTGAAAATTTTGCATAATCGTGAATATAAATTAAAAATATACAACGCGAAGAACATTAAACGTCGCTTCTTAACGAAGTCTTAAAACTCGTCGTAACAACTCGTCCATTCGTTTATGCAGCACCGGTATCCAAATGTTGTGGCTGAAAACGCCGATGAAGCTACTTCCATGCAAGAACGAAATCTAAAAGGATCGGGAAAATTCACGAAGAATCGGTCGTAGATGGAACAGCAGAAAGAGAAGCGCGAGTAACAGGACCGTCACCTGTTCTCTCGCAAGCTATAGACGAGAAGCAAAGTCTGAGCGAAAGAAGAGAGGAAGAAGAGAGGAAGACGAGAGGAAGAAGAGAGGAAGAAGAGAGGAGAGCGGCTATAACTTTCCCTCGGCAATCTCGGTTTATAGGGAGCTGGTCGCATGACAATGCGACCGGTACGTCAGGTGGTGTATGCCAGAAGCCTAATTCGAGCACATGCCGCTCGTAAAGCAGAGCTACAGCAGCTCTCGTCGATCGTACGCTTGCTCGTTCCATGACGCCAGCGAATCTAATTTCGACAAATTGCGAGGCTATAATGTCGGTTCGTGATCGACGGGAAAAATGCGACACCCGCCATCTCCGAAACGGAAACGACGCCCATTATCTCGTCGGCAGATCCTGCCGAGAAGACCAACGTAAACGACTCGCGTTGCAATTTTCCATAAAGCTCGCGATTTCGCTTGATCCGACTTCATCGTTAACCCTTTACGGCATGCTCGCGCGATATCTCGACAATTTACCACGATAGGAGAGAGTTTAGTCGCGACTCTCGTGTTTCCGGCGAACAAGTTGAAACGGTGTTGCGTGGATTACGCTAATTCGCTGATGAACGATATTGCAGCGTAGTATCTGCAGGAAAGTGGGGTTTTAATCGACGTATTTGGTCGATCGAAGCAATCGCTAACAGATTGAAAACGAACGAATTCCTCGACAAACGAAAACATGGTCCTATTGGAAGAAAGAACAGCCGTATTTTTGGAAAAATGTTGACGCTTGCGGCGGTTGCGTTGTTTGCAACGATTCGTTCCCTACGCGTGTAATCTGATCGAGAAATCAGACAGTACTTTCATCTACGCTACGATCACGAAGGGACGAGCGTGTAGCAGCGTTTTGCTAGGAGCGTAATTTGGCTCAAAGTTAATCGGATGAACATGCCGCTCGTAAACTACCGAAACAAGAGGCAAGGCGTTAGACGAACCCTCATGGTACACGTGACTTGCTTCACCGACGCAATTTCGACGAAAGAATGCTACCAAGTTGCTTCTCGTACCGTGGCGAGGATAACAGACAAGCAACATTGAATTTTACGCGAGACTTTGTCTTAATTACCTCGTCTATTTCACGGTCTACATAATATTTTCGAAATAATACCGACTTTTATTCCAGACAGAATATTTCCTCGCTAAGAGTCGAATATAGCGAAAGGACGAAAAGAAGTCCGCGTACGGGAAAAGTTCGCGCGTCGTGTAATAATTTCCAAGAAAGGTTAGAAAACCATCCTTCACTCCTTGAATCATCTCGAGCCATAATTGCTCGAGTAGAAACCAACCGGCAGCCAATAAAACGAAAAACTTCCTATTCGCTGAACGCTATCAACGAGCCAACAAAGGAACGGTATGGAGTGCAATCGACGTGGTGGCGGCACGATTAAAGAGTTCGTCAACGAGGGTTGGAAGTCGGTGGCCTGGCGACAATTTCACGCGAAAAACTTCAATTTCCCGTAAACTCGACGTCCCTGTAACTTTATTGTCGCGGGAAGAGTGCTGACGAATGAAAAGCCTTGGAAGCCAGGTGGAGATCGGGGACGGGAAAAGGAAAGACCGCCATCGGAAAGGCGGTGGCTTTCTCGCGCTTTCTCGGTTGACCGAGGCTGTGGGTCGAAAATTCTGTCACGTACGCGTCATAAGTTCTACGCGTCTTTAAGCAAGAAGTAACACCGTGTACACTCCAGGCTCCAAGTATTATTATACTTTGGACTCGGTGCGCAACTCCTCTGACGTGGCAGGTCTTCGGGGATCACCGCCGAACCGTGCAAACTTCTCCGAGGACAGTTGCCACGCCTATTAATATCACGATCATAATCGAAGAATATGTTTCGTAGAGGTTGATCGAAAGATATATTCCGACACGTTTCCCTGCTTCTGGCTTCCATTTCCTAGATAACCCTGCCAACATCCTGCTAGAGTATCGAAGTAAAGTTTGACGCTCACCTCTATCGTCGTTGAAAAATTCCAAACAGAACCGAAAAGCTACGCGACAAGCAAAAGATTCCTCGTTCCTCGACCAAAGAAAGGAGATCGGGAACGGCGGTATCGAGTACGATCTTCCGGTCCAAATAGCCAAGGTTGTTCACGCGTGTCGAAAATTCTGTCACGTCTATGTCATAAGTTGTAGCCGTCTTTAAGTGAGAAGCAACGTCGCGCGACGCCTTCTCACGTACGGCCGAGTACTCGAGTTGGTAAGTACTCTAGGCTCAATGGAACACGACCGTACCCTGTTAGTCCAGGCATACACACACACACACACACACACACACACACGCACACAGAGCGTAAGAACCAGCTAAAGTCTGAGGAGGAAGAAGTAGTAGGGAAAAGCTTTAACGCGAGATGTTAAAAATTTAGTCGATCTAGCGTCGAGCGTGGCCGTAGAAACGGTATGGCTGAAACTGTTTCGAAGCTCCGTAGGTGGTTGCGTGTAACGATAGGACCAAATTAAATCTCTGGATAGTTATTAATATAATTCGGTGCAATAACGATGCATAAACGCGACGATGAAAATGCAAAACGATTCGTAATTCTCCGTGTAATCGAGTGAAATTAACGAGTACATGTTGAAGTTGATCGCATTGATAGTTGACGGAGGTCGGTGGAGGTCGGTGGAGGTCGGTGGAGGTCGGCGGAGGCCGACGGAGGTCGGCAGAGGTCGGCGGAGGTCCGTGGAGGTCGTGGGGTGGTTTGGTAGCGCCTTACGGCGGAGTTCACTCGACGAGGAGGTGGCGTGCGACGGTCAGGCGTGGCCAGCATACCAAATCCGCGGGGTATTCTGGTCATGTAACGACTACGGGTTCCTAGCTTTCCAAGGGAGATACTTCCGTCTTCCTTCAACGGCTCTGTTTTACTCGTTCGCAGACTAGCGGCCGCCTCGATGGGTAGGGGAGTATTAATTGGCTTACGAGGCGACACTCATTAGCACTTTGAGTACGAGGGGCTGAGACACCCTCTGAAGGCGTTACTCCACGCTGCTAGCCCGTGTCACGCGCCTTACTCTACATTCTCCCTTCCTCTTTCCTTTGCCACATCTTTTTCCTTCTCCGTCTTTCCCTCTTACGCGCATTTCTCCCTTTAATCTTCCCTCTCTCGAGGAAAATTGTCGCCTACTTCCTTTGTGCCCGCGTTTTTCTTTTTCTCTCTTCCACTTTTCCACTAGGCGTCGTATATAGGGGAAATTAGGTAGCTGGATAGAGATTCGGAAGCAAAGAGATTTGTCGGCATAGGTGGGCCGAGCAAGTTTTTCAAGGGAAGAGTAATTAACTGACTACCGCGTGGGAGTTTCAGGGCCGCCTCGTTCATTTCAGACGTTGAAATAACTGCGGCTTATGAACTGTACCGAATTTGCTTTTGTTAATGAGCAAACTAATGGACTTTTGTACTACCGTTGAACGTAACTTTGCAGATAGAGTGGCTCAACGACTGTGATTTACATGCGAGACTAACCTTCGTGGCTAACGTTTAATTTCTCGAAATGAAAAGAATCGTAATCCTCGGCGCAAGACAAACTAAAACCTACGATAAACTCAAATATCATCAAGAACGAATCTGAATAGAAATCGGCCGTTTTTTATCGTTTGGACGAAACCTCTTTATCAGAACGGTTCATTGTCAATATACGTTTCATAGTCAATAGCCGTACATCCGCGTAATACGATCCGCCATGTAGCGAGAACGGTATTATAGTAACGATCGATTCGACAGCGACGAACGAAACCGTGGATCGATCTCGATTAAGCTTCGACTCGCTCTAAATATCAACTGTAAACGACAGGTATACGTTATCGTATGCTAAAACGAACTTAATTGCTTCCAGAAACCGTCTCGCCTCTTACAGCATCGATTCGTTTTAGCTCACACTGAAATACGCGCATGTATCTAATTCGAGTCCACCTCGAATCACGCTCTATTCACTATCGCGTTACCGTCGTTATTATCTGATTTTCGTATCAAGTTTATTAATTTTACTTGGAATATTTTCTCAAGTCGAAGTTAAGTTTTCTCCGATAAAAGCCAGAGAGAATTTAAGGTAAAAAGAATTCTAACGGTATCTCTACATTTACAGCATCCTGATTTTATTGGTAAAAACTGGTTGTTCGATCGTTCGTTCCAGCACCCCTCTTAATACAGCTTGAATACGTTTCGTCCTATATTCGCGCGGCAGTTAAGTAAAAGAACCACGGTTATCCCCACGGAGAGAGAGAGAGAGAGAGAGAGAGAGAGAGAGAGAGAGAGAGACTATCGGGAGCGTGTTTCTTTCCCTTTACCCTACCCTCGCTCTTTTCTTCTAGCGTACTATACAACCAGCCGCGCTGTTCCCGGTAGCAGCGGTTGTTCCGCGTAGATCGCGCGGTCCAGCAAATTGCATCCAGACATCGGCGGACCGTCCCAATATTATGTAAAGTATCCGGGGCGTAACGTCGATCGGCATTTTCCGGGAAAATATAGCAGCAGTCGGTTTGTAGGAATGAGACAGGATTGTGGGCACGGGATATTTCGTGGTTCCCGTGGATTTGCACTGCTGCGGTCGACCCGATACTCCGAACTCTCAGTAGATCCAATTTGATCGGAAGACCGCAGCGTCTACGGTCGACCTTCCATACAGTCGGACAATGTGTGTACACTATGCACAGCGAGAGACGAACCCCTCTTTCTCTTCTACGCCCTGATTCGCTTATATCCTCCTTTCTCTGGCCCGTGGCATCGTCGCTGCTCGGCTCGGTACAAAGGTGAAACAGACTAGAGACAGAGAAAGGAATACGCATACGCTGGAAGACGGTGAGAGACAGGTTCTCCGCTTCATAGACAATGTTGCTCGATAAGGTATTGTTCCATCGCGGTCTTCGAGCTGTACGAGCTTCACCCTGGTTACATTACCGTCGTCGTCACTCTCCGCTACCCTCGTCGTCTGCAATTTGCACCCTAGACGAACACCCCGCCCGTGTTTCTACGAACGCGCGATAGCCTTCGCAGACGAGCTTGTCGCTTTTCCACAACATCCATGATATTCTACGATTCTTTCCTACCGTTTCGTTGACCGCTATTTAGCTTCCGCCTACATTTTTCTACTCCATCCTTTACCGCTTTGTGCGCTTGTACTTGTACCGCTTTGTCGCGGAAAGTTAGCGTATTTCTATTTCATCGTGGCAATCAAGTCGCAGCGTAGTTAGAAATCCCGCAGCATCTTGCGCTCGTTCGTTGCGTCGTGCGTGTATAAATACAACGTCGAATACGTCGCAATCTCGTCGATACACAGACGACGATAACGATCGTAACGTTTTCTCGATTAATCCCTGACTGTTCGCGAGAATCGTGGAATTTATCGCCACACTTACCGTGCCTTGTCCGGACGCGCTTTCGCGCGAATTATTGGCCGAAGTGGACACGTTTCAAATATACACGGTCTGTTGGGAGCCGTAAATCCTCTGTCTGCCGGATGCTGTATCGCACATTGACAAGGGAAATAATGGATATGTGTAGTTTCCAGCTCTCGGCCGAATAACGCGGTGGAAAAATTAGGCGGTCTTTTGTGCGTGTTAAATGGTTCGGAATTTATGTTTAATTTTCGAGGTAATGGGAAATAGTAATGGGGGTAATAATGTATGGCTATTGTGGTCGCAATTCCCAAGATTTAGAATGTTATAAATGTTTCGAAAACGTTACACAGTCCTCGCGAAATTATACCTATAATTACCTGAATTTTTGGAGAAACGGAGAATTTTCTGTACGTATTTTCAACTCGATGTGAAAACTTTCAGAGAGTTCGAATATCGCGAGTAATTGAAATTAACATTCTGCTTTCGAGTTCGAAGAAGAAGCTTTTTTTTAGAAAAATGGGTCAAAATCAAGCGAAACGCTGCACCCGACAGCGGTGTCGTTTCACGCGACGCGACGCGACGCGCGTATTTGCGAGACGACGACGACGATTTCCGTGGCGCCTCGCGCTATCGACATGACCGAAATTTCGCTGGGGCCAGCACGGCGACGCGACGCGACGCGACAGCTTGGAGACGGCACGGCGCGCTAACTTGATGAACCATTGTCCGGCTGATCGCCGTTACCAGCGAAACGCTCCTCCAACCATCGACCGCGACGTATCTGTTTCTCTTATTTTTTTTATCCCTCGTGATTTATCGTTATTTTAAATAGCTCGCTTGGGATCGCGAATAATAGCGGAATAACGAAGACGATGAGTCGATACCTTGGACAGAGTTGCTCGTCTCGACGTGTTCGGGACGGTCAGCAATGGGATTAAGCACGACGCGAGTAAGCTCGAAGCCGAATATAAAATTTCGACTAAAAGATGTTCTCATAAATGAATCGAAGAGAGAAAGTAATTCCTTACGAGTACTTTGAGAATTTTGATCAAGCAGATTCGAATCTTTCGAGACCTAATACCAACCTAATCTACTTTAATCCTCCGTAGTAAAAATTCAATTTGCTCGCGAGAGAAAAACATTGCACAAGAAAATGAAACGTCATCTTACGGACGACAAGCAATCGAGTCGGACGATATGAAACTTTTACACTGGAATTGGTTTGAATTGCAAGCTACGTGGCGAACTTGATCCCGTCACTAGCGACGGTGCACGCGATGCCGGAACCTGCCGACCTTCGACTACAACTCGCAATCATCGATGACTCAAGAAGCCGTTTTCAGCCGCGTTCACCGGGATTTTTATCGAAAACGGAAACGCGACCGGCTGACTTTTGTTGCATCGATAAATCAGACGATGGAACGCCTCGACGTGGACTCGAGAAACGCCCACGCTTTGAGGGGAAGTTTGTCTTATTGGAGTGTATTTGCTTAGTCGAGATGGGTGGAGAAGTTCGCTCTTTGCGGCCGTAAGGCGATGGATGGATGATACAACGTCCGTCTGGATGTTTTCATTTTTCAACGGGTTGGAACGAAGTTGGAATACTCGCTAGCGATAACAACGTGCAGACATTTTTGTCCGAAAACGTTTCGATCGACTCGAGTTTCGCGGTCAGACGATTCGGGGTGATCAAGCTATATCGCGATAAATTGACTTACTCAACTACGCTTTTCTTTCGTTATGTATCATCGAGTTATACCTACAATTTTTTATTAAATTCTTCCAGTTACAAGTTCAGCGAACGCTTCGCCCCTATCTCTATTTCTGACTTGATCTATTAGCCGATTCGTATCGACGCGTAACCATTCTACCAATTTCTAAAAAATCCAATCGATCTTGCTTTACGGTCTCTGTACGCGGAAATACCGTTGTATATATAACAGCTAGAAATACGAACAAATAAATGGAGCATCGTGCATATAAACATACCGGCAAAAGGGAAATTGATTCTCTGGTACGAGGAACGAATCCGTTAAACCACGCCATAGAACCACGGATAAAATTCAGACCATTTCCTCCTAATTCGTTGCCCGAACAACGAACGGATTTCAGGTTCGCAAAACGCTTCATAATCTACCTCTCGAAAAATGCCGCGCTTTATCCTTCGCACTGTGGGTCCGCGAAAAGGGGACTGTGAAATAACACAAGAAGGGATAGAAAGAACAAAAAAAGAAACGATAGAAGGAATTAAAACAATCGTCAGACGCGAGAATTACGAGCGTCGCGTGGTCGAGCTTTCGGAAAATACGTCACCAATGTTCGCAAAAATATCCCGCGACACAGCGGCGAGACCGGTGTTGGTATTTTTTCAAAATCCTCGCGCGTGCTATCGTTCTGTCGACTAATCGTTTTCTCTCTGCGACATCAGAATCTGGCCGAAACGATCTGTTAAGAAATTGGTGAAATTGGTCGTTTCTATAAACGCGATAGCTTGCAATTTTTTCGTTTCATATAAAGCGTACTAAGCGACATAAGCGTACCAGGCACCGTATAAATTAATTGCACACCTAGTACAGAGAGTTGAAGAGAAACGATAGAGTTAGAATTTAATAAGAACGAGCGAAAGATCGACTTTTAGGGTTAAACCGTGGGCTTGACACGGATATCGTGTGCACTTGGAAAGGGACGATGCCGGCGACGGTCGGTTTATCGCATCCGCCGAAATATACAGGATTCGAAGGAATCCGCCATTCCACGTAGCACGGTATGACGAACGTGTTACGGGGAACAGCGGTCCCGAGCGTTACATATTGACGAGTCTGTGGATCTGAGTCTGTCTTTCTTGCCGGTTCGTGCCAGAAAAGAAAGAAGGAAGAGATTGGAAGACCAAAGAAAAGCAAGATAGAAAGGCTCGGGAGGCGAGACAGAGAGGGGAACGGAGAGGAGACACGAAGAGAAACGAAGAAACGTCGAGGAGAATCTTCCGTAGTGCAGCCACGTAGTCGCCGTTTGTCGATCGTACCGCAATAATTCCTTATTGCTCCTCCAACTCCCAACCTGACCCTAACCCTAACTCCTTCCTTTCGCCCCTCCCTCCCCCTCTAACCTCCTTCCATCCTCCTACTTCCGATTTTCCGGCCAGATCCACCTCCTCTCTCTAGATTCTCTTCTGTCACTCGCGCGAGCAGCCAACTCTGCCTTTCATCATCTTCAACTTCCGTTAGGGAGAGCCACCACAGTTGAGTTTTCGAAGATTAACAGAGGGAAACTATTAAATCTATCGCGACAAGGGGATCGAGGTGAACCGATAACGCGATTCGTATCGACTCGTATAACGAGGTAGTAATTGCAACCACTTCGACGCCAGTTTGATCGCCAGCTTTGTCATATACTTCGAATCCTCTTAATCTTGGCGCGTTTGTACGCACAGCTGCGGTACATCGATTTTACTTTTTCCAATGTTAATTAGCACGCGCGCTTGTACGAAAGGGAATGCAACACTAGCAGCGAAACAGACTCTTTTTTATCTTTAATGTTTCGAGCGGCGCGTTTAAACGATCCGCTAAGTGATTCGGTCGGCACAGAGAAATTAAACCGACAGGTTAGGAAAAATCGAATGGTAAAACGGAGTTGGTAAAAGTTGACTGGAGCGTTTGTAGCGACATTTGGAAGAAAGTTCGTGTACGCCATAGAACGACCGATCATAATAACAGTGCGCCCGCCATTCGGCGCTTTGCTTATTTTAATCATCGACCCGAACAGATTCAAGCAAAACTATACGTATATATTCCACGAAATATATATTACGCTCGTGTTCATCTAGAATCTAGGAGCTACTTTCAAAAATAGAACATTATCGATTGTTAATTATTTAATTAAACTCTGGTAAAATTAATAAGGTCGCTCTGTACCAATATACCGCGCTGTTCTTCAGCCTGAATATTCTTTTTGATTACAAGATGAAACGTCGAACGTTCCATTTAATAAATTGAAACTAACCTCTATACCCAGATACAAAGAACACGCGATCTTTGTCGAAACAATTCTTTCATGCAGTCAACCAGTAATTAAATTCTGTCAAGTTAACCGTATTACTCTGTGAGAAACGCGATCGATAACTTGGAAACCACATTTTCAAGAAAGCAAACTTGAAATTCCAAGTTCCTGCACCAACTCCATATCGTGTAATCGATGATAATGGTAAAAAAAGCGCCAAACCCCGTGAGGTGTCTTTCGTTAAGAAATCAAACGCCTTTACGTCGTAATATCGCAGACGCGAGTAGCCAAGTTAATAAATTAATTCGATAAAATCGTGCCATTCGTCCTTAAGCGGACAAAACACGCCCTCGGGAAGAGAAAGAGACGTCTCAGCAGTTACGTGGCTAACAGCAAGGTCGTCCTTCGTCCGAGATGATATCTATCCCGCCGTTCTTTCGAGACTATACATTTTTATTTTCCTTTTTCTCCCCGCCCTTCCTTTCC
>JACXIV010000049.1:598028-693353 GCA_014737475.1 Bombus confusus
GTTTAAGCTGTTAACCGAGAAAAAGTAAACCGCTCCTTCTTCTTGGTTATAATAATTTCCTTATCCAATGGAAGAATATAGGAATAATGGGAGAAACATTGGCCGCGCATGTGCGGAATTTTCTACTGCGTGACTCGTTCTACCGCAGCGCATATTCTACTACATATCGCATTCCACTACTGCTGTCATACCGATAATTGTTTCTAAACAGGGCAAGGAGAGTTCCTCGCTTTGTAATCAAACGTTTCGAATACAGTCTGTATAAAGATACGGGTTGAGGCACAGATAGAAGTGTAATTTATCGAGCATATTCTCGGCTAAACGGTTCGTTTCATAGTTATAGTTTTGTTCTTGATCAAAAAACCACCCGATAACGAGTTAAATTATGGTTAATGGATCTAAACGTGGAACGCGACCGATAGACCGTAGGCGAAAACTCGCGAGAACCACCCACGCCTCCGACGCGACGCGTCAATGACGCTAAGCACGGAGAATGAGTCGGCTGACATTGAATGTAAATGGACCGTTCGAACAAAGTGCTCGAGTACCACGGAGCTCGTGCAGGACCGGTTCTATTTCTCTTTTCCTTCATTTTGTTATATTGGTATAACGCGAGGGTGGTTCGAAGTTCAATAACAATATCAGTCGCGCGAGAAGCAGCGAAAGTGGAACGTTTCGTTACTTACGTTCGAAGGCTCGACAACGTCGCTTTATACGTTTAAAAAAAATGGTGAAGCAAATTGGACGTTGACTTACCTGAAACAAGAAATTAGGTTTTTTGTTACATAACACTCTCGTGGATGCAATGGTAATTTCATTATACAAGTTGTTCGAGCGAGTTTTTCAAATTTGCAGTTACGCCAAGTCAGAATGGAATCTTGCGATCGGTAAAATCGCACAAAAATTTGGAAATGACTCCTAAACAAAAACTGCTTGCTCTTAATTCCAAATTTCTACTCGCGAAGATTCGAAATCGCCTTTGAATTGCTTAATACAGCAAATTAGAATCGCTCGAAACATTATCACAGAAGATGTGACGTGACGAGTTTCGAAAATTCCGTTTTCGCGTCCTCGGGTCTGACGCGCTTAACTCGATCATGACTTCGTTACATCGCGGGGAAAAGAGAAAAACTGGTCGAGTGAGTGTAAATATTCCTTATCGATGAGCCTCACGTAGACGGTAACGAGGAGAATCGTTCTACGGCGTGAGATATTTTATCGTTCGACAACGACGATAACGTGATCGTGCGAAAAAATGATAATCTTTCGTCGTCTCGTCGCGAAAAAAGCAACCAACTCGACGAAGCGATATAATTGCAGACCGTTCCAATTTTTCCTGTTAAACGTCGTTTTAATGCCCGGTAGGTTGACAACGCGACGCTTCAGAAACGACAACTTTATCGCCACCGTTAATTACTAATCCGCCGATACGAGAGAACCGTGACCGTGCGTTTCGTTCCGCTGAAATTAACGTATTTGCTCAACCGGATTATTTGATGAATTTCATCGACCATTAGATTACGTTGCGATTTCGATAATTTTACTCTTTTTCGAGCAGCTAAGAGAGAGTACCGAATTCGCGAAAGTAATTGCGTATTCAAGAAAATTCCGCGTGACCTAGAAAGCAATAAGCTTCAAGATCAAAGCGACGCGAGTGTACATCGAGTATAAGATTATTTTATTATAATTGCGCGTGAATTACATCACCGGTAATTTAAGCGTTATTTTAAGTCTTAAGACGCTCACGTATACGAATATCTTTCACAAAGCAACCGTACTTGTACATTATTCGGTACGAATTATACTGCACGCATTAGTCCACTTCTTAAGTCACGTTCAACCGACATTTTACTTTAATTTTAGATTGTCGATATTCATTTATATATACGTTACACCTTGCTGTGCTGTTATAGTAACATTTAATCGCATTCTTTTTACCTCACATTTAAAGCAACGCTTGTATAAATATTCCTGTTTAAAGAGTGCCGAGATAAGGTAAGAACAAGAAAGTCGATACGAGCATGCGTATACATATTTCGTAGATCTATGTAAGTAGATAGACACTCTAGCGTAAAGCCCTATTTTTATCCGGTTAACGTTCTATCTTCAATTTTCGGATCGCTCCTCCCCTCTACAGTAAATTTATAGGTCAGATCAAGAAGCGCGGACAGGAATTATAATGTGCACACCGCTCGAGAATACAGATCGTTGTACCGAGATTAAACGGTTTAGAATTCATCGTTTTTTCGTTAATCACGAGATCCATCGTTGCGGGCAAACTATCGCCAACGATAGAAATCGCGAGATCTTATATCGCGTTTCTACCTTTGCGGGCGACTAAGTCGTTGATAGCGTAACCTCTTCACGATTTCGAGTGATCGTTGAGCTATTCGTGACTCTCGTGACGTACACGCGTATACGCGACTCTTGGATTTTTTGGCCTCGGTGCTGGAACGTGTACGTAATATCGAATGTAGCTTTATTTTCACGATGTCGAGCAAGTGAGAAATTTCAAATCGATAGCACAGAATGTTCTCTACTTTATTATCCAGCATATAGCCTCAAATAAATGGGTATAAATTTCGAGAAAATTGAAATCGAGTGGTGGAAGAATAGCAACCGAAAGTCGTATCGAAAGCATTTGCGACACGCGAGATGCTTTAGCGTGGAATATATTATATCGCTAAGATTTTGAATTCGCGAACGGCAAACCGAGATACGATGTTTCTGTTGGTAGGGATACGGGTAACAAAATCAGAATATTACCAATCGGAATTGCGACGAAGCAGATTTCGTGCGACTGGTCGAACGAGCTTCGTATTTTCTCAAACTCTGACGAGGAACGAGTGCGTTTCTATTACCGGGTTTCCAGTTCCTTCGTTTCTGCTTGCCTTAGACTTACGCGGATATTGAAATAAATAACTCGGCTGAATGTGCTAAATAACAGGTGAACGAGCAACACGATGAAAAGTTCTGGGTGAATACGGACTCTGTCATGAAAGCGTTCAACGACATACTGTAAGAAATATCGATGGGAGACGCGTACGTTGCGAAAGCTTTATTATAAACACGAAGTACGTACTAAAAACATTATACGTGAAATATCAATGTCATTTGAATCGAATATATTCTTGATAAATTCTTTTGAAAGGTCCGCTTACCAAGGGCTATACGGTTGCTATTATCGTAATCTCATTGTAAATAAGGATCGTTGGAAATACAATACGAGGTATGAACGTTTTGCGACAAACGTACAAACTGTTTCTCATACTGACAAAGATAAAAACTTACAAGAGTATTTAGAATTTCTTTCCTTCTTTCAAAATCGAAGAACTTGCCACATTGCGTCGCAAACTCTAAAATCTCTCAAAGTTTCTGTATCTGTACTATAACCTCTCCTCTCGTCAATTCGGTACGAACCGAACGAATCTTTGGTAACCTTACTTAGGTTCTAAACCTAAACCAAGAGATAAAATAAAGAGAGAGAGAGAGAGAAAGAAAAAAGGAAAAGCGGAGGGAAAAATAATATACGCGATGGTAGGATAGCGTTTGGTTGTATGATACATTATCGGGGCGGGAGAGGACTTTTGTGCCATGCGGAATTGCGCAGTACACGGTGGACTTGGCCATAAGCTTCATTGCGTAATCCTGGAACATTTTATTGCGCGTGGGAACGATGTGTACGTCATGTACCGCATCGGTTTTAACAAGGATAGCCATCGCCGTGACTGTTTGCGTCCGTGTGTCTTCCGACGATCAATAAAAAACGCTCGCCGCGATTTATTGAAAGCTCGAACGAGAACCTGCACTGAATTACCGAACGGTCGACCGACGACGGATTAATTACACCCACTTTCACCCTGTCTCGCGGTAATTAGAGGTAAGTCGGGATTAATCGTTGCTTTTTAAAAGCCCGCCACCGAGTCGTCGGGACAATTAACTCTTCGCGAGCATAATTCACGCGATTCACCAATGGATTAAATATTACGAAATTGTTTTTTAAAACGAACAATAGAAATCGGCTTTACCGGCGAAACAAGTCCGGCTACGTGCTAATTAAAGTTGATATTTTTCGATATATTCATTCTACGTCGACGATCGAGCTACGCGTTGTATGAAAAAATATTCCAAATAAAGCTTACTTTGCGTACCGAAGAGAAGAACTTCTTTACGATGCTGTTGTTCCGAAGATTTCCGAAGATATAACTTTTCTTCTTAGAGAAGCGTGCCTTCTTTCCTTCGCAGAATGTCACCACGCTATCCTCAAAGATCTCCTTCGCGAGCACAGAGATCAAAATTACGAATGACTACGTAACTCGGCTGCCAACGATTCTAAGATCTTTTACGACGCAGGTGTGCAGCTGCTCTATAATTTTGTCCACGTTCTCCCAAAGACAAAACTATCAAGAATTTCACTAAACGTATAACTCTCCACGATTTTATTCGTTCCGACCGGATGAAACGAAGCACGCGAGACGCGGAACAGCACTGATTCCTTCGAAACTGCGACCTTACGCATGGGTATCGGATCGTCCTAAACGAAAACAAGATTTTATTTCATTCATCCATCCATCGTTAGTGCGTTCTTCAACGAGCGTGTTTACATTTACTTTCGACGAATTTCCGCGATAGGAAAAAAAAAGTTTTGTATACGTTCAACGAAGGAAGATTCCAAACGATCGTAAATGGATCTAAATATCAGACGAAGAAAAACAAATTGTGTAGTTAGTTTATCGACATCATAAATACGACAAAGGGTGGTGGTATCTCTGTTGCTTGTATTATTTCGTTGCCATTGTTCGATACTAAAATAGAACGGACAAGAAATAGATGTCAATGCCAGGAAAGTGCGATAAAACGCTATTGCAGTTCATAAAGGAAAGAATGGTTGGTGTAGGCGCGAGAAATGCGAATTTTATTGCAGAAGACGTCACTACGGTAAATGGAGTGTCGCATCAATCTATCAGAAGATCTCCATTGTTCCAATAAACTGCGATACAATTACAAACTAGCAGTTATCGATCAACGAGCACAACACAACCTACATTATATACAGGCGAAAATATCCAATTCGTAGAAATAATAGTGAAATAAAAGTCATTAAAATTGTATTATTCGGTTACTACGACAGCTCGCAGCGTCGTTAACCGTGTCGATCTTTACGCCTATCGATGCAAAACGAATTTATGTCGCTTCTCTCGAAATAATTAACGGAACCTCTGCCGTTTCCATATTCCTTGCAAATCATGTTCGGCCCTCGAAAGAATCAATGACAGCGCCACAAGCAGCAAAACTGTGCTTGTCCTCTCGAGTGACGCGATAATAGCATCTTGTCTTTCGCTAAATCCGATGGACGTCGAAGCTGATGCAAAGTTTCGCTCGATACCGGATACTAAAAGACAGTTTTGAAAGAAGCAGTACCAAAATCATCGATCGTCAAAGTTTAAACGACGCCAAGCTATTGGCTAGCTGAAAGATTACACGAACCAGACCTGCGGTTCGAGGAGATAACTCAAAGATTAATTAAGTCAAAGAGACGAAGCAGTAAAAGTATACATCGACGTTTTTAACGCTTCCGAAAAAGACGTCTACTACCGATTTACCCGAGTTACCACGGCTTATCAGACGTTTTTCTTCCCCTTTGGAAATTGGGAAAAAGAACCAACTTTAACTTCGCTCCGTTTCAAATTAGCTGGTAAAGGGGCTTCGAGGTACTCGAATTCGAGTCCTTTAAATTCAGGCAACTCGACCGACCCGAATAAGGCTCGACCACGTGGAAAACGCACGAGCCGTTGAAAACACGAAATCGTTATCCGAGAAAGAGGCAAAGCGTCGTTTGCTTCTCGTTTCTAGTTGTGCGTTACTTACTCACAAGTATTTCATTTGCAACCTTTATGCTTAGCTGGTACAGCCATACCAGTTGCATAAGAATCGCACGCGCTATTTCCACAGGAAACTTACCGCGACTCATCGCCACCGGAATCCAAGCCAAGAGAAATACATTAAGCTCGCTTTACATCGAGTTCGACCATGTTTATATTTTATCAGCTGTCACCGTGCACAACCGCGCGGTGAAAAATATATGAATACTTGTACGTGCTTCGAAGCGTAAAGTAGGCCTCGCGTTAATTAGTTACTTCAACAGATTGAAGCGGTCCGCGCCAAAATGGCGAAAGCGATACTATCCGTTTATCGTTATCGGTCGCTGATAAAAATAAAACGGCCTTGCTGCAAATCGCGCTGGAGTTGAATTTTACATAACTGTGCAAGAAAGCGACGTTTGAATATGGTGTTACATCGATAACAGGCAAGGATGAAACGATATTAATTCGGTCAACAAACAAATAACAATCAACGATTAGTTTAGCAAATATGTTAAAACTTTACACTCGAAATCGATAGAGTCGAATTTGTTATTTCACGCAATATTTTCTATATTATTTTATATTATTTAAAAGATGCACCTACTACCGACATCGTTCCGCTATCGTATCCGCGTGAACTTAAAATGAAATATACAGCTACATATTCGTAATATAATATTTGCAGGACGACCGGTAATAATTTGTAGCAGATATTCGCAGATAAAATTTTGAGCGAGTGAAAATATTCTCTGATAATTCGAATGAAAAGACGGACACTTGTATCCGTTTGTTCCGATTCCACAACTCATTTCGCGCGCGCACGCTATTTTCTTAATTTCAAAATAACGCGCTTAAATTTTCTAATTAGTCAGTTACTTCGAAGAACCTTCGTCTCGCTTTAAAACGTAGATACGTATTTTCAAAAAAATGAGCAATCATTTCCCGGGAAAAGCTAGCGGAGCAAAAATTTAATTAACCCATTCAATTTAGCTTTTAGAGATAAGGGGAACTTAAATTTTCTTTCAATTTCAAAACGCAAGGTGTCCGTTAAAAACCATAACAAAAGCATTTATTCATTTCCATCAATTTCAGTGGAAAGCGAAGAGTCTCGCCGCGCCGCGCCGCGGCCAGTAACTGTCCTTTACACTGGAACGCTTTCACGCGGATATTTCCGGTTAAGTGCAAAAGGTCAACTACGTACCGCGGACTATTTCTACGCAAGAGAGGAAACACGTCGAGCAGGTGTTTCGTTAATACGCGGTGCCAAGAGGTACATTGGAAAATGACACGCGGCTAGGGATTTGGGAAGGCAAAAAGAACGACGAGAAAGGGGATGCAGGGTGGCTGATAAGCGATAATAGCTCGGTCGTTCCGTTACAATTTGCAATTATTGCATTTCCTGGTAAATGCCTTGTCCTTCTGCTCTACGGCGCAGCGAACTCCTTTAGAAAGGAACGGCTACGAGAGCGTGATCGCATCGGGATTCCATCGAACGACTTTACGAGCCGGACTAGAATCCGCGCGAAAACCAATGGAGTTCACTGAGATTCGCACACCTTGGTGAATGGAGTCTCTGTGTTCTGTTTGAGAAACGAAGCTAGTCCCGAGGAACGCGAGGTTATTTGACATTATCATCTTTTCGTCCGAGTTATAAAAGTAAAATTTTGCGATAGAGATTGGCACTGGCTCGATATACGCGCATGACACGTTCTTTCTTTTCTAGTAAAAGTCCAATTACTCGTAGTTTCTTTAAAACGTCACGCGTTTAATATATTTAAGAAACGCGTATGTCGAACGCTTATGTCGTAAATTAGTTTCTACGATACCTTTTGTCTCGCGATATCACGAACAAATCGAAGCAGCTAGTAGCAGTGGCGAAGCAATTAGTAACTGATAATTAAAGTTCCTAAAAAGTTGGTGTCTGCCTATCTATCTATCTATTTATTTATCTATCTGTCTGTCTATCTATCTATCTGTCTATCTCTCGGCGTATTCAACTACTTATCCGTGATTCGTACCTTTCGCTACTTCAACTCCCAGTAAATTAGATTAGCGCAAATTAGCGAGCCGTATTCTACGTCGACAGCTAAATTCCAATGTCACCCACGCGCATATCAAAAAAGGGCGGCTTGGTCACAAGCTGGCTATCGCCACCAAGGTTATCCTTGCTGACACTTTTGTCATTTTTATCGCTATCAAATTGTCTTCGCGTACTTTTTGCGAATCTATACCATATTATAATAAAATTTTAATCAGTCGGAAGGTTACGCGAATTAATCATTTTGTCACTGTCGAGACAAAGCCTTTACACCACGTGAAACAAGGTTTGTATCGCAAGGTTAAATTATTTCGTACCTCGTTGAACAACGAATAACTTGCGCGATCTTTCATCCGTTTCTCGATTAATTCTTCAAATTCTCTATTAGGAACATCATTGTAAATTCCGTAATTCAAATTGCCATTGAGCGCATCTTCCAATTACATTGAATCGCCTGTGTCGTATCGGAAACAAGCATTCACGGAGACAGATATGATAATTGTAGTCTGTCTGATACCGTCATTGATACCTATTCAGATCTGGACGCGTTGTATGGCATTGTGGGAGCAGTTGCAATTCCGTTCTTACAGGGACAATTCGTTCCTCTTATCGCGATTATCACAACGACGATGCCTCGAAGATAAATAATGGCTATCGTGAAACTAAATAAACCAAGTAATATCATGTTTAGAATTCAAAGCAAACTAAAGATAGGACAGGTTTATAGTTGCTCGACGATAATTTATTTTCTCGCAGCAAAATTTTGACGATATTCTTTCCGCCCCGAAAGGCTACTTCTTCAAAGAGACTATATAAAAAGAACTATCGCATTTTGAAAGCAAAAAATATCGAAACAGCGATAAAAATATTCCCAACCGTTTCGTTTGTCCCTTCTTCGTACGTTAAAGAAACGACCATAATAATTCCAACAAACCGGATTAACCCGAAATAACATCGGTACGTAATTCTACGCTGTTTACTCTGTTTCAGTGTTCTCGTCGCAAAATTCTTATTCCAAGGGAACTGCCGATAGGCCAAGTCCGAATCGTCTAAACCGATCCTATTCGCGAGAGGGACGAGCAACGATCGGTTAATCGAATGCAAGGAACGGTTCCAGTTGGCCAGTAGCTACTGCCACTTTTGGGATTAGCGGTGTTTGCAGGAAAAGAGTATAAAATGTGCCAGAACCACGGGGGAGAGAGGCGTGTAATTACCACGAGTGGGCTATCTACTTATCTCCGGCTTTCGCGGTCGCTGAAGAGGACCAGCTTGAAGAAGAAAGTATCTTTTTCGCGGGCAGAGGCCGGCCGTGAAAAGAGTCTACAACACGAGCTACGAAAATGTACGAGCTTCTTCTTGCTGCTAATAAAATTCAATTAATCCGATACTGTATTAAATGTTCGATGATACTTACATACTAAATTACTATATGACATTACTGTTCTAATACTAAGTTAAATACTAAATTTCGAATCATAAAATATCCAATTTTGTCTCGCAAGTACTATTAACCCGGTAAAGAAAGAAAGATCAAACTAAATACTCTATATACGTGAATAGAAATCAATGGATGCGTAATTGATCGGTCTGCTCCCATGGTCTGCTTGCATGGTCCACCTCCACCACATTGCTTTATCCCTATTTATACATATGTATAATGTACAGATGGGCACGTAACTATTTAAGGAGTTATCGCGAAGCGAGTGTACGCGCCGAAAGATAGCAACGCTCGTAAAAGCGACTACAAGAAACTTCGCGGTTACTTTAATTAAAAGGGCTACGAAATAATAAAAAAAGGTTAACGAGAAGCGAAGCGCTCGCCAGACGACGGCTATGGAACGACAACCAATGAGAGACGCTCGAAATGAATGCGATTTGGTGATATCAACCCTTTTATTGCTATTGGCCCTTATAATATCGCGATTAAGTTTAGTCGTGAAGAACGTTATTGCTATTTTTTCGACGAATGACTTACGCTTGGTAAGGGAACATTTGGAACCGCGCTCGTAGAATTTTACGATTACATAGGAAATAATGTTTTATCTGGATCAAAATAGAAATGACGTGTTTTCGATTTGTTCGTTGACAATTAGTAGGCAGCGTTGTCCACCGCAACGGTTAAATATGTTCCACGAGTTGATCGAAATTTTCACTTCGACGTAGGGTAAAATACGAAGAAAGGTTATTTGGAGTACGTAAGTCCACTTTCGAGCAAAGTAAAATGTTACTTTAACCAGCAAATGCAATCCAGCCTTTTTAACGACTTTTATCGTACACTTTTTAACCCTTTGAGTACTATTAGCGCATATATAGGCTGAGAGCAAGAAGGTCCCTTTGGCTTGTGGCCGCATACATGCGTATATTACGTTTAAAGTGCGTTCAGATTGTTGGCAAAGAGTAATTACTTTCTAGCAGATACGGGGACCGTAAGCGTGCATCTATTTTGTCATACCGTTTACAGGCCGTACCGATAGTTAAAGTTCTTCTTTCTAGTTAAGAACACGACAGAGACTCGCAAAAGATAATTACAATTTATTTATAATCGAAGAATAATCGCAGTAATTACAACTAAAATATTCGATGAAATTAATAGTAGATTAAAAGAAAATTACAGCTGGATATAAAATTGGATAAGTTAACGCGTTACATGCTACGTGGACCACAGACGAGTAAGAAGTAAAACTCGTTCGACGAAGTTTGCCATCGAGTAAGGGTTAGCAGGAGAATTTGTTGGGAAGATAGGGTGGACGATCGACGCCAGTTGTTTGGACACTGTAATCTTCGTTGTCTCCACTCGGGCGTCGTTACGCCACCATAGAGCAGTGTTGATCGAGTTGATCTTAGGGTTTATATGCTTGTATGGCTACGCAGGCAAGAGTCTTACTTAGAAATTGAGTTCTGGGTGGATGAATACCCACCCGTGGGGAAGCATCGTACGCGACACTTTTGAATAAACAGTATCAAAAGACAGAAAAGACAGAAAAAGCTCGTACGTATTACATGGATTGCTAAAAATTTCAGAATTTAAGTAACGAATCGTTTGAAGTTTAAATGGATTTATACAGCGAATAAGGAACGAGCCCTCGGGGAACTAACAAATCGTGGACAGACGTACATTTTTTAGGGAATTCGAGAAACATGTACGTTGCGAAATATTTGGAGAATTCAATTAGATGAAACATAGATGTCAAGTAGAAAAACGAAGTAAAAAAGGATACCGTAATTTGTTAATGAAATTAGGAATTTAATTACTGCGACTGTGAACTCGTGCAGCGGCATGATTAATTATATACTTGATGCTTGCGCTCTTGGGAGTACTTTTCGACCTCGATGCTACAAGGTGGCGTAGCCGTCGTGCATGGTGAATTTGGTCCGATTTAAAACGAGAAAAACTACATAAAATGACGAAATTCGAAACTTCTTTCTTAGCATAAAAGAAATTAGTAAAGACACATTCGCAACATGCCGCTGAACAGGAATTATCGATATCAAAAATCTAAATTTCAGCTCTTTAGTGATTATATCAGACAATTATCGATTACGAACTAAAAATTTAACATTCGATCTGTGCAACCCACATGACGAAGAACATCCATCGTTACGTCCATTGTCACTGAGCACTTGACTATCAATCGACATACTGTGTTATTAACAGCAACTTCGCTAGATATTTCACATATCACTTAAACACTCCATTAAATGGCAAAGTCGCCCCAACAAACTACCCTCGTTCCTTCCTTTCTGCGCCAAAGAAACGAAAGAAAAAAAAAGGAACGAGCCGATAAAAGCGGCAAAGTCGTTCGCTAGCAGGCCCGATGAAAGCCCAAAGGAGAAACAAAAACCGTGAGGGGTGACAGGAGGGGTTAGGAACAAGTGGGTTCGAGTAGCTGGGAAAGGGAGCGACGAACCTGGTGAGAAACGAGGGAGAGAGAGAGAGAGTGAGAGAGAGAGAGAGAGAGAGAAGCTCGGTTGATGGAACGCGCGGAAATGGAATGTAACTAGGAAGGTACGACTCTTCCTAATAACGTTTCCACCGGTTCCAGTGCGTTAAGTGACTGCCGGCGTGATTTTTATCGCGTGGGTGTTATTTCGTTCGAGCGACGAACACCGTTTGTTCGCCAGTCAAACAGTCGCGCTAATTGCGACCGCTTCGCACGCCGTTCCTTCTTCTTCGCGCTTTACGACCGTCTCGCAGCAATCCTTCCTCCACGCGATTTCATACACTCGCAAATGTGTCTTTTAGACGAAGTCGAGCATCAATGCTAGGTAGCAAGGATTTAATAATCCATTCGGCAAGTTTCAAATTAAATCGAGAGGATTAGGAAATGCTTCGCGTTGTTTTACGTTATCCGCCGTAATATTTTAACGATTTCACAGCGTGTACGTACTACCGATACCGTTGTACATCGCTGTCTCCGCTAAACTGTCGCTCTGAATCGCTTACTTTTGAAATAAGATTAGTCGTTGAAATTTGTATAAATAAGCTTTACTTGCCATATTTGTGAAAAATATTTTCTTATTCCATAAAGAGCAAAGTAGATACACGGCATACGCATATGTTCAGACCAAACTCGCAGAATCTCTTTTCATTTAACGTTCGCGCAGCTTACAATTTCCACTAACTTTACGTTAGTAAACGTCGTACCGTGTTAAGCTTTTGCCACCTTTATAAGAGGGAAGAATTATTTCTGATATGCCATTTTCCTTTAACAAACAGAAGAGCGTTATGTCACGAAAGTAGTATAGGTATACCTCGTAATATGCTTGATGTACAAGATAGCCGAGCCTTCGGATCAATAGGAAGTTGAAGGCTATAATATCGAAACCGGATTGATCGATGTATTACTATATTCAAGGTAATAACAGCACCGTCTCATCAAATTAATTATTTCTTCCCTGTTTCCTGGTAATCAGTAGCATCATAACGTTAATCGTCGCTATCAATAGCTCGTTAAAAGTCACGATCGTCGAAATGATCAATGTTTTACGTTAAAACCACGTAAAACTTAATTCGAATATATACGAATTTAAATATTATTTCGATTTAGCTGCCTAAAAGTAGCGTGCAATTAAATTTCTTCCATCATTTTTCTTTTTTCTTTCGACAATGCGCAGCGGTTATAGAGGTATTTGTCGATCAATGTAGTAATAAATCAGCATAAAAAATAAATTTAACAAGGCCAAAGAAAAATAATCTATTTTTATTACATATACTATCAGAGAGGTCTTCTTCTCTGAAACATTATGATCGAATTAAATAAGAACGTGCGTATCAATGTTCTTAAGAAGTTATAAAGACTTAAGTAATCAAATTAGACCATCGAATCGCTAATTCCCCGAGCTTAGACATTTAGGAATTTCACCGGAATAACACAGCTTGTAAGACTAGCCCGATAGTTACAAATTAGCCAGTAAACTTATGTTTCTTGTTGCGCAAAAGCTGATAACTTTAGATTGTAACGGTAGATTCTCGTAACCACGGAAACAGTATGGCACCTATTTCCGGCAGACTTTTTCGCGAGAACGGTGAATAGATGGAAAAATTAGCCGATAACCTATTAACGGAAGACGCGACTTTTTCGACAATTTCGACGAAGCGTCATGGCCTGATGTAATCGGGGAGGCGGGGGAGAGAAAGAGAGAGAGAGGAGAAGCGTGCTATACTCGCATTTCCTTCGCGTTTACCATGAATGGAACAAAGTTAGATGGCTCCCAAGCGGCAAGTTATCATACACGGAAAAGAGTCGCTATCTGCCAAACTAGATCGCTCGAGGAGGAACATCTCGTGAACAAACAGCGTAAGTACGAACGTGTTTCGCTAGACACGGGATTCGTCCACGATTTTCTTGACAAGTCGTTGTTTGTGCGAGCAGAAATAGCGATGAAATGTGCCATGGGAAAAAAAGAGGAGAAAAATGCAGGACAAAAGGCGAAGAGGAGGAGAGGGCAAAGGGGACGAGGTGGTTGGCGGGTTATCTAGCAAGTCGCGTATCCAGCGACTACAAGGTATATCCCTTTACTGGTTGGGAGTTGCCGGAGGAGGCCGGCGATGCGAGAGGTGTCATTTGTATACAAAAGAGGGAGGCGAAGCCGCGTTACGCGGCACGTGCATTTAGGGGAAAAAGGGAAAAGCCAGACGACAAGGCGGTGAGAAAAGAGTGGAACGTGTATTTACTCGAGAGCGACACGCGGTCGTCTCGACACCGCTGGACGAAGGATGCTATTCAGATCCACAATTGCGAACCTAATGAATATTTTCAGCGGTGGATATCGGTGGTGGTACGGATGCGCCGTATGAGTTTGCACACCTATGGGATCGTTATTGAGACATTAATCTGGATAATCCGCTACTTTACCAATAGAGCCGTTAATTTTGTCAGGAGAACTTGCAAAGCACGAATACAAAATTGAAATCGCAATGTAACGGTGCTTTAACGTTCGACAACAATGTGGCCGTCGGAAAGAGCGAAAATCCAATATATTTTGTCACTTACGTTTACGAGGATTCCAACATCGATGTTTTAGGTTTAAGTAAAGTTGCCATTGACTTACCTGAAACAGAAAGTGATAGCTTTTGTTAGAAAATTCTGAAAACTCTTCGATCTTTTTTTTTTCTTTATAATAGGTATGTTTGTAACTCGAACCAAAATTATTATTGCTCCCTGAGAAAAATACTATTATCGAAAAAGATATCTGCATCTTTGAGACGTCTTCGATATAAATGTCATCGGAAATAACGTGCCAATATAGCCATTGATATTTACGCTAACAGCTTGCTGCCTTTAGTCTCTTTCGTAGCTAATATTCGACGCTCGACAAATTTTCGGTTGCGTCACTAAAACGTAACACTGCTTCCATTATTCCCGTTCTTAAAATACCAACCACTCGTACAACCGTCGAAAGACGAAACCAAAGCAAACAAGCCGATCGCGTCACGAATTTACAAGTCTGTAAAGACTGTCGAAGGTTGTCGCAAGTTTCACCAACTATTCCTTCCGCTCGTCGTCGTACTAACACTGTCTATAATTATTTGAATTGTCGATACTAGATTCCGATAGAATTTCCTTCCAACTACCATTTGATTTTGCTCGAGGAATTTCAATTACAAAAGAAGACAAATTAACTTACGAGACGACTTGATACAATTGGACGTAGAAGATTCGCATAACGGTTTGGCAAAAGAGCGCGAGGCGAAAACAATTGCGAAAGGGCCGAGAGCAAAGTCGCTCTCTTCGAAACGTTTCCCTATACCGATGATCTCATTAGCGGCTAATGAAACGTTGCAAGCATCGCGCCTACGCATGATGCAACGTCTGGAAATTAATGAGTCAATTATACGTCGGCCGGAATCAATCTTCTCCGATTCTTCACAATTAATGTCAGTTAACCAAGTTCAGTCAGAGCTCGTTCGTCCTGCAATGATCTTTATAGCGAAACGAAATTGGAACTAGAGAAAGAGAAAAAAAAGAAATTTAATCATTAAGCGCGCTTCGTAACCGCTCCTGATAAATGCAGAGAATTACTTTCAAGATCTCACCGACGCACGGCCGTACAGACATCGATAAATTAAAGAAGCTTCGAGAATGACGAACAAATAGATCGTCCGTTACGAAACGCGTTATTAATGCTCCGTTTCGTGGGTTCTAGACTTAACTCCCTATGACCAGGATTTGGTTCGCTTATGAGAAAACGAGATTATAATTCGCTATAATTCTTCGCTTTGGTATACGATCTACAGGCTGATAATTATTGGAGAGATCGTTTGGTTCCAATGTTATGGCACGCTAGCAAGGTATAACTTAATTAATAAATACCTAATTAATAAATATGTAATTTTACCGAAGCGCATAAACGAACGAGAGATCGTTTTATCGTAAAATAATTGTCGGCGTTTCAGGAAATCGTCGCTAATCCGAAGCATATATTTATCCGATCGTTTGTCGACGACTAATCGAGGCGTTGAACAAATAAGTCAGAAATTAGACGAGACAAAGGGAGGGCGGACGGTATAAATTGGAGCAAGCGGGTGAGCATCGTTTTGCGATCGATGGTATAGCAGTTGCGAGTATGCAAACGAAAAGTGGATGTATTTTCTGGCACGCTGTTATCCCAGATTATGGTACGCGTCTTCAAGCCTGAGAGGTTATATGGCTGGAAGTTGAATGGTCTCTAGAAAAGTTTCAGTTGGTCGCGAACCTCTATCCTCGTTAATTCCAAAGTTTCGCGAATCTCTTCCCTTTCCTGCTTCTTTTCCATCCTCCCTTACCATCCCTCTTATTTTTCCCTCGTTCTCTCTTATTTTTTTCTTTCTTTCCCTTTCTTTTTTTTTTTTTTTTCTTGAGAGGCAGAGAATCACGCTACATTCCCCTCACTAGCCAGTTTGACTGTGAAACGTTAGGAAAGTCCGGCCGATGCAAATAATTGTGTTACTCGGAATAATTGAATTAGATGAACTTCAATCAGCGAAAACTAGTAACAGCAACTTCGTACATCACATATATGTCACGAGTCGTATGCAAAGCTTTCGTAAACGAATCTCTGGTTCTTTCAGCGCAATGAGAATCAAGGCGATTCAATTTTTCTTCATAGAAAAATTCAGATAAAAGTACATAATTTTAAAGGGGATTCGGCGTAACGCGAAAGAATATACGTACTTTGATCGCCATTCATCGAGTTATTAATGACATCGCAAATCCCATTTACGACATCTTGATATCAAAGAGGAAAAATTCTAATCCCATTACTATTACCAAATCCCTCGACAATACCAAACAAGTGCCAGTTACGGAAACCCAATCGCTATTACGAAGATTAATTCGAGGCTGACGAGCGCTAAATAAAGGAGCAGCGGTCAAGTGACAGACAATCGACTGCGAAACTCGTATTTTTCCTCTGTCTTATACCGTTGCACCGTAATGAATCTGTACAATCGCGAATCACGTTCACCGGTTGCAAGTGATATTTAGAAAGTCTTACACGATGCACGAACGAAGGAACATAAGTTTCTCCATCGACTTAACACGTGTTACAGACGAGTATACGTATACTACCAAAATCGCGTGAAATCATCGCTCAAGCATTTTCTCCTGTCGAACAAGACTTCACGTTTATAAATTTCATACGAGTTTCTTTAGCCTCTTTCTTTCTTATCACGCTATTGTCTCGTAGTTTTTCCTCGGCTTTAATACACGGTAGTAAAATTTCAATTTTCTTTTTAGAACGAGACATATTCGTCGAAACGTTTCGTTCGGAAAACGACGTATATTATGGAACGTTTGTGCGATTAATACGTAGCAATTCCATCGATAAATTATAAAATAGCAGTGTCTCCCGTTTAATGGTATAAATTCTAGGCAATAAGAAAATTGTAGAAATTCGTACGAACGCAGAGATCCTCAATTGCGACTTTCAACGCCATTTATGCCGAAAACAAGCGATCAGTGATCAGATAACCCTGGAAGTAGAGTCCAAACAGCTCATCAGTCGTGTAATTTCCAGGGTGACTCATCGAAAAAGGGCGTTTTCGCTTCTAACCCTCGCCCCCGTAAATACCAAAATCATTCTAGCGTATCGTTCCCCGAATGGAAACAGTCGCACCATCGAATTAAATCGATTCGAAGAAACGATCAACGGCCGAGCCAACTGGCCGATAGAAAAACGCAAACCACGGGCTATAAAAACAAGCAAATCTATAGAATCTCGGCTTAGATCACTGAAAAGCTCTCTTTCTCAATTTCCTATTACGAAAGAACCGATCATTTTCCATTTTCATCTCTGTACACGCAGCAAGTTTTTGCGATACGCGACACTCTATATACGTTACGCCGTACGTACCTAGCCATTCTCAAAAATACTGTGCCATCGTAAAAAAGTGGAATGGCGAATAAAAAGAAAGGATGGAAAGAATTTTGTTAACTTGGCAGCGCTCGTGAAACTACAACTAATTATTAATTACGCGTGGAAGGGTTGGGCGATGCGTGTGGAGGAAGGATAAAGAGAAAGTAAGAGAGGATGACGGAATGATGCGGTGTAGAGCGCGTATCAGAGAGGGGCCTGATAGAAAGGGATCGAAAGAGGGAGAGGGGAGAAAGAGAGAGGGAAAGACAGGGGAAGAGGGACACGTTGCCTCGCAATTTGCGTAATTGAGCTCTGAATTATTTACACTGTCGGCTGCGTCATAGTTCTGTTCGGTAATAACTGACAGGCCGGGGTAAATGCGAAATCGGTTGACACTTAACGCGATTCGAAATTACGTACGGGTCGACCGAACGATAACCGAGGTCATTGTCTGGGTGGAAACGCGCTTAGTAGTATACGCCGTACACCGCTGTCTGGTCAGACATTTTCTACCGCTTCCAACTTGGACTTCATAAACGCGATTTGCGAATGGATCGGCAGAATTCCCTTTCGGCGAGACGTTGTTTCACGAACGATCCTATCCCATCCGTTATCGCCTCTACCGCCTATGTATATGTCCGTGGTTAGTTTTTGAGTTGAACAACTTACTCGATACAAGCTTATTTTGCATTTTCTGCCATTCTCGTTTTGCTATCTATTTCGAAGCGCTGATCTTCCACTCTTGGCTCGTTCAGCGATCGCAAACACGTTCTACAATATTTAGCTCAGGACCGTGTTTATCGTTCGATCTCATATTCGATTTTCGAAAGAGGAAAACTCGTAAACGAAGACACGTGTAAAAATAAATATAACAATATAGAAGTATATCCTGACAGTGTGTTTAGTCGCCGTTGCAAGAACAGCAGCGTAGATATTCCAATACCTTCGCAGAACACGGTATATCGTTCAAGAACAAATTCAACCGGTTAACACCTTATTACGTAATCGCTGGAAGTTGGAATATCTTTCTCGCGGAAAACAGGGACAAAGTAATAGGATGATAAATGATAAATTAGTCGCGAATAAGGCTGTAAGGCTGTGTAAGAGCGTTATTACCACGGCGATTCAAGCGTCGCTGAAAAGAAGAAATTTCGCGCGGGCCGTTTGCAACGACGTGTTTGCAGAACGGATACGATATTTACGCACGTCCTTGAGCAAGCAGTGTTTACTTAGCGATTCACTTAACGACTCGCCGTGAAGTGATTTCCTCTGTGCTAATCTGAGTGGCGCAGCGCGAAATATATAAGCCCGCGATAATGCGCTCCGACAATCCTGTCGCGAATCAAGATTAAGTCGGCACGCCAGGTTACAGAACGGGAGAAGCTCCCCTAATGCGGCAAACAAACTGAGCACATTCTGCGATGATGCAACTGTTCCTAATAAAGCGACTAATTTCGTCAGGAAACACCGAATCCTTGAATGCTAATACAAATCTTAATAGAGATTTGAATTATCGTCGCGAAATCTTCTTCTCGAATCGTCGATT
Organism: Bombus confusus; assembly: GCA_014737475.1. Taxonomy (NCBI): domain Eukaryota; kingdom Metazoa; phylum Arthropoda; class Insecta; order Hymenoptera; family Apidae; genus Bombus; species Bombus confusus. The sequence goes on from JACXIV010000049.1 coordinate 617,314, forward strand.
GATCTCGCTCAGTTTTATCGCAAGTACTACAGTCTACGGATGGAAAACGTTAGAAAATATAGAGTACGAAACTAGCAATACATAGGTAATATTATTTTTTCGAAAATCGGACACATGGAAAACTATACTATAGGATACCCAGACGGACCAAAGTGCCGTTAAAATATTTAACAAGCCAGCCGCGTTCTCACTTAGATTTCGTCTCTCTAGTTTCACTCATGAAACAAGCGCAAGCGTACTGACAGAAGTCTACCAATACTCGACCGAACTAGCAGATAAATAGTAACGGGTTGTTTCATTCATACCACAAAGAACGCCGTATAAACTAGCACGCCAACGTCCTGTCAGCCGATAGCATCCTAACGAGAAACACACGTATAATAGGGGAAAACGAGGCGCGTTTAAATACGTATTTATCGATACGAACGGCAAGGTAAGAATCGACGAAACTTGGTGAGACAACGGAAACGTAATGAATTCGTCCATCCGGCGCAAATATTCATCTCGCGAGTTTTGCCAATCGTTCGCAGCTGCAACGCGCAATACTTGCAGCGAATATTTCGGTGAACGAGAAGATACCGAGGAAACGAACGGTGCAACGTGGCTGCAATCACACCGGGAAAATCGAAGGGGTGTGGAACGACTAGAGACGCGTTCAGAGAGGGAAAAACAATGCGAGAAGAAAGGGAACGGCGTAGCGCACCGAGATATAGAGCGTCTCATTTGCCAGAACGATTCGAAGCGAACAAAACTGATCGAGAATACGAGACTGCTTCTCGCGTTTGATAAAAGACACGATCATATCGCGTGGATTTTGTTACCGCGCTCGAGCGGAGAATGCTTGTCGCGTGGTTAACAGGTTTCATGCCGCGCCATGAAAAAACGAATCGCCGATTTCGTTAAAAAAAAAAAAATACCGGAATTAATCTTAGTCGTCTGAACCGTTTTAGACCTCCTACGGCTCTCGCGACTTCGATATTTTAAACAATACGTAATATACGAGGAACAGGAAAATTATGTTACGTATCACGTTCCTCGTAGTTGATCGTCATCGACTTGCGAGCATATCAGCCAAAGTTCGTGGAATTTCGACGCAAAAATTGCGGCTCGACGTCGAATGGACTATCGCACGCTCGTAAATTGAACTTTCTCTCTGCCTTGCTGAACCTAGAAGATGTTGGACGCACGGTTGAACACGCGACACAACACAGGTATAGAGGGATAGACAGGCAGGTAGAAAGAGGAGAAGAGGACAGGAGCGAAACAGAGAGACGTCGATGAAAAAAGCTGGCTGATTCAAACGTCAGTCCGAATGCTGATGAAAACCGCACGCAGAACGGGCATTCGCTGCAAATGGCGTAGGAAATTTGTTTCTGTTATCGCGTACGGCTATCGCGACGTCGTCGCTCCTCAATGCATTGTCAAAACGAATCACTGTCCGTGGGATCGATAACCTATTTCCTCGACACGGCTTCCCGATTAACCGCTCTCTCGCAGGGTGAAATTTCAACGAATGACCGCGCTCGCGCTTGCCTAAGAAAAAAAATCATTTTTACGCGTACACAGTTCTCTGATGGAGGACGTAGCGTCGCCGTCTACCTACATTTTGCGTAAATTTTTTTCTTACGTTACATCGAACGTTAAAAGCATTCGTAGAAGAATTCGTTTCAGCGAAACGTTTCCTCGTCTAATTGTACAAGTTCGTCGGAGAAGCACAAAAAGCGCATCTAGCGACGTTCGATACTTCCTCGTGAAATTTTATTCTATGAAAATTTATAAACGATACAAATTTACGGTTGAAATGTCGTCGTCTCGACGATGATACCAATAACAATAACGATGCTTTGTTTTCTCGTTTTACGACTTGGCGATTATCCTTATCTACTGGTATTATCGCATTAGCATATTACGATAATTAGGTACGGCTGCTACTTCTTCTATCATTCTACGTATTGCTATTATTCGCATTACCGCAACTTGTTATCGTTAATCACGTTAAACCGTCGATGGTTAATATTCGCAAAGAATATTACTCCAGGCAAATAAATTTATCGATCTACCTGTCCGTTGTGCGTGTATGCGTCGCAAATAACGGATCGCTTAGTCGATGTTTAAACGATTATTCTTCATAGAACAGCCCTAACTATAATCAACAGAAATATCTGATCTAAACAAGTGAAAATGATTAATCTTTGCTTTCTAGTTGGGTTTGTGTTTATAAAACGAAACGAATAGTATTAAATCCAGCCATACACAAACTGCGTCTGCGAGATTCCTGCTGGCGCGGAGACTGGATTTTCGAACAAATTTCGCTAACGGCGCTGCGATTTTCAACGGCGTCAGAGAAAGCGTTCGCCGTCGGGGTCGACAGTCAGCTGACAGACAGCACGCCGACGCTTGCCAGAGATGGCCAGAAAGGGTGAAAGGAGAGACAGGATTGTTAATGGAAAGCCATTGTTCTCTAATCAAATCATTTGCCCGGCGACGAGTAGGGGCGCGATCGTGCTCGCGAGAGAGTCGACCACGAGCGAAACGGAGACGAAGGAAAATGGTGGTCGTACCGTAGAAACAAGGCACGACAGCAGGTGCGCGTACGGTCAGCCCTCCTCCGTTACCGTGAGCCCCTAATAGCTTCGCAGACTTATTTTATACTTGCCGGTAATTCTCATACCACCGAGTCACTTCTATTTTCCAGTATTTTCCGCGAAACATTTGAATCACCGGCTCTCTCCGATCCACTACCGCTTAATCGCTGTGCAACGATGGCCTGGTGTCGTCCAAGATCGCGCACTTGCGCTATATTCGAACGTCTTTCGTTCGTTTCATAGAACGAGAAATATTTAGTCTTCGAAGTATGTATTCCTAGTTTATTCCGAGTCTTTTCGCTTAAAAATGGACTTAAAAATTCGCTTAAAAATTACCAAATGTTCACGAACATCGAAATAACACCGTTTCCCTGCTGCAACGGTATCGGTACCGATATTCAGCCATGTATTTGTCAGCTAGTTTTCGCTAAACGACGAATTAACTTAACCGCGACTGTGAATCAGAAACTCTTACAGAACTTATTCCGCTTTTACGAAAATACCGTAATAAAAATTTCGACAATAAAAAATTAGAGAAGAGGAGAGTTAGAAAAATACGGTGCAACGAGAGACGGTGAAAACTGGTTCGTTTGCAGCGAGGCTTAAAACAGGAGCAGGATGCGCGCGGTGTGAATCAATGCAATCCCCGTCATCCGTCACGGGATTCTATGATGATTATCCAGCGACGAAATGTGATTATCGGACAGAGTCAGCAGCACGGGATGGCTGGTACGTGTCAGTGACCAGCGTGACTCGATGAGCACACGCGGTAAGCGTATACAGGTCGGTGCACGGCCAGCACCGAAACAATTCTCTGCCTCGCACGTCCAATGTCCCACTGCATTTTATTGCATTTGCATGGGTACACGTACGTGGTCGTGTACGTGTGTGCGCGTGTGCGTGCGTGCGTGCGTGCGTGCTTGCGCCGATCGTTAAAGAGCGCCGCTCGGCTTCCCACGCTAAGCTCGCTGCCGACAACGAGCATAGACGACCGTCACGACAAAGTCGGCGTCTTGAGGCAGCGTTTCTATAATCGTAACATTCCAAGTACCTCTCTACTGATTTCGGGGAATACTTTGTTTTTGTTTTGTTTTTTGTCTATCGAACGTCGTCGGGACAGTTTTTTAACGAACATTTCTCAGTTACGTCTGTCCGTATGAAACTAGTCTCTCCGCAAATCTCGTCCAAAATTCACCACGACCACTTTTTTATTCGCCCTCGTTCGAAGTAGAGACTTCTTCCTTTCTCTCGCTTCGTGCCTGAACGATCATGGAAGGAATACCCGGCCGGCCGTTAGCGTCCCCTAACGATTATCGACTCGTCGATATCAGCGGCCTTGTTATCAGCGATTCGTAGTCGCTAGTTCTACACAGCCTGGCATAGTTCACTCTACGTTCACCCCGCTTTTCATATAGAACGGTGTCATTCGGTTCTTGGAAGCTGTGTATATCCGGCCTTTTAAATACACCGCGGCTATTCCTACGTTTCCTCGAACCTCGTTGCCAACTTTTAATAACACCCGCGCCATTTGCATCGCGCGTTTACGACTCCGTTCATTGGCCGCTGTTCGCGATTCTTTCCGTTGGATTTTATGCCTCTTTTCACGGGACCAGAGGTCTACGTTCGCGATAACAGACCCTTCAGAACCCAGTCTTCTTCGTCGTTATTCAACGGTGTCGTTGTTTAACCATTACGTCGTCTTCGGTATCGGTATTCCTGTTCGTATTCCTTGGTATTGGTACGCATGGGTTATGCGGATTTTTTTTACGCCTGACTTTTTCACCGAATGCTTTTCTTTTTTTTTTTTTTCGTATAATTTATTTATACCGCGCGATCGTTCACGTTCGTTCGAGCTTCGATAGATTCGCTCGTGATTGAAATCATAACGGCGATAAAGGATCCTAATGGTACAGTCCTAATCGTAACGAAAGCCATAATAGATCGGCGAATAAGGAGTTACCGTAGCGCTGCATTACAAATTCAAACAAAATTCACGGTTGTAACAGCGTGTAACCTGGTTTACATCGATCGCAACGATCGTGCTTCGATCGCCTCCAGGCCGTAAGCCAGTACACCTTTTCACTTTCTTCCTAGTCTCGCGTCTTTCGTCCAAGTCGCTGGCAACGTTAGAACAGTCGCGTGACATCGTAACTATCGTTAACCAACGTTAACGATTATCGACCCCCGATATCGTGTGGCTACGTAACTACCGGTACTTGTACCTACGTGTGCGCACTATGTATTACTTGCTTGAAATCGAGCTTTAACGTTGTTTACCATCTACCAGACGTGCGTGTGTACACACTACCGTTCGTAAGTGTAACTACCGGACTTTCCCGTCATTGTAGATATTATATGAGATTTACCTTGAACGAAATTCTGTAAAGGCGATAAACGCTGAAAGTCCATAACGCTTTGTGTCTCTATTTCGAGCTTCTGAGACTCGCGTCGTTAACCGTTTCTACTTTCCGATCGTCAGTTTAAACATTTCGTGGAAGAGTAATTCTTTCTTGAACTTCTCTGATCACGATGTTGTTCCACGGTGACGATTATTCGTCTCATTGCGAGAAAAGATCTTTGAAGTCTTAATTGGTTGCTTGCCAGGTTTCGATGTTACACGACCAAAAGGGAGAAGAAACGGTTGATCGGACAGCTGGATCGAGGTTTTTCGTTTATTGGATGACTACCGCCGAGTCGATTGGACCGCTCGGATCGTGTTTCTCTTGGAGGAGCGATGGTTCGATTACCTTGAAAACCGTGAACCTACCGATGAACAGAAACTCCGACGATCGTAGCGTATCGGGGAATTAGCCAATGGTGTCGGGTCGATCGTATTCCAGAGACTTTAATTTAGTGGCAGCGTACCAGTTAATATCGCGAATAATTATTATTACATAATTGTTATATAATAATTTGCAGAAAACAAAATATCAAGCTCGATGGAATCGGTTAATTTCACTTCGCTTTGAATCGATCTGGATGCGAATTTATTTCGCAAACAGTGAACAATATGACGAAAAAGAAATTGGAAATTCAAACGATACAACGTGGAATTTGGCTTTATAACATATATTGGTCGTGTATCATACGGTGACAGTTTTTCTCTCTTTTTTTCATTTGTTTGATGAATTATATATTTGTCGGAGTATTTAAATATTGACGGATATCGAGTTCCTAAAATTCATGTAAAATACAAGCAAATTCGATTCGATGAAACGTTTCGAATTCGAAGAACGCTTTTATCGCTTAACCAAATTACCCGAATATTTTCTTCTTTCTTTCATTTACCGAAAATTAAGTGCTTTTTGAAAATCTTCGATTTCAAACGCGAATAATCGTTTGAAAATATTCCTGTTGATATTTGATTCATTGCTATTTATATCCTATATTTACCTGTAGTTGCACAATTACGCAGACTGTTGCGAAATAGCGAGTAAAATTCCGTTTAGCAAAGAGAGTCATAAAACTATACATCAAAAAATAGCCGCTATTTTTCATGTTTCGCGTTAAAAAAGTGAAATTGCCTCGTCGCGCACATCGCGCTAGCTAAGAATTACGCGATAGAATCTACAACGCGCGAGGGGCACTCGTATCGATCGATAGAATGGCTGCGTGCGATGAGAGAGGAATAAAAGCGCGGGGACAAGTAATCGCGAGATATAAATTTCTCCCGCGTAAGATACGTACGTACGAAGCCTGTTCCCAATTTTGAAGGGTTCGACGACCCGGTTGGTCGTTTCCACGCGCTTCGAAGCGTTCGCGGTACCGCTGGCAGAAATCTGATAGTTTCGTTTTCGAAAGGATCGGCAGATTGTAGGAGACGGCGGTATCGTCGCTTAGAGATAGGCCAGGCCGGAAAATTAAAAGCCTGCCTTTCCGTTCCTCCAGCTGTCCTGACGTAGTCCTCCTATCCTCCTTCGTTGTTTAAGTACCGTTGCAAGTCCGTTTAGTAAGTAATTACTAGGTCGGTGTATATGAAATGCTCGTCCGAACGCATCAAATTCGTCGTCCGGCTTGTACCGAGAGATATATCGTTTGCTTACGATGTAATTTACATAAAATCGATCGTCTGCTTCTACTCTTTCGTTAGGTGTATCTTTTCCTTGAAATAAGCTCCGGCTACTCGCTACGTTACTTTAAGGCGTAATTTAAGCTTAATCGTTCTGCGAAGATTTAATAAAATGCAAAACAACGATACGTTTATTCCGAACGAGGAAAACGGTTGTTTCGTATGTTTCGACTTAATAACGTTAGTCAACGTAGTGCTGCCTATAGGAGTTGCCCGATTTAACAGTCTACCATCGTCCATGTGCATGCGATGTGAAAGCAAACGATTATCGCTAACGATGTAAATTTCCCCCGTTACGTTTTTATCTTATTTCAGTAGAGTACATTCCGCGTGGTTTCCTTTCACTCCGATACGACTTCGATATTTTTCCTTCCTTTTTTTTTATTTCATTCTTTCCGAAGTTCCTGATCCGGCTCGCGTAGCACCAACGCTCGATTCATCGATACGTGGCTATTAACATATCGCAATGGAGAATTATGTCGAGTATCTCACTGTGCGGCCAGATTTTCGAACGAATATGCTTTTTCCTTCGTATCGTAAGCTAAGGAGTCCGTGTTTAAAAGTCACAGTTCTAGTTTATCGTTCTCTGTGCCAACAGCGTTAATATAAAATGCATTATCTAACGTCGCACCAAAGAGCAAAGAACATCTGGTATTGGAAACGTTGACACCTCGTTTCTTATGAAAGCGTTATTTCGGTATTATCTGGCACGGAAGAAAAGAAAAAATAATCACGTTCCACCGCCGTTTCGATGGACGAAAGAAAAGAAAATTAAAATCATACTTCGCCAACGTTCGCATATTTTATTCGCTTTTACGACCGCTTCGCCTAAGGGTGATCAAAACGTTTCGCAGCTATCAAAATCGATATTAGATCCGTCGGCGCTCGTTTCTATCCACCTTCTAACGATCGTAAAAACAAACGCGGAATAACCCAAGAAATTGGACGAACAACGTGCATAGCTCGGCTGCTCCGTGACATCTGCTACTGATTCCACGCAACCGGCAAGTGCTCGTAAATTCTCGGACTATTCGAACCGTGCGTTGCTTTTGCCCGAGATACTCGCGTGAAAATCGTCAGTCGCGTACGTAGAATACCGCGGAAACGTTTTCGACCAAGGGTTCGCTGTACATCGCGCCGTGCTAAATATATGCACTCTCGGTTTACATCCAGCCATTCGTGTTCCTGTTGCACGAACAGACGTACGTACGAATCGAACGAACGGTGAACCTGTGATTTTTTCAACGAATCCATGACGCAACCAGCAGCTGCCCGTTAACGTAAGCATCTCGCGTATAAACGTGTTACATAGTTAAATTCTGCGATTATCAAACCGTAGTGGAAACGTAGATCGTGCAGAATCGCTGCGGAGAATATTTAGACGTACGTAAGAGCGAAAGATTCTTCTAATTGTTCTATTTTTAATCCTTTTCGTAGTTTTACTCGGCCAGTTTTACGTTATAATTACACGTACCTACCGTGCACTGCTAAAAAAACAAGCCCCGCGGGAGGAATGCGAGTCCGATTGGTTATTTCTGACAGACTCGACGCAATCGTAAAGATAAGCGCGCGTATTCGTCGAAAGAGAGACATATACAGGAATAAAACAACGCGACAACGCGCAACGGTGAACGATAGAGAACATCTGCCTTGCCCCTGTGCCATCCCGCGAGATTTCTTTCCAGCGGCAAGCTATACATACATATATACGTATATTTATCGATCCTTTTCGAATCCCATGTGAACAGAGTTGAATCTATTCGAACCGATTTAGATCTGTTCGGTCGGATTTACGTCGATCTAGATTCGGATCGATTCGCACGAATTCGGAACGATTTGGATCGATTCGAAGGAATTTAGATCGATTTTTGGCGCGAGTCGGATTCGATTCGAATCGCAGTCGTTTAACGCGATTCGAGTCCAGTTGAGAATCGATTTAGATAAGTTTGGATTTAACACGTCGGTACCGATTTAAGTCGCCGATATAAACCAAAGCTCGAGACCTAGAAGAATGCACTTGCTTGCAGAAGTGTGAAACGTGAAGTAAAAATTCGAATAACGCGAACAGCGGACCAGCGAAGAGTCATCGGTCACGAGTTAAGAAGAAAACGAGACCTCGTTACGCTATCGTTTCGGCGATCGCGATCGACCAGAATCATCGCAGGGTTCGAGGAGTTTTTAGCGCGGTCGAGCCGCGTAAAATGAAGTTCGGGGTCGGTAATATCATTAGCAACGACGGCCGAGTCGTTTATCACGGGGATCCAATGCGATTAATCTGCCTGGCTCGATGCGGCTATCGGCGGCAGATGGATCGGTATCTAATCAGTCACCGCGGTGAGTCACACAGTGTCCTCGAGCCCGCGTACATGGCTCTGATGTATGGCGGCTTTTCGCGCGTGCCTCTCAATACCAGGCTAGCCATAAAGGGACACACTGTGCTCCAACTGGCGACGGGCTGTCGAAACGGAACGACACAATGGGTCTGATTGTTGCGATCGGTAAAAATAGTAAAAAACAGACAAATATATCGGCGTAGAGAGTTTTAAAGGGACGAAGTCGAAGCTCGAGAGTTCGCGGTACTCGTCAAAATTAATAAAAAACTTTGTAATAAAGAGCGACTCGCGGATCGCTACCAACGGACTCTTGCTTCTGCTCTTCGATAAAGATTATTAAACGCGAATCACGCGATGAAAAAGTATCAAGGCGCTGTCTCGTATCTTTCAAACGCGCGAAAATTAATTATACTTGATTCGCATTTTGTATTTTAAATTTCCAACTGTTAACCCTTAAAAGAAAGCTTGCTAAACTTGGATCGAGGCACCGGAGGCAGGACGCTCTTCTAACAAAGCTATTTCCATCGCACCTTCCGACGGTCTATCCCGCGATAAAATCTTCGCAAACGTGTCTCACGGTCCTTCGAGAGCGATTCGGTGAGAATCGTGGTTATCTGTGGACAACGAGGTCGTTCGAGGAATCGTGGCCGTGACCCTTTCCTTCGATTTCGAAACCAATCCGCCGATTTAAATTCACCAGCCGGAGCCACCACGGAAGAAATCACTTTCGCGCCGCGTATTCCTCGAGCCTAAACGCCTGGCGGAGGCGGCGCGGCGGCTTCGTCGTTCTTAGCAGACGAAGCGTGAGATTTCGCGGTGTAACGCCACTGTCCTCCAGACCCATTAACCCCCGCCCGGCTGCCGCGATAACTCTGTCCGAGCCACCCACGCCACCCGTTTTCACTCTTCCATCTTTCTCTAACTCGAACACGCTGCTTCGTTCTCGGAACGACCGAACCGTCGTTGATATAACATCCGCCACACAGAGAAAAGAGAGTCGCGTTGCATGTATTTAACGTGTAACTTGCGTAACGAAAGACGTAACACGCGCGTTAATACGTCTTTGTCATGGCTCGCCGTAGTCAGAGCTGGTCTCTTTTATTCGTTTACTCCAGGTCGCAGCGCGTTCGTATTCGAACGAAGAATTCGTTTCACGCGTAATTTAAGCTAAAAATTATCCTCGAAATACGTACGATGCGCGTATGCTGAAATTACATTTTGCGCGTTGTCAAGATCTTTGGCAACACGGCGTGTTTCTAGATTGTATCGAATTAGTTGAATCTGTCCCAAATCTTCACGTTCTCGAATTTTGAAATTCGAACGTTCTCGTCTCACGAATTCTCTTCTTCCGTCTGGATAACGCGAATCATCGCTACGAAAAAGTCAGTGATTCGCGCGAACGTAGCTCAAAGTATATAATACGTTCGTATTGTACGTGTGAGAGCGAGAGAACGATGGTAAATAAGTAAGAAAATTATAATCGACGACGGTAAACATATAAAAAAGCGTAACGGCCGACAAGCCGAAAGGTCGAACAATAATAACAGCCTACCGGTCGACCGATGCGTCTTTGGCACTGGTATTTGAAAAGACAGTTAGTAGACAGCGAGAAATAGTACAGCGAGGTAGTCAGCGATAAACATATGTAAAGATAATCGATCGATAATTATTTCGGCACCTGCGCGTCTAAATCCATCTCGTACGTTATTCCGTACGTGCGAAATTAATTATCTCGACAATAATAGATAAGCTGTGTAGCATTGAGAAAACGTTTTCGCCACTATCGGATAGCCATTGCCTGAGATTTTTCGCTCGATAAGAACAAGTGGAAATATTGGTTAAATCGATGTTGAGTTATCATCCAAAGTTTCGACGCGACGATAGCACGTCGATAACGTTTACGGTACGTTGATACGTAGGTACTTTGCACAGATTTGCAACTCTGCAGGCCTACGTTTTCTAGGTAGGTTTCCGTTGTCGTATATTCCGGTTCGCCTTTCAAACGCTGACGAAACCGGAAGTGCGCAGCGAATCGTCGGTCAGAGCGACGATATTTCATAAAATCCGAACTAATTTCAACACACGCGATCACATCGCTCCGTTCGATATCGAAAATTAACAAAGAAGCAAAACGAAGTTTTCTCGATCGCTGATTTTCGTCCTCGCTTATTCACCTGTGGGGGCAGTTCGCCAATTTCTGTTCGACGGTAACGCGATATTGACCACGACCTATCGACACGTTCCTATTCTATTCTCGCCTCTGTGCCACGCTGTGCTTACGAAATACTTACTTGTAAATACAAATGCTTCTCTTCTCATCGGTAAACTTTCCAATGAACGATTTATATCTACGATTCGTCGATTTCACAAAACGCCGATAAATATTTTTCTTTCGCCTATCAATTTGTCACGAATTCGTATATTTCACGATATTCGGTAACTGATAATGCAAATCGACCGAACGCGCGTCCCAATCTCTGCCAACCGTACACCGCTGCAATTTTATCACGATGAAATTATCATACATAGCTGGCGTAACATCGCCATAGTCGATATTGTCCAATTCGCGTGCGTCCTCGACGACGATGTCGTCGCCATCGTGGACTCTTCGAACCGCGGCGCTACGAAGATTTACAATCGTCGTTTTGCCCACCGTGAACGAAGTATTTTCGGGAGCAAACGATCGCAGTTGAATCCTCTCTGAAACGCCGCCGGGGAACATTTATGGGAGCAACAACGAAATTTTCGGCCGATCTGCTAGGATATGTTGCCCACCACCGCCAAGAGATACCGTCGGGATAATAGCGCCGTTTTATAGCCTGCTGATATATCGCGACTAACAATGTATTCAGACCGGTAGACATCAAACACAAAATCGATGTTCCTTGCTTCTTGCCGCCGTTGCGTCGACGGTATCGAACGTGCGAAGTACGATTAGCATCTTTCAAGCAAGATAAAATACCAAGGCAAGATGTAAATACGACGCAATTACGTAGGCAAATCGTTAGTCTTCAAATTCACAGATCTAAGAGTTACGTAGGATCGATGCAAATTTTCTGCAACTAGAAGCTTTTTACTTTCGAATAAAAAAAAAAAAAAAAAAGAAAAATAAATGAAACCCTTCGACTCCTACTTGACTATTACTTACTATTTACTTACTATTCGCAACTACGTTATCGGTATCTAGGCGATAATCGTTCGCAGATAGTCCACGGTGACCCATAAAGCCGCCCCATCCCCCTTTTGCGGATTTCGTCTTTCATCGCGACTTATCACCGTTCGCCGATCGAAATTATAAGTAAACGATCGGCGAAAGGGATAGGCCGAGGCCATGGCCGTTTTCCCTATCTTATAATAACACATTCACAGAGAGGTTACAACGACGTCGAAGTTAACAGACACCGACGAGATCGCGGTCGAGAAATTTCGCCACTGCCGGCTGGTAAACCCATCTTTTTCACCGGTACGGTGGCACGGCCGGACAATGGGTCGTTATCGACGCGAGAAAAATTCCTCCCCTCCGACTCGCACCACCCTCGCGATCTTTACGATCCGTCCGTGTAATAATATCCAGTTGGTACGTATTTTTAGCGGAAACTTTCCCCCTTCCAGGTAACGCCGCCGCTCTTGACTCTTGAGAAGCAACAGCCTGACCAAAAAGAAAAAAACAGCAAAAAATTAAGGGCAGAGAAAAAGAAGAAGGACGTAGGGACGACGACGACGACGACGACGACGACGACGACGACGACAATGAGAACGATAAGGAGAAGACACGACGTGCACGTACTGTACACTCCCGTATATAAGTATCGAGGCTTATATCGATGCTGATATTACGCGGTACGCGAATTAACGTAAATTATCAAGGAAAGAATTAGAAACTTATCGATAAAATAAGACGACGATGGAAAATATAGAGAAAATTTTGTAAAAGTTAATTGCGAGTCTCTTGAGAAAAGAACGTAGAAATTGCGTGTTCTCGTGGTCCTGAAATTTCCCTATCGAACCTCGCCTACATTGGTATTTGAGGTAAATTAGATAGAAAATTGGAGAAAGTCTGATCTCCCGAAGAACTTGAGTCAGTCGCAAACATAGAAGTCGATTAAATAACGATGTAATAGCGCGATGTAAACGTGTTTCTTTAAACGAACTACACATTTTTTTCAAGAGTTTTACTTCATCTTCCGTAAGCGTGTTAATACTTATGAACGGGGGTGTACGCGAGGACGTGCGTCCATGAAAGCGAGAGGCTCGCGCGGGCATAACAGGATTTAAGCCACTGTAAAACCGGTCCTCCCACTGGATACCGGCGACCAAGACCAGCCGCACGGCCATCGCGAAAAATCTCCGCCGTTTTCTGTCTTCGAGTCCCGTCGCCGAACTTTGCTCGCAAAAAATATTCCTCTCTGTTCCCCTCGCTCTCGTTCTCTCTCTCATACCAGTCGTATATAGTCCGGTACAGAGTTGCAGCTTCTGATGTCACGCGAATCGTCTTCCAAATTCTAAAGTTTTTCTCTCTTCCTCTACCTTTTCCCTTTTCTCCTTTCGATCTATCCGATTCTCTCTGGCCAGGTGGCGATTTAACGAATCGATCGAATTCTTCGTTTAACTTTGATCGACGGTTTTTTAATCGCAGGGGTAATAAGCTCGTTCGTTCGATAGGATTTCGACGACGAAATGCCGCGCCGTGCTGCTTGCCCGAACACGCTCGGTTCGTAATTTTCCCGACAGAGATTTTTGCCTTTTGTACCGCTGGAACGGTTGCGAGTCGGATCGTGAAACGGTTCGATCGTGCTTTTCGACGTTCGAGAAAAGCATTTGGAAAATGAGCGATAGAATAAACGTAATATTATACGCGTTATTAAATATCAAACGATCAGGTCGCGTATTAAATTTTATGTGACAAAAGATAGAAAAAAGTCGCGAAGCCGATGAATCGGAAACAAAGGATCGATTAAAAAAGGGAACGAATTACGCAAAGAAGCCGTCTAACGAGCGAGGATTTTCTCACGACCGTTTAAGAATTAAGAAGCCATCCCATCGAGTCGGCGGCAGTTGGTTCGTAGCACACGGAAGCACCGTGTTCCTCGTGTAATTTCCGTGGAGGCGCGACGTGGCGCGTCGGAATCAAGGCGGAATGAAGGCGGAATCGAGGCGGGAATCGAGGCGGGAATCGAGGCGGGAATCGACCGTTCCCTACCAAGCGTGTCCGATATACCTACATACATATATACGATATTTCAAAGTTGGAGAACAAACTATCTGGAGCGCAGAGCGGAGCTGAGCGTCTCGAGATAGCTGCGGATTGCTGGAGATGGACTTTGCAAACCGTAAAAGACGAGGAGAGGCTACGTGGGCCGTTTCGAAGGGGGCAGCACGATATTGCATGGTAACTGCATAGCAGCGTGCTCCGCTGCTCGCCGCTTTGAAGGTCACGAGTCGACGACTTCAAGAGAGCCTCAAGACCGGTTTCCTCGCTGGCCCACGTCGTCTACGGTCATACAGGGTGTTCGTGAAAGTACATCTCACGCTTTTGATAATCAACCATTACGCGGTCGAACAAAACGAACGATAAATGCATAAACGTTGACGCTCTGGTTGCAAAACACCGCTTAACTATCGACCGTTCGAATACTTTTTAACTCGGTACATATATATATATATATATATATATATATATATATATATGTTACGAGAGTGACGTGTCTGCGAAGTATCTTTCAATATATTCAGACATACAAATGGAAACAGTATTTCGAAATGAAGGATATATTTATAGTTTCAATACTCGGACAATTTTAAGATTAAAACACCATAAAAAAGACCATAGCTCTCTGGGGATTTTTACATGTTCTCCGACAAGTTTTCCGTCGCAGTATCGATTAAGCTCTGTTCCGAGAAACGGTATACGATTCGAGGAAGCTGTTAAAAGGAAAAGCGACAAGTGGAACGATTAAAGCCAGAGTTTTCTCGCTACACGTTCGATCCAGTCTTCCGCTGTCTCGAGAACTCGCGAGGTACACAAATTTCGAGGTTACGACCGTGCATTCCATTGGTCGGATAACCGTTCCGATTACGCAAACTATTAAAACGTTTCGAATCTACGACTAGCTTACACCGCGAGCCGCGAGTATCTTCCACGAAATCATCTTCGGTGAAGTTATAGTTGCGGATAAAACGCCGGAGCGTATAAAACGTGCGCGAACAGTTTCTTTGACCGATTTTCTTCGTTCGTGTTCCAAAGAAAGGGACGAAACAACGATAAGAATTACACCGTTTCGTATCTAAAGATCTCTTTCTTTTAGATTTAAAATATTAAAATCCATATTTAGAGATAAAGCATTTCGATGAGAAGGCCTCCAAGTCCACGCACATACACAAACGAGCTAATTTCTAATTCTACGTTCGATAACTGGATTCAAGGAAGACAAAGAGAGGATCGATGGAACCGATCGTTTCGATAGAAGCTCGAATCGCGCAATTTCGGAAGATTCGACCGGGAGCAAGGCAATCCCTCGACCAATGCACGATCGCGAGTTACCACAGGGAACGAGCCGTATTATCGTCAGACAGATTTCGTTATCGCTAGTTCACCAATGATCATTATTCCAATTACTGTAATTACCAGCGTGCAAACGAATCAATTATTATACTTGGACGGTCAGGCGATCTCGTCTTTCGTCGAACACCGTGTCTCCTGTGTCTTTCACCCTAATTACCGTGAATTACGACCAGTGGTTGGATCGTGTTCGCGTTCAATTTGTACGGCACACCCAGTAGATTGTAAGGGTACGTAATTTTGCGCGATACGTCCACAGCGCACGCCGCGCGTGGCGCAAATATATTTTTCCTGCCGCGAGACAGACAAATGCGCGAATATTTGCGAATTTTCAAGACCAATTTCCCCGTAAGCGAAGCCTCCTTCAACGAAACCATTCCGTTTGACGTGTAAGAACGTCTATTCGTTTTTGCAACAGCAATTACATTCTTGGCTATTTCGCAATTGTTAGCCACAGCATCCGGAGAGAACGCGAAACTTGGCGGGAAAATTATGGGTGAAAGTTTGAAATTTCCCGTATACTCGACAAAAAACTTGTCCCAATTTTTAGTCTGCTGTAACATACCCCTTCGTTCTTCTTTTATCTAACCTGCAATTATTCACCTGACTCCTCGTTCGGATCAACATCGATCGTTTGGAAATTCCTTGGAATTCCGTGTAGGTACATTTTTATTACTGGCAAAATCGTACAAATTGCAAGTAATTGTAACCGGAAAAGCTCTGTTCCAAGTACGGGTTTAAACTATGTGCAAACTACAGATGCGTAAACTACAACAACGTGCAAATATTTCCAATCGGATAGTAATAAACGATTATTAAACAAAATAAATAACACAAGTAAAAACACTTTGTTTTGAAAGCTTTGTAATTTCTCGTTATATAACTTCATTCTCAATACGTCGTTTTACTCCTATTTTTTAACGAACGAGCAAACGAAATATTTTGTAAAATCTGTGACAGACCAAGCGATCGTTACAGATTACGTAGAGAACAGAGGGTTGGCGCTTTGACAAATAAGAAAATAAAGAATGAAATTTTCGCGGAGGGACGAACGTAAACTGGTAGCGCCGCGACTCGTCGCGCGGCATCGAGACGCCATGTCCACCGACGAATTACAATTTACGCGTCTGCGGCGGCCGATAAATTCACAGGGATTCCAACTGGTATATCGAATTAGAGCTTGTCGAGCGTTTACGAGCGTATATCTTTGCGGCGAAGAAATACCGACCGACGAGTACGAGTACGTATGCGGAAGGATGGATGACGAACCGTCAAGCAGCGAAAGATTCATCGAGAAAGAGAACGATGTTGTACGTTAATCGACGACTCGTTCATTGGGTTTTATTTAAGAGAGAGAGAGAGAGAGATCGAACTTTCACTTCTGGGAAGATTATACAGGCTGAGTTTTACAAATGGAACAACATCAATCGCGCGTGATTTCTTGGTTTTAGATGGAAAATTTATCTTGTAATCGCTTTCGTACGTCGTGCAAAAGGTACTCGAAAGTAGCCAGTAAGCGGACAAGAGGTGATCTTTTGTGCAAAAATAGATCGAGAAATAATTGACGAAATAGAATATTATTACAGTCCTTGCCGAGTCTCTCTTAAAGATCCATTGTTTCGACGAAATAATTTTTAAGTACCTGCGTCTATGTCTGTAGAGAGAAAATTCATCACTGTTGGCATCTGTCTGAGAAAAATACGATACTTTCTCTTGCGAGAACCCTTTTTAGCGTTCCAATGGACGAATGACGAACCGCTTACGGCGTAAGATGTGCCGCGAATAAGAGTAGCGTCGTGTGCTAAACGTAGCAATAGACGAACGAGTTTTCCTGCGTTTTTATCAGCGACGATCATCGAGCTTTCTCTTGTCCAAAAATTATACAAAGCGAACCATGGCAGATGCAACTTTCAGCTGGCATTATACCGTACTCGATTCTTTATGATACGTATTCGGACGAAGTTATACTTTCTCGAATAATATAACAGAGGATACCTATTTTTATTTGCTCGATAAAAGTTTCGCTTCTGCCAGCTATCGTCAACTATCGACGATTCACACGACACGAAACCCGTTAAAATTCCCCGAAAACTTCAAAGCGTATCCGACGCCGTACATCATCGCCGTCGTTCGATCTTCTTTCCATCTATCTATCTGTCTATCTATCCGAAGATAAAGAAAGAAGGAAAAACGAAGAAAAGGGAAGAGAAACGAGGACTGGACGATTGACCCGAGTCACGTGACACGGCCGGTTGCATTTTCCATCGTAATTAAACCTTTTAGAGGCGGTGCGATCGATCGTTCCTTCGAAACTCGAGGCTGGACCATAAACGACAGGGTTCTACAAGCTAGAACAGCAGGCTACAGCGCAACATAAACCCCTTAAATCCCCCACGGACCCAGAGAAACGTTTTCGTTGCTGTACTATAACCGAGGCGGAGTTTAGCAGCAACGGTTGCAGTCAGGACTGCAGCTGCGACTACGCTTCTGGTATCCGCAACGTCCATTGCGACGGGCCCGATGAAATTTTCAACGAATTTCTACCGAAAAACCAACGTCGCGCCGACGAGACTTCTGGATGGCGCTTTTGTGCGTTTCACGGGGTAAAATTTGTAAGAAAACTCGTTTCCTCGGTAGCAGCCGTCGCTTCCACGCGATACCCTTACTATGGGGTCGAACGGTGTTCTAACAAGAGCCTCGAACGAACGTCTTCAATATTTTAACTCGGCCATCTTTGCCGTTCGAAGCTGCGTCGCGTTATACGGAATGCAACGCGTAGGTATATCGCACAGATTGCTGCTCGTGGATATACCTACGTATATATAAAAGTAGCTAGATACTCGATTAACTTTTAACAGGGAATATTCGGAATATGCTGCTACGACGAACGACCGATCGACGGCCGAAAGCGATGCAAGCGTTTACGCATTTAAAACGCGTCAAATATCTAATGGCGAGCGCGCGTCCAACGCGTTCCGCGCCCTGAAAACTACGTGCGCGTCAAATTCTACGTTTCCTCGTGGTTCGAAGCAGTTAGAAATCCAAACGTCGAACATCGAAACCATCGCGCGATACATCTAACAAAAAGAGACGCGGAACAACGATGTTATGAAGGCGACGATTTTCGAAATAGGCCGGAAGACAGTGGTGTACGTTGAAGCATGTTCCGAGACGAGCTTACAGTCTCGAGAAGGGTGGAAACACGGAAGTCTAGCGATCTCCTCTCGTCCGACCTAAACCTCTGAAAATCCTTCTGACGAAACGCTTCTGTCGTCCCTATTTCCAATCCTCTGCTCGTCTTTTCTCACTCTCTTATCCCCTTCGCTGCCGCTTCTCGCTCTCTACTGCCTGCGCCGCTATCCTTCTTTTCGTCTCTTTCGTGCGATTACAATTTGAAGAGAACCGGTACGGCTGTAACCGTGAATGGATCGAGTTTACTGCCGGCAAGCAGACTCTTACGTCAAGGCTAAACCGATGCGGTATTCACATGGACGACGACGAACGGCGAAACGACTCGCGTCGATGGAATAAACGACGTTGCAGCGACACCGTTCAACCACGTTCAACCACGTTCGACCACGTTCGACCACGTCTGTCGTTGTCGAGAATGTTTCGGTCAAGCTTTCCGTCTCTCGCCCACTCCGTGTTTCGTCGACGACACCGTTGCCGATATTCGCACGAAGGTGTGAGGGGATCGTCTGGTTGCGATGATGTAACGCGGAGAAGGTGAAAGGCGCGAGAAGAAGAACAAAGGATTATATGGATCGAACGTACGAGGATCGTCGGACGCGATCGAATTATGTATTTGGATTGCAAGAATTCTCGGATTAGCGAGCATGCTGAGTAATAGCTGGGTAATAGCTCGGTAATAGCTCGGTAATAGCTCGGTAAATGCTCATTCGTACATGTACGTGCACCGTTGCTCGGTTTTATTGGTCGCGTTACTTAACTCAGCGATCTCAAGCTAAAGAATTTAAGAGTAGCAGGATTTATACGACTAACTGTCGTCTTATGTATTCGTAGCGATACGATCGTACACTCTCGTTAAATATGTATATGACGTTAGATATGTAGATTAAATCTTTAACGATCTTTTGTCGTTGATCCTTTGTACGATGAGATACGTGCGGAATAAAATAGCTCTGCGTTGCAGATAAGTATCTTATATACGTCTTTCAAGCGGAATCTCTCCACTTATATTTACTTTCTTGTGTCATAAAGTCGCTTAAGTTATACCGAGAATTGCGTTCTCGACGTTCGATCGATTCGATTCTTCCTAGCAATCGGGATCGCGTTCGAATCGAATCCAATCGAATAGAATTCACGAAGAAGCAAAGGCAATCTCCAAATCCTCGTAATGTATATACTCCATAATTGGAACGATTTAGCCAATCTCTCAGACCGGCTGCCATCGAAACAGCATCGAGAGATGCTTCTTGCGTGAACTAGAAATTTAACACGAGAGGATTGTTTAGAAAATGGGGGGGGGGGGAGGAGGAGGAGGAGGAGGAGGAGGATGGAGAGAACGGAGAAAGGAAACGATCGTTAGATCGCTTTCGAAGCTGGTGCGGTATTCGCGTTGGCAATTGCGCGGCTCGATAGCCGACCAGTACCTACGCGATGGCCGCGTCGCTCTTTCGAATTTTCGTCCGCGTGGAAAAACGCCTGGCGATCTTTCGGTGCGGTTGACGAAATTATTTTACAGGTATCGACCCAACCCCGATCCACGAAAAAATTCTCGCCAGGCAGCCCGTTCTTACCGCTGAATAATCGACACGAAACGAACCGGCTCGAATTTCGATTCTGCTCCGCCTATTCTCATTCCCTGTCGGCGAGACTCGCACCGCTTGTCCCTCGGTTTTTATTTAATCGCGATACCGCGCGTAGATAAAAACCGTTGACTGGCGAGCGTCGAAATTTTGGAATAAATCGCGAAGGAATCATCGTCCTTGTTTTCGAAAGAACGTCAAACCGCTGCGGTATAATAATATTTGATTATGAAAAAATTGAAACACTTGTGAAAATAACAACTTTCGAAAAATACTTCGTCCAGTTTCTGCCCAAACTGTTCGTACTTTCTGAGTCTACAAATTAGAAACACGAAATAACGTATCGATCAAGATATCTAACGGTCGACGAACGAACGTTTCCTTGGAGTTCGATTTAAAGTTGAAACGAAAAAGTTTGAGCGCCAAGCTTGTCAACTTTTACCTCTGTCAACAGAGAGAACTCGTTTCTGTTTGCATCGTTAATTATGGTCAAACAAGACCGTAAAATCACGAGCAACTGCTGTTTTCAATTCCGTAAAGATGTCTTTGAATTTCAAAGAATCGCATCGCGTCGACTGTCAGGTGTTTATGCAACGATAATTATCCCGTAATTGTTCTATATAAAGCACCTACCCCCCCCCCCCCTCCGATAACTACGGTACAATCTGTGACAGATTTTTCTGTGAAAATGAAGCGTCATACGCGAACATCGTACTCTGTGTCCATTTTCGACGTGTTCTTTCACGTATAATCGCTCTATCGCCGATCGTAGCACAATCGATGGGACCATAAACACGTAATTCGTATACGTGTAAGTATATAATCGTACTATTGTTCGTTCGAATATTAACAGATTAACTAAAGATTAGAGAATAACGGAGATTATATTACGATTGATAATATAATAGATAGCGATATACAATTATATGGCACAATGATGGCGATATATGAATAGCATTGATAGCGTTATGTTACGTCAATGGTCTATAAAGGTACTGTTGTAACGGTACCTACGTATCTAATACGATACAAGGGCAAAAGCTTTTATTAGCACACTCGTGCTAATATCTATTCAAATTTTATTATACCATGGACCGATCCGCGATGCGTCGCCAAAAAGATTTCGGCCGCGCGAGTTCATTGCGCCAATGACTCGTTGTTCGGTCGCGCAAGATGACTCTACGTCGATCGTACCCGGTAAGTAAACCCTCCGGGAAACGTCAGGGTACGACAAAAGAATTCGCCGTACTAAAACAAACCCTTCCAACTCTATCTCTACCTCGCCTTTGTGTCCGCGGTATAATATCTCGATGAAATTTGATTCCGAGCCGAGGACCTTTCGTTTTTTCCGCAGAAGCGAAGAATAACAGCGCATCGCTGTATAAATATTTTCGTTTGCGAACGATTCGTTCAACATAGATAGGGTATGACGTAATGTGTTACATTAAGCCGATAAGAGGCGTCACCACCGTTTACGCAATCGTCGGTGTTTAGTTTCGTTTCAATATTCGTTCGCGGCACATTTTTCGTTAAAAGACCGATCGCAGGTAAGAAAGACGACGAGAAGGTCTTTTGAGAAGAAGAAGCGCTTCCGATGCTTTGGACAGACTACTGGATAGCGCGTATTATCTAAATTTTGCTGAAGTTTGTCGATTACTCGCGACGTATCTTCTACGCGAGAATAGAAATAAGAGACGGATAACGCAAACGATTAGCCGTACGAATAAAAAATTGTTTAATAACGTTTAATAACAAGCGGTCGCTTCGACTACCTGTTCTCACAAATACGACTTCCAGACGAACTAAATGAAAGTTGGAGGAATGTAACGGGAAATAAGTACGACGACTGGGCAACAAAATCGGAAAAATATTGGAAGGAAATTTATTTCGCAGGAAAACTCGAATCTTCGATCGATCAATTTGCCCGCAGTGTTGTCGAAACTCTTGGAACCAGACAACCATCGCCAACCAGCGCATATTCCCTAAAGCCAATAACGCGAATCTAAACAAAACCGTATAGCGATGAGTCGCTAAAAATTCAACGGTAGCCGCGGTGACAATGCGAGCGCGAAGTTCTTTTCCATGCGATCCGGTGAATCGTTGCTACCGATCGACCCGTAACGCTTCGATCACGTTTCAAACGGGCCCGATCTGAAAGTTAATATTTGCCGTATAACCCCTCCGCCCCCTGCCTGCTACCCGCTTAGACAAAGTCGCTTGGCCCGCGATATCGAAGTCCTATACCATCCACGAGAACCATCAAACCGCTCGAAAACACAAGTTTTCAGCACTGCTCGTTGCGAAAAAAAAAAGAAAGGAAAAGGAAGGAAAAAATGTTTCTCTGTCGCGTGTTTTTTGCCATCGCATCGAGGCGAACAAAAGCAACTGGTCGAAAACGAAGCAAAAACCTACCTTGCACATGGACACGCTCGCGAACGCGTAAAAAAGGAACAAAGAAAGAAGGGGGGGAAAAAGGAAGAAGAGTAGGATGCGTCCAGAAGCCGAAGAACCACCAGAAACAGGATGATCTCTCTCTGTTTAACGTTTGCTTTGTAACGGAGCACGGAAGTCTGGGCATTCGGCGAGGACGGATTTCCGCAGGGTAATCCAGCGACTCCGCAGTGTTCCTACTAGCAGCGAGATTCGCCTCGAGCTTGTTCGAATAGATAGCAATCGTATAAATGGGTCATTCGTTGGTGAAAAAGGGACTCTGTGTCGTAGAGTCGCTGAAATCGCATATAGCGAAGCGGTAAATTAAAGCATCAAGTGGCGCGACATCTGTTCGTGCAGCCACTAGTTTAGTACCACTGTACGCGTTGTAAGCGAAATCTTTTAAATCTTTCGAGAGTCTTTGAAACGAAATTGTACGTTTCATCGAAACTGTACCGCTTACGATGTTTCATCGAAACGCTCTTTTATAATTTTCTACCTGGCCTAACTTTCTAACTAACTTTCGTACCTCTACCTGCGTTTTACAACGCACGCATTTACGCGAACATCCGCGACCTAGTAATAAATTTCACGTACAAATTGCAGGAATAAAGACTCTGGATTAGCAAAGATCAGTAAACGGAAAACTAAACAGAGTTCAAGTAATATTCGCAAAACTTATCGATGAAATAATCGGTCGAAACTGGCTTGCCGCGCTCGTGGAATCGCCCTGATCCAAGCATCCACACTTTTTCTCCGGTTCTCCTTTAATAAATCCAATTGTTTGTCGCGTTTTACGAAACTTCCTTGACGAGCGTCCTGGAACACGGTGGTGAATCGAGTAAGGATTCGAAAGGAATACGCGTCGACCGTTAATTTTTACCTATGCCGGCACGATCGTTGATTCTTTGGCGTTCCACGAGGAACGTTGCGCGAGCACGTGTATATGTATTTTGGTAAAATGGCTAGCAACGAGGAAACGAAAAGACGAGACAACGACGCGATTCGAAGAAAGTTTCGAGATCTCGTCGTTGGAAAATTTTCTCTAATCGGAAGATGTGCAGGAGGAATTTAAGAACTGTACATCGGCGAGAATGTCGTAGCAGGGACGGAGCTTGTACAACGCTTTGGCGAATGTTCGTTGCTTCCCTCAAAGTGCAAGTGTTAATTTTTGCGAAGAGCGTAACCTCGACCAAGAGAATCGATTAAAGTTGCGATATTAAACAAATTCGTACTCGCGAAGAGGAAGTCGGATAGGGACGCGAATTAGGCTGAAAGAACATCGCTTTCGTAGTGCGTAATCGTCGATGAAGCGAGAAAGAGGACATCGAGTCGCGTGCAGTTTCAAATCAAACGCGAACAAGGAAAGGCAGAAGATCGATGGCGCTCGAAATCAGATAATGCGTTGAATAAATAAGAAGAGCGACGAACGATGGCCAAGCTGCGCGATCGGACAGCGCGATTTACGAAGCGGCCGAAAGATTTGGGGCCGATTGGAGAAATGGTATTTGCTCAAGCTTAATCTGCTCGACAACGCTGATATCTGCGACGAGTCTTTTTCCGATGGAGGAACGCGCGTGGATATCCCTTGGAAGCTTGTCCCGGAGCAAGCGCGAGTGGAACCGTATGGCAACCGTACATTGTACACGACCGAAGCATCGTTTGCAGAGGGACGACATTGCGAGGAGCGACGATCCTCGACTTTATGGGCCGAGCGGCCACGAATTTCGCCGACCGCCACGC
Source organism: Bombus confusus (assembly GCA_014737475.1). Classification (NCBI taxonomy): domain Eukaryota; kingdom Metazoa; phylum Arthropoda; class Insecta; order Hymenoptera; family Apidae; genus Bombus; species Bombus confusus. The sequence continues at coordinate 641,802 of JACXIV010000049.1, forward strand.
TCCCGGAGGGCTCGTTTAATTTTTAATTAAGCCCCCCGTGCACCGCCTCTCGTACAACCGCGCGGAAAATCTACCGGGTGTTTCGCGTCGAAACGACCGGATACATCGCGCCACCACGCCGATTGGCCTTAAAGAGGCCGTTAAACCCGAAGCAATCCGCTCGAGGCTCGCACCAGATCTTCCAGGATAACGTTCTCGATGGAGGTGCCGAGAGAATCGTCCGGAGAATTTGAACGTTTCGTGGCTTTGATAGGCTCGAATATTGGATCGGCCAACGTAGTTCCAGCGTCGGGTTTTTCGTTATTCGTGGGAAAGACGAGCAAATTTGCCATGGCGCGTTTCAACTTTACGTTCGCTGTCCGTACACATATTTCGGAGACAAAAACGATCCACTACGATATATCTTCGTCTTCGCGTGGATATATCAATATCAAGTAAGAAGCGAATATACATCGTACAAGCGTATTATTGTAACTTTCTCCTTCATCCATCAAAATGCATCATTTTCGCAGAGAGCTTATCGCCCAACCTACGCGCAGAAAAGGTACTAGCTGGAAATAACTATGACAAATGCAGCTTCGTACTGGGTGAAATACATTGTCGAAAATGAAATATTTAACGGGAACGTTGCAAGGGACGCGGAACTTTCGTTGCAAGTTAAATACGTATATTGGGAAATGCGTTTAGCGGATGGAGAAGGCGAGAAAGATTTTCGTCGGGGATGAATTCCCCCGTCGGGCGAATCGAAACGTCTGGAAGGAAGAGAAGGAACTTGGATCTTCGGATAAAAGTTTCCTCCGCGAAACAGACTATGCTTTCGATACGACTTTGACCGTCGCGTCCGATACTCGAGAACGAGCGCTCAAAGGATCGGAATCGAGGCTGGCTCTGCAAAGATATTCCACGTTATCGGATCGGTCCTTGGTAGACTTCCTAGCGGCTGGCTAGTGGTTGGTCAAAATTACCAACGATAACGCGGCAGATCGTGCGAAGAGGAAACGCGCGAAAGAGACCGACGGACTAGACAGACTACAAAGACGTCGAAAGCATTTCGGGGAATCGCGAGCAAAGGCTATCGTCGAAAAAGAATTTTCCTTCGTAGCCGATCTTATCCTGCGTCCGCGATGCTTACTCCGATATCGCACCTTTGAATTATTCTTATTCGCCGGGACTGGATCCGATTCTTTGGCGGACTACGAACGAAACAATTGATCTTTTATTCGAGTAATTTCGCGCAGCCGCGCGCAGATTTCTAAAATATCGCTCTGCGTGGAATACGAATTCGTTCGTAACCAGACGCGAGGAACGCGGGCGGGGGACGCGGGGGCAGTAGGAGAGGAAATTCACGACGTCGAATATCGGGAAAGCAGCGCGTACGCCTAATCGTGCAAACGAAGAATCATAGCACGCTACACTGCCATCCTTTCAAATTCTCGTTGGACGAGAGGAGGCGAGACGCTTCGGGGGCGATAAAATATCCTCGCGGCCCACCTTCGGCTACAACTCTTTTCTCGCTTAGGCTGGAAGGTGCCGTGATGAAAACGAACAGGCAGCGAAAGAAAAACCGGAGGAACGCCGGTAGTCTGTTCGTCGGTCTCGCCGGGTGAAAGTGAACGGCCCGGAAATAAAGCTGGCCAAGCAATACTCGACGCGTCAACTCCGGTTCATTCTCTATTCCATTTGTCTCGGCTCGAATGCAACGGTCGTAACAGGCACGTTGTCGATGAGGAATACCGGTGAATTTACACGACGCGACTGCGACGTCCGCGATGACGACGGTAGTATGGAGATGGTAGTATGGAAAGTATGCAGAGATAAATAGCTGCGAAGACCGCATTGTGAAATCAATGCGCGATTTAACAATATATCCGAATCGATTGGTATTCGTTGCGTGGATTTTCGTAGATATTCTATTTCACCATCGAAACGAAGGATCGAAAAAGTATAAATTCGCGAAACCTTGATTCCCCCGATGAAACCTTGATTGGCGCGAATTAATCGTCACGATCGACGGCGGTAGAACCGATCACCGTAATAATCTCGCCTCGTGCTCTCTTTTCGCAACGCAAACAACGAATTCAATTCGATAACTTCGTAAGCTCGAACCGCGCTTAGCTACTGGTTACGGCTGTATCGTGCTCGTCGAACCTAATTGTAGCGCAAATATATCTTATCTAAAATGTTTACGCTATCGACCCTCCGTAACAAACTTGCTTTGCCAACAAACGATTTCGATCCCTTCGGACGCCATCTCGATCACGCGTAAAATATAATCCACAGTCCGACAGACGGCTTTTATCGCAACAGCATGGAGAACGCTCGTTTGTCTGCGAAAGTTTTCCATTTCCGTCGACCACAATGTATCTATGTATAGCAATATCGACCTTCGCAGCGCCTTAGAAGTTAATCGGATTTAGCATCGTGCCACGTGCACGGACATGATCCATAGCCCAATAAAATATACTTGCAGGAAACATATACGGCAACTTTTGTAGCAGGAACCGCGGCTATCGATCGGGCATGCCAGTTACGCCGTGGTTTCGTGCTTCTTCTCCCTTGCCCTTCACCGGGATTCGCCTCTTTCGTCCTCGTGTCTAATTTCAACCACTGTCCACCATCGTTTTCCAACAAAATTAAATCGTTTTCGCCGGCTAGACGATTTTTGACTCGAGCGTAAAATCCGAAACGTTCTCGACCCAACGTTTCACCGCGCGGTTCTTCCGTTCTACGGACAACTTCCGCTCGGCAGCCAAGCCAGGCAGCGACCGAAACGATCGCGGTTTAGCCGGTGAAAAATTTCTTTGGTATGCAAATATACTCGAACCGATGTGCACAGAGTGTACGCAGAAGTTGCAGTGTCAGCCAAGAACGCGATACCCGTGCGCAGATATATTCCATTCGCTTGGAAAGCCTGATACCAGAGACACTCGCCGTGTGAATCGTCTATTTCTTTCGAGATACTTGTACCGCAAAATCTCTATAACGCTTTAGCGTGAAAGATAATTAAAAGTCATGAAACATCTACGAAATATACATCGTCGAAATTTTTACTACTTTCCCTCGGCTAAACGTAATTGCTCGGTTTACTCGCTTGAAAATATACAGGCAAACAAATAGAACCGAAATAGATACCGAAACCCGGGAACAAAGGTTTATCAAGCTAGTAAAAATGTTTTACGATAATTCCCTGGCACATTGATACAAAAGCATCGAATATCTAGCATAATTTAAAGAATTACAGTCCAACTTTCTCACTTGGTTTTAGACATTTGTTAAAAAGTTTCTATCGAAAGTTTTATGCGGCTAATAGACGTAATTAAAGGGCGGTTGGATATAAAAAGCATAAAATAATCTTGTGCGCGATTCGAAATACGCGTGTCTGTACGTCGCCGCGTCGCGTGCATTCGTTTTCGAGAAGGTAAAAGTTATTCGTTTCGAAGAGACTTCAGTTCTTATTTCTTTCTGTTACTCGCAAAAGCAGAGTGTGCCAGACTTTATCGACCAAACCGTACCAGGTGTTACAGGGTAAAAATACGAGGAAAATGTTGCATAAAGACAGGCCCAAGCACGTTTCGTCGCAGGCTTCCGACGAACCAACAGGACGTAACTATCTTTTAAACGTCAAGTCGCAAATCGACACAATTATAATCTATACTATTATAGGCAGATATTATTGTACCGTGTAATTATAAACTTTAACGACTCTCTTCTTCCTTTCCTTCCTCCTTTTTTTCTTTTTCTTTCTTTTTGGCACGTGGTGGAAAAAGATAACGAACACAACAAGACCAAACTTCGATTCAACAACTTTTTAAAGTATCAAAATACATATCGATTTCTGGAAACTATTCCGTTCAAATCCCATACCAGTATTTTCCCTATACACCAGCCTACAAAAAACCACTAACGACCGCTGGCAGATACAAAAACGTTTATTATAAATCGAACGACCGAAGCGGTACCTTCCAGGCACCGGGTGACCTATCCGCTTTTCTAACACATCCATCGGGACCGAGCAATTAACATCAGAATATTAGAAATAAACAGCACGGAAACCCGATACCGGTCCTTTTGAACAGTTCCTTGATGTCAATGGTTGCCTGATTCGAGCATTGTTAGAATTCTCAGCCTAGGAGGCCCATGGGAGCCAGTTAGGTCGCACGCGTTGCTTTACCATAGCGATAAACACTGTTGTTGCGGCTGTCGTTGCCTCTCCGCGCCACACACGGCATTAATAGCGTTGGTAATAGCGTTCGCGGCTACCTACCAGCATCTATCTTTGCTCGCGAGAAACTCTAGCCGTGGAAACCTCTACGAATTCAACGTGCCGCTTCTATTTTCAACCGACCGTCGTAGCTTCGCGCGCAAGCTGCTGCTTCGCGAGTCTCCACCGCATGCTCGAACAGTTCGAATAAATGGAAGAAAATTTCCTCGCCCAGTCTCTCCACCGATACAGTTACGATACACTGTAATTTCGTCGAAACGAAGCTACGAAATTATTTGCAAATTACTTGAAAAGATTCAATAATTTGCAAGTAATTCGGAACTCGCTTCGCGTTCCACCGTGGAGATTCGAGCGTCCAGATAAAAACTTACGACAACGTACGGCGTAGACGCGTCAGGGAACGACCTCCGCTACGAAGAGATGGATAACACGCGGATTTCCTTGGGCAAACTTTTTTCCGCGATGAAACGGCCGATCGAGAGAGCCGACTCGCGCTTAACAAGCGCGACCAGGACGTTACAGCGAGCCCGGAGATTTAATAAAATCACGCGTGTGACGAAAGAAGGGGTGTTTGTGCTCGCGGCCGGCGCAATTTAAACTTTGCCGCATAACGCATCACGTCGCTCGAACGAGAACGTTGTTTGATTTTCAAAAAAAGCTTCGTTACTATAATGACTTTGCAAATAAATCAAGATAAAACTTACTCGCTTTGTCCGCTGATCGTATGGTAAAATGTTTCGCGCGAACACCGCTTCCAAACGTTCTGCTCAAAAGACGAAATACGCTCGAGTATTCGAAAGCAAACTTTCTACCTCGAGATCGCATTTGAATTTTTCGAAATTAAAGTCAACTTTCACGACGCTAGAAACGCGGCAATTTCATGGCGCAGCGGAAAAAGAATAAATCAAAATTTTTCGTTGTACAGCAGAGTTACATAAACGCGAGCGGTGCGTCATCGAAATTTAACGCGCGACTGCGCGTGAATCTCTCGTTCGCCAAGAGTTTCCAAACGGCATTTCGTTGATATATTCTATTGTTGCCTAATAAATTTTCTATATCCTCGTTAGACTTTCTAAATTCAGCATCATCTGGAATAAATACTTTTCAGAGGAGCCGAATTACTCTTCTATTCCACTAAAATTCTCGGTACACCGCGAAATGTCGCTCAAACGCATTTTCCAGGCATTGTATTTTCCAATACAGATTTTAGATCCTTTTCTCCACAAATGAAATGAAATTTTAACGAGAGAGTTCATACCGTTTCCTATATCGTCAAGTTCTATTCGCTATTCGCTTTTTGACAAATGTTTAGTATTTTTTCAAGTAATATCAGAAAACAAACGTCTTGTAGAATCTTTATCGACAGATGGAATGTTCGAACTAAATGTTTCGTATTCCCTGTATATATCTATAGAAGATTACAGGTCGCAAGGCACAGAACGTAAAAAATTTTTTACCGTGTCTGTTAGTTGATTAAATTAGAAAAACCGATAGCTTTTGCAGATGGAAAAATTAACGAAATTAGAAGTGTCCGGTGTAGAGGATCGCTTCGCTAAAAACAGATTTCCATTAAGCGATTTGATTAATGTTTCCCTTTAACGACTAGCTTACTAGCCGAAAAGCTGGACACGCGCAAATAAACGCAACCAGCCAAAGGGAAATTCTTCGATTTTGTATTCGAATCGGTCGAACGACTCGTAGCGATTTCAGAAAATTAATTAATCATTCCACGACCCGTCGATATTATCGAAAATTAAACGGCAAATACAAAATATATCCGAAGAATAAAAGAAGCGAGGGAAAAGGCAAGATGAAATACAAATTCGATGAAAAAAAAAAAAAAAAAAAAAACAAAGAGGGAAAGAAAATAACGCTGAAACGTTTCGGCTCGGACGATTCGATTCGATTAATGCAAGTGATGCTTAATTAAACAAAAAAACACCGATTCGTTGCCAGGCCGAATTTTATGGTCGCTTCGATTCTGAATGGGGAAGCGAGCAAAGAGAGGAAGCAAGACAAAAGAGAGAGAGAGAGAGAGAGAGAGAGGGGGGGGGAGAGAGAGAGAGAGAGAGAGAGATCGAACGGCAATTTCTCTAAAAACGAAGCGCGCGCTTTGCAGCTAGCGTATCTCTGGTCGCGATACGCGATATTTTTCCCAACCGACGAATTAGCTGATTACTTTTCGTGCCGCAATTACGCGGGATGCGTAAACGCGATTCGACGCCCATAAACACGCGGCTATGAATTCACGTGAACCGACGTCGAACCCGCCGATCGGATCCAGTGGATCTGCCATTTAAAGGCACGAACATAGAGAGAGAGCGGAGGCCATGATATACGGTACAGGGTGTTTCAAAGAGAGACGATCAGGATTCGCGTGCATACGCTGGGGTAGCTTGTTTCCTAGTTTATTTCGTAAAACGATAGCGTACCTCGGTATATTCTAACACGTCCTACGAGTAAAACTAAAAAATAAAGAAACGCGGGATGCGCATAGGCTTTATCGAAGGGTGGTAATGAAAACACGGGATGGCAACCGATCGATCGTTCGTTGAGAAGACATTTTCACTCGACTCGAGCAGTACACGAGTACACCTGACGATCGAACAGCATTTTCAAACATTCTGTACGCTGTACACCAGCCATGTACTGCATGTAACACGCTATACGGAGACACGGAGAACGATAAAAAAGATCGGAGCTATGACCGATGAGGATGTAACCGGCTGGTTCTTTTGTTCGAGCCTTTTATCGTTAACGAATTTCAAACAAGCCTGCGAAAGCTCGATTCTCGCAATGAGCGATTGCGGTGCCAGCGCGATATAGGGGCATCTCTATTGGCCATTTGCCAGTTCGGCAGTGGGTACCGTGGCTCGACCGACTCGATAGTAAACAGCCAATAGGAAACTTCCAACGATTCACGGTGCTGCCTTTGAAAACCCTACCCTTGGTGTGTAACCATTGTACTGTGATTGAAGAGGCTAATTTAGATGGACGCGTGTGTATGCCAGTCCAGGGGAAAGAAACTCTTCCTAAGGAGTGTTTCTATCCCGCCAGACAAATGACTGGCAACTGACCTCAGCCACGTTAAGAAGATGGAACGCCGAATCTCCGCGTCAGATTTTATGCTCGTTCCTTTCTTTTTTCCGCTCCAACCACCCGTCCAGCCATTGCCGCCCCCTATCCAGCCGCCGAATACGTTAAAAACCAAACCGAGGTTAAATCGACGCCAAGTCTCTCTCTCTCCCTCTCTCTCTCTCTCTCTGTCTGTCTGTCTGTCTGTCTTTTTCTGAATAACACCGAAGGAAAAGGCCAATATCGAGATCAGGCTTTTGCATGGAAATTAGTGGCCACGGTTCGACGGGAGGTGGATTTCAAGAGTAATTAAGGGATCTGTTTTTAGTCAATTTTGAAGGATGGAGAGCCGATTAAGAGACGAGAGGAGGAGAAGAAGAAGGGCAGAATGTTTAACAAATCGGTCGATGAAGGACGAGGATGAAGCAACGAAGTACTTTGTTGGAACTGAGCTTCGTCCAGATGCTGGATAATGGAAAGAAAGTGACTCGGGGAATCTTCGAGTTCGGTTGCCTGTCCAAAAAGAGGTTCCGAGAGACTTTTGCGCGACTGCATTTCGTTACGTTTGGCCGAGCATATCGGTGTTACCACTCGATGCGATAAGCATTGTAATTAAGAAGCCGATCTCAACGATGTAATATCAGAAGGAAAAACGCAAATTTCAAGACCGTTTGATAGAATTTGCAATGATAGGCTATATAATTGCATAGTTAGGGAGAAAATACGTCTTAATACCATTATAACGGAAGCAATTTATTCGGCTGGAACCAACCAACCAGTAACCTCAAAGCGGAATCGATCTTGCTACGGTGTTATCTCCTATTCCTAATGATCCACCATTGTAGCCTGTAGCCTGCTGCTATAATGGAGGCAGGGTAATACTATTGATTACGCTTAACTGAAACTAGCCCTTGCTGCTTGCGTATAACGTATCCCTTAAATTCCCCAGTCTCACCTGTACGTATATCCACCATGCTCAAAAGTGCACAGGCTAAACCGTGTCCGTAACCGGGAACAGCCTGGTTCAATTTTCGACAGCTTAACCGATTCCAGGCTCCAGCCACTTTATAAGAGCACGTGGGATCTAGTACATGTTAACATTTACGCTACGTAATAAATTTTCGCTGCCGTTCTTGGAAAGCCACGGTCTGTGATAAAAAGATAGAAACCAATTCAAAAACGTTCGTATCGTCTAAAACGATTGACTCTAGATTGGGAAGGCAAATATCGTAAACAAATATCGTAAACAAATATCGTAAACAAGTATCCCGTCTTGAATCGGTAAACATTCTACGGTAGATGCACCCAAGTCTCGCTCGTCTCGACCAGCTATAGGATTAACGCAGAATTAAATATTCTCTCTCGTTTACATAGCCGTTCCAATAAATACCGCGTCAAACGGCTTCAAAATCGTGCCAATTAAAAACCAAAATCGTATTCTCTTTGCCGCGGTACAAATAAAATCGTACATTCGGTAACTTAAATATTTATCGTCTATAGGCTAATATTTGCGCCGGCGCGATATCAGGTTTTCGTTTCTCGCTCTGTCAGAACTTTGCACGCCTAGAGGAAACGCCGAAGAAAGGATTAAACCGCGGAACGTTCGCGTGCAGGTGGAACGCGAGGAGAGAAAAAACGAGAAAGAGTACGCAGCGACGAAACAGTCGCGTGCCAGAAAGTGGAGATCCAAAGCAGGAAAAAAGGAAAAAAGGGAAAAAGGACAGGAATAACAATGCGACTATAATTTCCGGGTACGATGTTCTCATTATACCGCGGTAGATGTGTACATATCGCGAGTGTATAGCCAGCAAACTGTAGCAAACTGTAGCAAACAGTAGCAAACAGTAGCAAACTGCCAGATGTTTTATCAGCTTGTGCAAGCGCGTCTTTTTGTTCCTACGATAAAGAAACCCACCAAACAACCATTGCCAACGACGTGTGTCATTTTTTAGGCCGTTAATCTGCCACGCACGCGGCACTAAACCGAGCTCGTTGCTCGAATAATTTCCATTTCAAATAATTCAATTTTCCATGAGATACGACGCGAGCGCGACATTATCTCGCGTAAACTTAGCGTTCGAGGCTTGCGAGAATAAGCGAAGTTTTCGGAGCAAATGCCGCTATCGCCTAAGACAATTTGTTTCCTTTACAAACTCTTACGATACACGTTCGACTATCGAGTATGCAGAGAATTACAAATTCTAAAGCTGTTATCCAAGAGACTAACTGTTATCTCACGGCAGTCAATACCGTAACCCTTTCACTCCAAAATAGCCTTTCTCGGACATCCTCTGTCGTATAAGATAAAACTACGTCGGACTATTCGTCCGATTCAATTTTTGTCCCATTTCTCTTTTTTCTTTTTTCTTTTTTTTTTTTTCTTTTATTAATCATCCAGAGACACCTGGAGTAAAACTCGAGCCTTGGCTAAATGGAAAAGTAAACTTCCAGGGCTTAGATCGCCGCCGCTCGTTTTTCCCGCTATCGACGCTCGTTCCAAGTAAACTGCAGGCTGTTGAACAATTTGCTTGAGTAGTACTCGGACTTGCACGAGATGGAAAAGGAAAAAATACGTTCGGACGGATCGGCATCGAGCGAATACCGGCTGGCAGATTCGCGCAGACAATAACCAACGCGAGATCCAGGACGATTCCACTAATTGTCGCGAAGCTAGAGACAAGGAAGAACGAGAAAGAAGGAAAGTGGATAGAGAGCGAGGGAGAAGACGTCGAACGGAACGAACGGCCCACTGATAGACGCGTTTCTCCGTTTTAAAAGGCGGAGAAGAAAAGAGAGAGATAGAGAGACGAAGGAAAGAAGGAAGGGCGAATCTAGCCGAGCTATCTGGTCTAGCGAAGATTTCGAGCCAACGAAGCCATCCTCTTGTCCCAGAAAACAAAAGAGCAGCGACTGTTGCTCGTTCGTCCACGCCCCTTCCCTCTTCGTTTTGTCCTTCGCCCCTGTCTACCCTCGCTTCTCGTCCTCACCCTCGCACACGTTCCCCACCTGCCGTCTCTTTTCCTTCTTTCCAGCTCTCTCTCCCTCTTCTTCATCGTTGCGTCTTTGTTGCCAAAGATCGTTCGACTTCGCCCCTCTCTCTTCCGGTACAACTGCCACGGTGCTATCGATTCTCCTACTTACTTTCTCATCGATCGCATCGCCTCGCAATAAGTTTTATAAACACGCCACGCAAAGAGAAAGAAGAGAAGAGAGAAGAAGGTGAGGATTATAGCGAATTACGGATGGCTGCAGCGTGCAGGTACTTGCGCGAAAGAACATTCCCTCTTGGAAACGTCGAGCGATCGTTTCTAATTTCTTTGCGCTTTCCTCGTCGATACAGTCGCCTTTGTCTCTTTTTGACACTCGCGAAGCACAGTTGCGTTATCTTTGGCGAGGAATTCGAGTCAGCGCCGCCTCGAGGAATTAAATAGGCTGGGAGATACGATGGCGAGATAACAGCAGACTGGCCATCGTCGCAGCCTCTCAGAATTTTTCAGTGGAATCGCGCGATTCCAGCGCGCGATCGTGGCTTCGATCACCGTCCATAACGTTATCTCGACCGTCGTCGAGCAGCCTGCGCCAAGCATTACCCTCCCACTCTCGGTACAGCGATCTCTTACGGTCTTGATAATTCTCTATTCCCTCTCAGTTAGCGTAATCCACGATAGCTTTCAGCAGCGTCCGCATTTTTCTTCCTTCCCTTTCTCTTTCCTTCAGTCTGGTTCTTGTATTTGGATACGAACGATTATTCGCTCGTTGCCAATGCGCTGGCTTGTTCTTATTATCGTTGGCCATTACGAAACAGGGGAAATAAGGAACGAGAGGAATAGACGAGATGACCACGGTTGAACAAATCAACGAGTACCTTTTGTTCACGAACGTGTAAAACATCTACGATATCCCTTGCAAACACCTATATTATATCACACCTATGTAAATCGAAGGTACAAAAATTTACTTCGCAACGACAAGCGTCGTAGATTCTAGATCTCTAAACAGATTTTTCGCGTATCGGTCGAACGAACCGCGTCCGCTACAAATTAAGTTTCTCGACGTTATTGCATCCATCGATGACGCGTTTTTAGGTGGCGCGAGCCAACAGGGTCCATTTTCCAGCTCGTAGCTCCCACTTTTTCGCTCCATTTCTCTTGCTCGTCAACCGTGCGTCGGACGCTAAACGGGACACCGATATCGCCGAGCCGAATTATCGCAAGAAAAATTCGAAACGGCATTATCGTTGCTCGCGGGGGTACAATAATCTTCCTGGATAGGATTTCTGCTTTTTCGCTGCTCTTCGCGCTCCACCGGCCTTCTTTTTTACGTTGCCGTTTCTTTCGCTCCTCTTGTCCCTCCCACTCTCGCGCGTGCATGGCCGAGGTAAGAGTCGCTTCGACCAAGTACTTACCTCCCAGAATATCGACTTCCCTTCCCGTCTCTATTCCCGCTTCTCTTCTCCTCTGCCGCGCGCCTTTTCCATCTCTTTTGCTTCTTTTTTCCCTATCCCGCGACTCCTTCTAAATCTTCCGCCTCCGCCTTTCTCCTCCTCCTCCTCCTCCTCCTCCTCCTCCTCCTCTTCTTCTTCTTCTTCTTCTTCAGCCCCTTTGCATCGGGGCCGGGCCATTGGTATCGCAAACTCGAGACTATCTTAAGGAGATTTGATGCCGACGGAGTCTTACGGGATGAAATAATCCCGAAGATACGGCCGAGGTCTGGCAATATACCCGGCTACTTTCGTGGTTTTCCTGAATTTTTCAACGTAATCGTTCTCTCTTTAAAGACGATTCGAGGAACGGATAACCGCCTCTTATTATCTTATTATTCTGGTGCGTCGTCTAGCCCTCGACCGGACGACGCGCGGCTCGTGGAATTTTTCTTCGTATAAAGCGCGATACGTATTTATACCTATATATCTGCACATACATATTTATAAAAACAGATGATAATTTTGAAACGCTTGGTCAAAACTTGACTCTTCTACCCTATTACTATGCCGTTATTCTACCATTATTGTAAACTCCAGTCCCCTTTACACCCAGCCCTTCCACTTCTATTTTCAGTTTCTCCTCTTCGATACACCTTCTCTTCCATCTTTTACTCCGTCTAAACGCCCTGTTCGTTCCTTTATAACCTTCCTTTTTCAAGGCAACGGAGACTACCGACGGAACATGCGCGTTTCACGGAAACTTAGAAAAATAATTTTGCCAATGCATCGCGATGTTGTTTCGTGGAGAATACGACGCACGAAAAAATTGCGAGTCCGTTGCGGCGGCCGAGCGGCGACACGAACAAAGATCGAAAATTCGAGCAACGTTCCTGCTGCTCGCTACGTTGATATCATCGACGCGAAGGCATGTACGGCAACTGCATACACCGTTGCTTCATAAACGTACAAAGAAACGAGACGATGAACGTAGTCTCGTGACTATACAGGTTCAGAGACACGGCGAACGCAGTCCCGGGACAATTGTCGAGAAAATTGTGTAATATCGCTATTTACCTTGGGCAAATTGACAATTTATGATAGCGCGATTACAGCTCTAATCGGCTCATCCACCGTCTTATCTTCTTCAATCGTTCTCTACGCTCGCGTTAGCTGGGTCTCGCGTACGATCAATTTAGTCAAACGTTTCGCTGCTTTACCTCGTTTAGAATATATTTTACATCGTAGTATATATCGCGTCGACGAATAAAACGTATTTCGTTTGTCGAATAAAATCGACGGTACGAATTTTGCGAGAAAGAACGAACAGTGGTGGAAGACGGGCGAATAACGAGAAGACGGCGAACGTATAACGCGTCTCGCCATCGCGACATGCAAATGCACCGGTGCACGCGTCGAATTTTATTCGAGTAATCTGTCGCCGTGTAATTTGGAAATTCGGATAGCCGCGCGCCGCGAAACGTAATTAATGCATTGTTAATCTAGTATGCCGCTGCCTACAGCCCGAGTCCGGGGAAAGAGAGAACGAGCGGCCTGGCACAGAACGGAAATAAAACGCTCGAAAATCACCCGACGAGTTTTTTTCCAGCTTCCTGTCTGTTCTCAACCACTTGTCTTTTCCCCGTTTCCCTGTGTGCGTGGCGTGTGCTCGCCGGAAAATTCCCAGCACGCGCCTCCCTCGCGCCACGAAAATTCCACGACCCGCGCCATCCTGTGTCGATCTCGTTTCACGTTTTATCGATTACAAGCCCGGGGATCCGCGAGAATCGACACGCGCGACTAAAAAATCATTTCGTTCGAATCGTATCCGTCAACGAATCGTTCAACTTCTCGCGACACGAGAATAAAACGTTGCGAGATCGAATTCGTCGAGTTATTTGCCACGAGTTTTACACCCTTGTACGATGACTGAAAATCGAAGAACCGCGTTATAGGTACCCCATCGAACGATATTCTTCTGGCGTAATCAAAATATTCACGCTTTTCGTAACGAAGCAACGTGTTAAACGCTTTCGAGTCAAACGACCTTGCATGCATCAGAATGTCTTCGACATCCTTACATACGTAAATGCGTACGGAAGAAAAGAAAGCAAACAGGTGGTCCGGCCGTCTCGATGTTCGTCGAATAGCCGCAATTAAATTCAACGGCTTTTCGTCCGCCATCGACTCGTACTTTTCTTTCGACAAACTTTCAAGCGGCCGCGTTCCACCGTTGCACGAGAGTCCAGCCTCTAATCTTGTCTATTTTCCGACTCGATCGCTCTAACCCTCTAACCCTAACCCTGACTCGATGATATATCGATAGATAACGGGTCGTAATTCCAGCAATTTTTCCCACGCCTTTCTTTCTCCCTCTTCGTCGATTTACTATATACGTTTTCATCGGAATTTTTCTCCACTTTCTCTTCTCACCGCGCTGTAAGTGGCCGACCACTCGACTAGATACGCCGCAAATACCGTGAATCGTGCGACAATTGGCCGTTATTGATTATTCACGGAACTCGTTCAAAATTCCTAGCGAATCTTACCGTAGCTTGAAAATATACGTCGTATCTTCAAAAAATTACTCTACCCGACACTCGCCTTTCGTCTTAAATTTCTGGTATTCCGACGCGCGTCTTCTTTCCAGTGGATTCCTCAATTTTAGCGGATAGTTTGGCAACCGAAACGACAGCCCTTGCACCCATCGCCTCGTCGCTTTCGTACCATCGCCGCTTTCAGACATCGTCAAATTATGATCGACGCCTGACACGAGCCCGTTTATGCGACCTTTCGATACGTATCTCCCTCGCTATCAACCCTCGCTGGTGATATCCAGCATCGTTGAAGAGAGGCACTAATCTACTCGGAGCGGGAAAACACGCTCGTTCGCTGGAACGACGCGGGATCACGCAATAAATAAAAGCGAACAGCCGAAATTGAAATAAAAGTCGGAGATCGTATGCCGGCGGCGGGCCACGTATCGTAGCCTGTGCTTTTAAAGAAATTGGCTGACACGAAGTGCCTCTCGCTGCACGCCATACGATATGCCGAATACGCTTCTCCGCATATGCCGCGTATACGATCGCTTCGACACGCCTGTTCGATACGCGTCGATATCTTCTACCCGAGAAATAAGAATTTCCACGTACGGTGTATACGGAGGACTCGCGTAACAAGCCGCTATCAGAGAAATCGACGCGTGTTGGAGCGAAAGGAAATTCTTTGTCGAAGCTTTTCGACGCGTTCGCGGATACGCTCGAGGAACCACGAGAGAAAAAAAAAGAAGAAAAAGAAAAGAGAGAGAAAAACTAAGAAGGGAAAAAATATTTCTCACGCGACAGAGTACACTTTTCGGAGACTTCTGTTTTCTCAATGGCCTTTCCCCCGGATCGAACGGAAGACGGACCGAAGAAACGTCTGGTCGTTTAAACGAGTAGGCGACGTGTCGCGGTTGTATCGCTCGCGGCGCGTTTTATAAACACAGAGCGATAATTACATGCAGTCGAGTTCGGTCTAGAGAATTCGGTATTCGGGAAAATAAGAGGAGCGAATAAAAATTGTAATTTCTACGTATCGAAAAATTATGACTGGCATTCGTGTTCATTTTCGCCACAAGGCGAAGTTTCATAAAGGAGATACGCAGATATATAAAACGATATTTGTATAATACCGTCGTATTTATGCAGCGAGTTCGGAAAGAACGTGTCGTTATTAGGTCTCGTAAGCTGACTCGGAATTTCAAAACTCGGATTTCGTAGAAAACGTAATCTGACGGGCGGAACTTATTCAGCGACCTAATATTATCCGTGAAAGGAGAAGGTTGCCGGTTGCTTCGAAGGAGTGCGAGTGAACGACGACGGCCGCCTCCCAACGCCAAAAGCTACGCACCGCGTCGCGACGCGTCGGCGATGCGCCACGCGAAAGAAAATTCCCGCCGTAAGAAACAACCGCCTATATATAACAGAGTTTTTAGTGGTAACATGTTTTTGTACTCAGGCACCGTCTCAAGACCATTTTAGCATCAAATGATGTAACTACGCGGGGACCACACGCGGGAAATATGGTGAGTATTTTCTAGCGGCTGGCAACGAGTAACAGACGAGGATAGACGTGTGCCGGGTGTACTATTATTAAACCACGCCGCATACCCTCGGATATATCGTCGTGTCTTTCCTCTTCGTGCAACGAGCAAGTGGCAGACCAGCCTAGGAAGAAGCCAACAGAACCGTTTTATACGAGCGATCGCGCCGCGTTCCTCTACCTCCCTCTCGCCAAACTTTCACCCCCAAACTTTCACCCCCTTCCCCTGCGTGTGTTTTGCCACGTGCTTTTTTCCATGCGTTTCGTCGTGCGAACGAAACACAGCGTTATCCTTTTTGATCAATTCCGAGCTACGAGAGGAGAGAAGCGCGTTTAGAGTCGATGTAACTTTGCTGCTTCGTTCGTAGACACAAACAAAGCGGGGACGATTCACGATCGACGATGAACAAAATTTGAATAAAACACTTTCCAATTATTTGCAAAAGTTCAAACAATCGCTCGCCCCGCGATCTGATCTAAATTTCATTGGGAATATTTCAGACGAATTGCGACGGATTAGAATTTTACAGGCGGTTGGAACTCGCTGTAAAACAGCGTCGCACATCCCCTGACGAAAATTTCTTGTCCCCGTTGTGGTTGCAAATTGACCAAAACCGGGCGTTGTTCTTTCGAGATCGCAACACCGTGACACGGAGGGGAAATTTACGTCGTTATAGGACGCCGCGGACGATTCCGTACGCCATGGGAATTCGCGGATGCGGAATAAAAGAAAAAAAGAACAAGGACGCGTACGCACGCAGAGACACGCAAATAGACGGCGAAAGAGGCGAAAAAAGGAAAAGCGTGGCAGAAAAAAATGCCGTGAAATATACCGACGAGCGAGGATCATTAAAACTCCTCCACCACCTTCGCACTTTAGCGTATTTCACGCACGAACGTGCGCGTAGCTATTGTGCAAGCACCAGTTCATCCGTTATCGCGCGCGGCCACGACTCTTTCCAGCAGCGGCTTTTATTATCTTTACACGTACGCGCGAAACCGGAAAGAAGCGTATTCCCCGCATATTCGACACGAAGGAAATCCCGTTTCACCGCGCTCCTTCTCTATCAGCTGCAAGCATCGGGCCCACGGCCTGGCCTACTTCGATCTTTTAACTTTAACCCTCGTCGCATCGCGCCTGCATCTATTCCGACCCAGATAGACCTACTATCCTGTCTGTTCGCCACTTGTCGCCAATTATCTTTCCTTTGCGTTATAACGACAGACAAGCGTGTCTTCAAATATACATATGTGTATATATATATACATTTCAGTCTCGATATGCGTATGCTTCCAGTTTTAACGAATTTTGAAGAAGCTTCGTTACTTTCGTTTTCGACGAAACACAAGGATTCGAAGCAGGTACGTCGAACGACCCTCCTCGTTGATGATTACTATACGGAAACGAAACTGACTATCCGTCTTGAAACAGGTATCCGTCTCGTTGTCGTTCCCCGCGCAAATAACGACGTTGAACGTTGTGACTAACGAAACAAAGTGTAAAAACGCGTTTCAACGCACGACGACGAAGAAGAGTCAACGCCGTGGCCCATACCTGCCTGTAAAATCAACGAAACACGGTGGCGTTCGTTTGAAAATCGACGACTACCAATCTCCGTAAAAGCTTCCAGAATTTTTCGAAAAGACTGTTTCCTACGTATTGACTATATCGTAGGACTAAATGGAAAAGGCTATTCTTATTGAAAATCGGCAAAACGTTTGATTCGCGTTTAAACGCGAACAGACGTTGGTCTTAACGGGAACTGAAATCGTTCGAGGAACTCCGTTCTTATAAACGTTTGAGATATTAAACTGGTACTACGACGGTGTAACCTCTGAAGGAACGCGCGTAGGTGTAAACCAAAAGTCGGCACGAATCGTATTCTAAAATACACAAAATTTATGCAGCGTGAAAGTTAACGCAAACAGCGAGTCTAACTACTTTATCCGTAAAAATACTCAAAACTCTACACGTCGGATAAAATTCAGATATTCGCACGGAGAAGAGAAGCGAGGAAATCGAGCGAAACTCGCTGCGAAACTCGCTGCGAAACTCGCTGCGAGGTCTCGCGTTTCAACGCGAACAACGAATGTTTACGATACCGCGTGTCATAATCGATGACTCACGAATGAATTTCAAAGAGCATCGACGCGTTGTCTCATCGATGATACCCGTCCAATCAAGTTTCGCAACGATGTTACCTAACTAACCGTTGAACACGCACCGGTGTGTCTGTTATTGTATTTAAAAATGGAGGACGCGCGTCACAATCGCGAATACCACCCAGTGACGTATGCAGTCACGCAACGTTTAAATACACTCGAGTCACGTACGCTTTCCTCCCTCGTGAATAGAACTCGTAGCCATCTCTACACCACACGCGTTTCGAATTTACTTCTGAAACGCCGTTGTCTCTCCGTCGTTCGCTCGCGTTCCCCCATTAACCCCTTTTTCTCACGATTTATCTCATTTTCCTACGAAGAAGAGAAAAAGCTGCAAACTATAATCGCGTCGATGCCGCGTCTCTACGTTTGATCCTGCAACACAGTACTCGCGGTTTAATTCATACTTTCTTCGTCTCGATTTCTTTTCTCGCCAAAAATTCTGCTCTTCGCGCGGAAACGAGGTTTCACGGGCACTCGGTATATCAAAACGTCAGCCGTTAAAGTAATTCGCCATTGCCGTTACGCGCCGTAATACTCTCAACTTATCATCGCGGATAACACGTTTAAAGCGTTGAAATTTCGACTGGCGTTACTTTTGTGTCACTCTGTGTCAGCTTCCGGATGCAAGACCGATCGGTACTCGAGCGAATTTACGATAAAGTTTCTCCGTCGTTGTAGTTGGTTCCGCTAAGGGTCTGAGAAAGCAACGATCAGCACTTCATTAGCGCGTTCTCAGACTTGTGACGAAGCCAGCTGCAACGCCGCGCCGGTGAGACGTCGTAACGCTCGTCTAAAAGGATACGGCTTACACCCGGAAGACTACCACGACTATGAACGACAAAACTCTGGCATCGTGAAAGCCTTCTGGATAGATAATTCCTTCGGGGAAAGTTGCTTCCTACGCCGCAATCCCGTCGACGAGCAGAATCGAGACCGAATCTCGGCGTTGTTTTTTTTTCTTTTTTTTTTTCTTTTTTTTTCTTTTCTTTTTTTTTTTTGAGAAGAAGCGTACCACCGATCTCGACGCGACAGCAAATAAGTCGCGTTTGCCCGTTCGTGACTCGTCGTCGTATACGATCTCTTCGTACGTACGCGTATATCTTTGGCGAAAGAGACAAAAGTGTCATGACGAATTGATGCAACGTTGATACTCGTTCGAGGGAATGAAAGGCGAGTAATGGGCATTTTTGATCCGATTCAAATCGAGTGTTGTAGTTACGTAACAAGTGTGCCGACCTGCCAGTCGAGACTTAATTTATTTGATTTATTACGCGGCATCCGTTCCGAACGAATACCACCCGATGCTCTCCAATCGATAGCCCTCCACGTCGTACACACGTAAACTCTACAGCCGACGCAAAAATTACACGGACAGACTCCAGCTATCTCTGTACGAGAACCGATCCGTTCGATCGCCTTCTGAACGATCGTGGAAAAATCAACGAAGAGTGATCGAAGTGGCCTGGGGCCTCTGGTGTCTACCTAAACCAAGCATTTTGCGAACAACCCAAGAACACGGTTGTATCAAAGACGAATCGTTGAGCGATAAGTTTATTACTTACGCGTTACGTGCTATCTCGGACGCTCTCTTATTGCTCTTATCGAGGTGCGAGGAGAAGACAGATTCGTAAAAAACGAAGAAAAAAGCGGGACGGAAGAAGATCGAGAAGCACGGATCCAGAGACTCGGAGAGAAGGGTTTATCTCGCATAGCCGAAGACAGGAAAGCGGCTATATCGTCTGGCACGGGCATAGGGCTACCGAAGGCAGCAGGGCTACGGGCCAGGAATCGATAACACATGACCGGCATATAGGCACATACTGGACTGACCACGGAATACCATCCGCGCACCTCCCATCACCCTTGTGTCCCTAACTCGCCTCTTTACCCCTGCCCCTGCCTGATGGCCAGTTGCATCCCCAGCACACACGCACGGAAATGCACGCTCGTGCAGCTCAGCGCGCGTGTGCGCGCACGTGTAGGCGTACACGGATAGGCACGTACTCTCCGCTCTTCCTTCGACCATGCAGTACGTTTCCTCTTCCATCCCCTTGTAACCTTTGGTGCCAACCGTTCCGACCGTTCTATTACAGCGACAGGCATTGCGGCTAATGCCGTTCAGCCGTAAATTACGTGCAAGCGATAGACGGTGACCTAGGTGGCACCGCACCTGTACGATTTTTAACTTCGCCCTTAGCCCGGTACGCCCGGGTCGATTCTCTCTGATCCACGCGACCACAGACCTATACACCAGCCATAAAGGTGTCTGGCTTCCGAAACTGACCATAACCGGGGATACGAGAACCCTCGAAAGGTATATACAGCAGGTATCGAAAGGTGCCCTGTGCACGGCTAGACCCAACAGAGATACCGCGATCGCGCGTGCCTTTCTTCTTTCGAATAACCACCGAACCGAGAAATACGAGTACGAACGGGTTAATAAAGGTGCAACAGGGGACTTCTTTGACGAACGATCGTCAGCGTTACGAGTAACGTGCTTTTCCCGCTCGTTTGTTTCGTTGAAAATTGCCATAATACTACGAGCTTCGCTTTCTCGATTTTGCTGATTTGCCGCGATACGTTGAGTTCTACAACAGGAGGTGTTTCCATCGTTTTGACGTATCTCTTCAAATAATTTGTACAAACTTTCGTTCCTGCCTGCCTGCGATCGTTGTTGTCTCCGGTGAATATTAATTTTTTACAAATCGATAGTATCGCCGACAATCTGAATCGACTAGCACGTTTCACTACCACGTACCAATATTCGAGAAATATTCGATTAATCGGAAAAGTACCATCGCCATTCGACGATAACCACCAACTAAACGATACGTTAAAAAGCGCGCAAGTCGAATCACTTTCTTTTCACTCTTGTCCTTTTTATAGATCTTCCGAGACTATGAAAAAGAAACGTGAAAGCGACAGAAGCGTATCCACTCGACGATGCACCCACCTACATAGACACACACACACACGCACACACGCACGCAGACGTATACGTATATACATGTGAAAACCGCGTCTCTGCAGAGACCGGATGAGACAGAGAAAAATAGAGGAAAAAGGGGAAGGCCAAAGTCTATGGTAGGAGAGAGGCAGGTAAGAGATATGCCAAAGAGGGAGAAGAGCTCTTGATCTTTCGAGGCAATTAAATGAATTTCCACTCGGCTAGAATGGCAAACGTTTAGAGACGGTTCCTACGTAAGATATTCCGGTGAGCACTCCGAGATATCAGAGAGGTAATATCGGGAAGGAGAAGAGACGTAGTTTGTGGGCTAGAAGTAATACACGAGAACCTGCCAGTCTGCCTGCTTGCTCGCACGACTGTCTGTCTCTCGGCTCAGGTTGGTCGGGGTCGGTCTCTTCGATATATTTACAACACCGTGCAAAAGGCTAGGCTGCCACGGTGATCTCATAACGGTAACTAATCGCATATTTCTAACGAGTATTACCGCGTCGTACGGCGTTGCACGGAAAAGAATCTTTGCGCGTTGTCTTCGTAGCGTTTAGGGTTTGTAATTTTTCCTGTTGTCCAAGTTTTTTGCACATACGAATCAACGCGTAATCAGAAACGAATCGGAGCCTAAAAAATCATTTAAGAAAGTCCTCTCTATCGATCCCCTCTATCGAGAGAAAGAAGCAAGACCGCGCAGAGTGTTAATCTCGATATTAGAATCGATTCTTTTAGCGAATTAAACGAGAAATACTTGTTAAAAACTAACGACAGACGTAAAATAACAGCGAGTATCCTGCCATTCTTTCGTGAAACAAACCATTTTCGTTCGGTAGATGGTCCGAGGCTTTTGCACAGCGCTGTAGGGCCCCCGGTCTGTCTGTCTGCCTGCCTTATGTCGCCCAACTCGAATCGATTCCGAAACTAACAATGCACGGGCTATAAGCCGTTGCACGCTTCTCCGTCCCTCCAGTCGTTGCCGCGCTGATCGTTCTCCTTAACGTATATCATCGGACTTTTCGATGTTCTATTCTCTACTACTCCACCCCTCGGAACGCATTAACGCGACAACTCTCCGAAATTGAAATTCTGTGCCGGCCCGTGAAAAGAAGAAACCGACCAACGGGAAAGCGTACACCGCGATAAATATAAATCCTCCACCCGTCCCTCTTTTTCGCCTCGTGTCTCTCTTTCATGATGTTGCAACGACGCACAGCATCCACGAGGCGGTGCCAACGAACGAATCGAACGAACTCGCGGCACGTCGGAGTTCGCGTGCCATACACGAGAAGAAGGTCAGACGCTTCGGCGATGCGTCGGCCTTTAACCCCGAACGAAAGACGGGGCTGAAAAACGTTCACCTCTTGCTCCGACGCAAGCAGCTAACAAGTGTCTTTCGTCGGCGGCCAATCGTCCGACGAATGTCTGTTCTTTCGTGACGCAACGCATTCTCCGCGTCGCAACGATTCGTATCTCTTTCGCGACAAATTCGTCTTCGATGCTAATTACGACAACACGATATTACTTAAAATTGGAATTATCCGTTGCGATTACGAAGCGAAAGGAATCGAAAGGTGAAACGTCGCTCGAGTCGTTCGCGATTCGTTTCGACCACGGAGGGTTAAATTTCGAAAAATTCCACTTAACGAGACATCCATCGTCACCTGGTGTCTCTCGATAACACTGTAACGAGTACCTATTGTCGATCGCTATCAAAGAACCGATATCAAAGCGATTCTGGCGGCAAAAACTGGCAAGGTGCCAAAAATCATGTTTCCGGATTGTATCGTGGCGCGATCGACGCAGAGCGGTCTGCACAGCGTGCAGGAGTATGTATTTCGCCGGGTCCGGTGTCGAGCTTGCACAGTAACTTTAGATTCTTGCGGGATTCGCCGGCCAACGACAGCGTCGTATTTCCGTGACGGGATCAGAAAATCGCATTGGTGGGCTGTAGAGGAAGGAAAGAGAGGAGGAGAGACGTTTCACGGTAGCAGACACGAAAAACATAGTTAACAGCTGCCGCCGCCGCCGCCGCCGCCGCCGCCGCCGCCGCTATCGGCGTCGTTGTCTTCGTATTGCCGCCTCGTCGTTCCTCTCTTTCCCTCCTTTCCGCTATCTTTTCGTCCTGTCTTTGTCTGTCTTTCCCTCCGGCACCTGTCGCGTCCGTTAACGCGAGACTAAAATACGAAACGACGCTACGTAACTCGCGAACGGAATCGTCTCACGGAACAAAACCTTTCGTTCGACGTCGCTGCGTCTCTGTACCAACCCAGCGACCACTTTCTTCGTATTCTTACACGTTTCACGGTCGTGCATTAGCCGTTCGAGTACCGTTCTTTCTACTCATGGCCAAGGATAAACGCATCGGTCAAATCTCGAACGGTATTGTTTTAAACAGCAGGAAATTTTTAACAGTTCGTGGAACAATTACGAACGAACTATTTTTTTTTTCTTTCTTGGAAATACTCTACCTATCAAAAATTAATCGTAAGAACTTATGACCGTTGGTCTTAATTCTTAAAAGCTGAAGACAGACTTAAAATTAAGCTTGGTTACGTCGTTGAGAAGAATACGCTACTATCTAAAAACTAAACGATTGAAACGACAAGCATCTCGAAAGGTAATAGATTTACCTTAGAAACGATACGAATATATAAATACGACGTAATTATCTATCAACGACGATTTATCAAGGAAAGATAAGTCGCAAGGCCCGTTCAACGTATAGAAACAAGATATGTCCCGTCACTGCCGCAAAGTAGATCAAATGTATGTAAAAGTAGAAAAATGTAATTTATGTTTTGATATCTCTATCTTATACTATAGCTTTAAATAATTAAATTCACGTTGATTCTATACTTCGCAAGTTTTTCAGAATGCGATTATATCGATATCCTTATCCTTTGTTACTCTAGGATCCGCCCCGTGGCTTCTCAACAGTCTGAAAACACGAACGATACACGCTGATCGCATGTACCAGATAGCGACAGAATTACCGTGTCTCCTGGCGACGAATTATTCGCATAGGTGGAAGCCACCTGAAATACTACGCCCGAAGATAACCGGAATACGACATTTCGATCGATTAAAACGATCTTTGCGCGACCCGATTGCCTAACATTATTACGTCATCGAATGTAATAATCGTTAGAGATAGGATCGAATACGTCGCGGATAAACTCCAGTGTACTCGATTCTCACGAGTAGACCGCAAATTTCTGTATTTGTTGCTTCGAACGAATAGACATAACGCGTAGAGTAGAATACTCGTAACGACGATGATTTCTTACAAACGAATCATCGGCCTGCCTCCCCCCGTTTGTACCGGTAGTTACAGCACACTCCGTGTATATATGGAAAATTATCTCGTCGCCAATAATCGTTCGTCTAGCATATAACGAGTTACACTTCGTTTGGCTAATTCCTTTTTCGCATTTGTTACCGAACGAATCGTTTCGACGAACAGTTCACAGATCACCAAACGCATCGTTCCATTTCGTATGCTCGGCTGCGAGTTATCAACGTGGGAACGAGGCTTTATCGTCCCACGTACCGGACGCATGCGAATTGGAAAACGGTCGAATGAAAAAAAAAAAAGAGACGTATCCTCGTGCACATTCACCGCTTCATTCACGGTGTATGTGGACGTATGTTTATACAGGGTATCCCAATTTTTTCCGATCAAACTTCCAGGGATTTGGGCTGTTGTACGGGTATAAATAGACAAAAATGGTACGTGAAAATAGATTACCTGAAATTTGACCGTACAGTTGCGAAACAAACTTGAAGTTATTGCGATTAAGCTACGAATTATTATCTCACAGACAAAGAACGACATCGGAAAAACTGTCGATCGGCTCGTACAGATATGCGTACGCTGCGTAGATTTAGCATCACCGCAAAGAGAAACAAACAACTCTATGAAAACCCTGCGAAGCGATTCACGGTCGACAAAAATCGTATCGTTACGAAACTTGTAACGCCTAATCATTTTAGATCGTATAAGGGGAAAATGTTTGAAGGTATTCGACACCCTGTATGTACGGATTCGCATTCGCAGGTAGATACGCGCGTGTATGAGAAGCACAGAGCGGGGAACGAGCGATAAAGGAAGAAAGAAAAGTCCAATCGTCGGCGGGGCGTGACGAACCGATAAAACAGTCGCACTGGCGGAGTTTTCGACGTCGAGCCCGCGACATCTGCAACCAAGAAATGGCTGGCACCCGATGTCGTTTTCCGACAAGCGTAAAACGCTTGACAGTCAAATTAATTGAAAGTTTTAAGGTAATTGGAATCGATAACGCCGAGGTGAATAAGAGAGGTAGCGAGCAGCGGGCAGTCGGCCCTTCGGAGGTGGTCGAAGGGTTCGCGGGAGTCCTCCGGCTGCGGAAATACCAGCGAGTGCCTGCAGAGACAGAGACGATCGAGGGGGAACATCGATGAAACGGTTCTCTCTAACTCGGTCATGTTCCTCCTTCTAATGGTTCCTCTCTTACACCCGCCACCTCTCATATTGTATATTCCGGCGAAGCAGAGAGCAGAACGACCATGATTAGGCCCGAGGTCTACTTTAATATCCCGCTGCCATCCAATCGGTCTAATTGGAATCGAACGTACGAATTTCACGACCATGTGGTCTGGCAGATCGTAATGTTTCCCCGTACGTATAGTCCTGTACACAGCGTGTCTCGGAAGATTCGGGTTTCAGCTATGCTTGGGTCAAACGTATCGGAACGTTGAAAATTTCAAGCTCTTATAACGTGAGTTTACGCGCAGTCCTACCGCGTACACAGGATGGACGTTGTTGCGATTAGATCCGGTAAACCGGATAAGTTGATCGTAAACCGATTGAAAAGGTCGTCCGCGCGTCTCTTACGAGAGAATGCTCTCTCTCTCTCTCTCTCTCCCTCTCCCCCTCTCTCGTAGGAATCCGCGGATACTGGCACGATCGCGCGAATTACTCGTATGCACGTGAGATAATCTACGAGTCCGAAGGGAATCGTTACTTACGCGTCATGAACCCCCTCGGCGATTCCCTCGATAGTACGCGAAAGAATAGCTCCCGATTTTCGGCCACAATTTTCTTCCTTCCAGCAAATTAATCTAGCTTTTACCGTACGATACTCTCTCGAACATTAAACGCGGATGGTAGACGTACGAAACGGCAATAGCCTGTTCCCCTTTTATTCTCAGCTCGAAAAATGAGCCTTTATTTCATCGGTGGAGCGTAAGGAGAGCCGCGCTTCTGCCACCTAAACGGCGCAAGAAACGAGAAGTAGACTCTGTTATAGCGGAGAAGTCGGTACGGTCTCCCCCTTGCTGCCACCCTCGGCCAAAGTCCTCGTCTACCTAATGCAATGGTTTATCGTTAATATTTCTTCCAAGTAATATTGGTTCGCGCCTCTTAAGCTACAAGTTTCTCCTATATTCCGTGGAGAGCTGTAAGAAACGCTTCGTTCAACTACTATCACCATTCCTCCTGCCGATATATTTACATTCGCGTTTTACACAGTCCATCGGGTAATTTGAAACCGAACGAACATTCGTAAGACGAAGATATCGTCGTTTCGTTCTACTGAAAATTTTTGTCGCGTTCTATCCCACAAATGGAATACGCTATCAGATCGTCGAATAAATGGACTAATGTTTTCGGAAGGGAAAAAGGTCTCCTCGACTAATTGTTGTTAATTTGAAACCAACGCAGTGTCGCGTTTGCCGGAACAGCCTGTACAAAATACTGCCAAAATACTGCCAAAGTTCGATCGATCGCCAACATCGATGGAAAAAGGACGATTCGACGAGTTCTTGCGAGTACCCCGGTGAGTACCAAGTACAAACCAGTACACGATGCAGAAGCACGGAGGCGGATTAAACGCGAGGCCCGCATAGACGCGTTGTTCTATCCGGTCGAAACAATTAAACGTAACGAGTGCCACTATCGAGTAAGAACGCGCGAGCAGCGAACGATGCGAAGAGACGGCCGGGAATCGACGAACAACGCGGACCTTTAGCCGAGTCTCCATCGACGTTAATAGTTTCCAGAATTAAACAGCGACTCGGGCAACGTGGCACCACCACTCACCTACAGACGTACGTATACATCGCAGTCGTACGTTCATGTACGACGATGATGTACGTAGCACGCCGTTTTCTATCGTGCCCGCGACCGATACCAAGAATAATCTAACCGTTTAATCGTCCAACTTAATTTCGCAAACTGCGACGGAGAACGTAAAGCTACCTCGGGAAAAACCGGCACCGAAGTCGTTCCTGCTTTTTACGCTTAAATCGTCGTTTCCGAGCGAACACTCTAGAATCGCTGAAGATGCGTTTGCCATTGCTCGTCTGGTCGCGGTTTAAATACCTTCCTACTTCAAAGGAAGAAGAAAACTCTGCGTATACAACGCTAAAATTTCGTTGGATATCTCGAGATCTGAAAGTACGATTTAGAATAACATCGTACAAGTCGATTCGGACAACTTTGAAACGCGTTTCGCGAGAAATACCAAGATCGAACCGAGTTAGAGAGCACTATATTCTGCTACTGGTTCGCGCGTATCGTTGTCGTTCGCGGCAAACTCTTCCCGGTAAACTCTGTCGGACTATTGGCAAAAATATGTCCAATTTTTGCGCCAGATCCACGCGCCGGTAAGATCAATTCTGATTCGTGAAACTCGTCGAGCCAGTTTTTCATCTAGTCCGATCACGCGTTGAGTAATTGTCGCTATTAATAACTCTGCAAATTCAATCCTCGAATTTAATATCTACGGGACGACGAGACTATCGAGCCGCACCCTAGTCGTATCTTTTTCCTCTTTCTTTTTTTTCTCTTGCGTATACGTATTTGCTCTTCTCGCAGACATTCCTACAACGACAGCTTTATTAGAAGTCGTGCCTGCGCTCGTTACGCGAAATTGAATGTTCCCGAGACGAATTTCAACGAGAAACCTCGTCCGATTAGCGCGAGAGAGCTACTATGCCGGTATACCGATTGATAAATTGGAAATTTGGCAATCCTTTAACGACATAAGTCCATTAAATTCGCGATTCGCGTATCGAGTAGGACATAGAAGGAGACAGATATACGAAAACGTTAAAAATGGCAGATACCTGCTTCGACGGTTCGATAGGGTGATTATTCGCGTAGGTCAGTGCTATCCGCAAACTTACCCAATGTCATCCTTCTTCGCGTCATTCGTTACACAAGAAAGAGTATACGCGTATACTCGTGCGCGATAGAAAGCAAATCTAAAAACGAATAACGAACAAAGGCGTTTCTCGGGCGAAGAACGAACAACTCGAACGATAAACGGATCGTCAACGGCTATTTTTACATAATAATTACTAGCTGATCAAGGACAGCACTGATCCTACAGGCGAGGCAAATGTGTACCTAGGATAATAAATACGCGCGCACAAGATGGATAGAAGAGATGATGCTTAGCAGCCACAGAGAGTAGCCGAAAAGATGGATTATCAGGTAACCCGATGTGGAAACTCGATTATACACAATGTGTTGTTCGTTACCTTGATACTGTCGTAGCAAGCAGTGACCCGTCCGTTCTGCACCTCGACGTTAGCTGGTGGATGGGCGAACTTGCACTCCGTGTCAGGCCTGGTACACTTGTTGCGCTGGAACTCCCTGCAAACCTCTAGCTGAAGCCATCGAGAGTCCTTGCCGTTCAGTAGGTTATTCATGTTGACCATTGCCATAATTTCTGGCCCTGGAAGATCGCGGGACTCCTTTCTTTAGGCAGGGACTAACACAAAGTCTGGTTTTTTCTACCGACTCTAATTTATCCTCCTTCCTCCGTAGATCGTCGTGGCTGTCCGTACGCTGCTCTTCCACGTAGCCTCGACTCTCTTTAATCTTGTTCACTCGCACCGGCTAATCTTTCCAACGATACAATTGTTTCGCTTTTTTATTCAAATCGACTCGCGACCGCTCATTGGCACTTACAAGAATTTCGACGAGCTACAAAAATTCATATCCGTTCGTTCTTTCCCTCCTTCTTTCTTTCTCTCTTCCTTACTTCCTTCCTTTCTCTCTTTCTTTCTTTCTTTCTCTCTTTCTCTCTTTCTTTCTCTTTCAATTCGCGCGTTGGTTCTTTCAGACCAGCGACTACCGTACGACGCGTATTGCTTCCGCTTTCAATCACACCAGGCCTTTCATTCGCGTGCACAACCGATGAATCGTAACCTACGAAGCGTCCGCTTTCGTTCCTTTTGTCTTTCCATCAATGGAACGACTTCGATGGACACAAAGGTTCGATGCTCGAAACGAGACGATTTTATGATAGTTGAAAATTCAATTT
The DNA here is from genome assembly GCA_014737475.1 of Bombus confusus. NCBI lineage: Eukaryota > Metazoa > Arthropoda > Insecta > Hymenoptera > Apidae > Bombus > Bombus confusus. The sequence continues at coordinate 671,036 of JACXIV010000049.1, forward strand.
TATCGAGATCCAAGATCGATGAAAGTAGTTTGATACATCGTCGGGGAAGCGTTATTTAACCCTTTACGCCTCGCGATGGTAGTTTAAAGCATCGTTTTCGTTAGAACGGTACCGCTAATAATCGGAAAACCGAACACATCTAAAACTCTGACGCGACTTTTTTTTTAGAAATACATACCGCTCTCGTGAAATTGTATATACTCGTTTGTGTCGTACCGATTATAAAAGATATTTTCGTATTAAGATGGAACGTAATTCGGAACATAAACGGTTGAAAGAGACACTTCGCTAAAATCGTTTTGTTCGCGATAAAAGGATAGAATCGATGAAAAATCGGCAAAGTTTTCCATAAATGTATAGATATCCGCGCTCTATCGAGCACGTTCGTTCAGAAGCGCGCACACACCTATTCGCACGATCGCTCGTCGAAATCCCCGCAGGTGCCTCGAGCTTCGATACTATGGTAAATAATGGTACCTTTCGCAAGAAGTATTTCTTTGAGCAGGGTGCGATCTTATTGTCCCATGAACGAGTCCTGTGGCAAGTCGATGATCTTCCAAGAGCTCGGGCGATCTTCCTTGTAGACGAATCACGATTAAAAACTCGCGGAAACCGGACGACGTAATCGACGACGTAATCGACGACGTAATCGACGATTTTACTCGATCCGTACGTTCGAGCGCGAATTAACCCGTCGTTACACGTTTCTTCTCGACTATCCTTTGCTTCTCCGAATTTCTCGCTCTCTTTTCCTCTGTTTTAATTGCCTATGATTCGTTGTCGCGTATTATCGAACACCGTGCGTGTAGCGTAAAAGGCTTGCGATTGTCAGCGCCAGTTCTACGAGAAATTCTAAACTATACGTAGACCTCCGATGATCACACACACACACACATACACACGCACACACCGTTATCGCCTGGTTGCTCTTTATCAAACACAGTTGTTATCGATCGCAGTACGCGATGCGAGTTGTTCTCAGTCGTAACGCAGAGACCAAGTTTCTCGGTTAGCTCTGCGTTTGCCAGTTAGGGTAAAAGAGAAGGACAGCTCTTTCCCTTTGCTTTCTCTTTCTTTCGAGAGATCTCGTAATTGCAGCTAGCGTTTGGTAGACGTACGTTGATTGTCGCGTCTCGACCCTTTCGATGATTCACGTAGAAACGGTTGGCTGGAAGAGGAACGCGTTGCACACCCTTCTACTCGAGGAAAGTTGGCAAAGAGGAAGATATTTTCACAGAGTGAAAGAAAGTGAAGTAGAAGAGGCGATATATGTGTGTATATTGTCAGCGATTAGGCTCTGGCTTCTGCGTTTTCAGGCGTTTTCAGGCGTTTTCAGGCGTTTTCAGGCGTTTTCAGGCGTTTTCAGGCGTTTTCAGGCGTTTTCAGGCGTTTTGCGTCGACTGGCTTCTGCCACGGTCGACCTGCTCTCTGCCTCTAGAGACAAGCTAGCGCACGAAAGATCCTCTCTCCTTTTTGATTCCTCCTACCGATATATTCAACTTGCTTCGATCTTCCTTTTATCTTCGCACGATGCACTCGGACAGCTTTGGAGGGCGCTTTAGCAACTAGAGCAAGTAGGTGGTAGTTTGGGCAAAGCTTGGAAGCCTTCGAGAAGCTATAAACGTCGACCAACGAGTGTATGCTCTCTAGGAACGCGTTGATTTTGTTCTCTATCGGATATATAGGCTGATTGTTGCTGCATTCGAGTTTTGTTACAGATATATATATATATATATATAATATGATATAGTGTATATATAATATGTATATATATATATATATAAAGAGAGAGAGGTGTGTGTGTGTGTCGAAAAGCCGGTCGTGGTGTCCTTCAAGCCGGTTCTCAAGCTAACGCGTGTCTTGTGTGTAGTCTACTTGGACGAGGAAGGACGACTCCGAGGAGGTAGTAGTAGTAGTAGTAATAGTAGTAGTAGCAGTAGTAGCGGTAGTAGTAGTAGTAGTGGTAGTAGTAGTAGTAGTAGTACTAGTAGTAGTAGTAGTAGTAGTAGTAGTAGTAGTAGTAGTAGTAGTAGGCCGTAAGAGAAAACGGAGCTGTCGAATTTTTCGGAAAGATCGCCTTAGCCACGGTTGCGCTTCTTGGAGAAGGGGCGAGATAAGGGGCAACGGTGGCGTAACACTCCTGAGGAACGGCGGATGGCAGGAGATTGTGGTCGGACCGAAACGTTGGAGAGAGACGGAGGGAGACAAAGACTCGAGGGTTGGAGCAGATTTGAGAGTAAGCACGAGAGAAGGCGGTAGGCGACAAAGCGGGTAAAGAGGCAGGGAGAGGGGGGTCAGAGGTCCAGTTGCGTGTCGGATCGTGGAGATCGTACGTGGTTGTCAAAGGGTTGGGCCGTGGTGGTGTGCTGGATCGGGCGAAGGGAAGGGGCGGGATAGGAGAAACGTGAAAACGGTGGAAGAGAAAGACGGAATGGGGGAGGTTCGGTAGGGGGAAGGGGGGTTGCGAGTTAGCGAGTGACGTTGCGTTTCCGTTCCTCGGATTTACGTCATTTATTCGGCGCACTCCTGGTTCCTCCCGCGGTCGAACTCCGGATTCTGCTGTTCTGGAAACATACCAAAAGCGAAAACTCGCGTTACTGCGGATGCAAAGGCTTAAAATGCTTCTTGTTTCTGGGGGCTGTTTGTGGAGGGTTGTGGGAAGGGTGACGATCAGACTCGGTGAAAGGCTTTGGCTTTCCAAGAGAAAGATACGTAGATAGATACAGATAGATAGATAAATAGATAGATGTATAGATAGATTGATTGATTGATTGATTGACTGATCGATCGATCGACTGATTGATAGATAGACAAGGGATATATATGTTCGTAGGGATTTGTATATGTGTACGTGTGGAGGGCCAAGTGTAAATGGATGATAAAGCAGAGGCCGCGAATGGGCAAAGGTAAAGTAGAGAAAGCGCAGGACTACCAATGCAAGCACGCTTAATCGAGTAAGTGAAGGCATCGAGGACGCGCGATCCTTCGTCGATAACGTATTACGCAATGGCGGGCAAAAGAAAGTTTCAAATTCGTATCTCTATACGATATTTTACACGTGTTTGTATTTCAAATTCTCTGTTATCTTTCGTTCGCCATTGTACATGGAGTTACGATAAAGACGAAACTGATCGTATGATTCTTCTACCGAGTGTAATGGCATCGTTCGCGCGAGAGAAACGAAAGAGAAACGTTAATTAGATCGGATAGTCGCGATGTAAAAATTGCGCGAGTTAACGATGCTTTCTCAACGTAATGTTTATGACGCGACATCGCGGACAATTCCTTCGGAATTCCATACGATTACGATACAAATATCAAATAATAAGTACGTATATGGGATACTACTTCGGTCATTGAGTCGTCAGGTATGAAATTGCGAAATTACGCGATTCTTATCAACCGAACGACGAAAACTTTCGTTACGCGCGACACGAGTAAGCGATTCCGGAGCAAACGCTACCGTAAGTACGTGAACTCGCGTACAGTTAGTGGAACCGATGTAGCCAGATCGTAAATTGAAGTACTAAATGGCTGCCCTCGCGCATTGATGTAAACGTATCGTCGGTGGAAGAGGTACAGCGAGGTCGTAAAATCCGTCTGGTATTTAAGTTTACGCGTTTCGAGAACCGAAACAGTAATTTCGGACGTACGTGTAGCGTAAATTTTCCAAGAAATTAGAGTTTCGGATAAAAAGTTGAAGTAGAAGAATACCGATTACTCGATCATTTGGCAACGAACAATTTCTCCCTCTTCCATAATCTAGCTTACGATCTTGAAATTTTCCCAGTGTTTGATGAAACTTTCGAAACATCTCGGATTCCGTGACTTTCTACTCTGCCAGCAAACAAACGATATCAACGTTACCTTCGATTTTACGACTTCCCTCTCGGCAACTATACACGGTCTAGCATTTGCTTTATGTACGAGTCAGAGACAGTTAAGGTAAAGAAAAAGAAACGGCCAAAGAGGGTCGGCGAGAGAAACATAGTACAATTTTCCGTCACGCGAGTAAGCCGCTTACGAAAAGCGGGCCCGAGGCGCTCCACTCGTTTCTCATGTTACCCAGGAAGAGTTATGGGGACGTATGCGCGCGTTCAACGCGCTAGAAAATGCCGGGAAGAAAAACGTTTTCGTTCGAACCGTTTGTTTTCGCGGGGATTTTCGCGGGGATTTTCGCGGCCATGAAAATCCTTACCATTCGAAACGATTCGACGCGTCGATTCCGACCGACTAGCGGCGATCGTATCCGAGTTTCTCGCGATTAAAGAAGATTTCGTAGAATTTCCTTGTCACTGACATTTTCCATTGCTTTCTGAGTAAAAATCGATGAAGCGGTACAACTATCTCGATGAAAACCAACGATCGCGTCGTTAATAATTATGTCGATTCCATTGCTCGTACGAACAAGAAGACGAGATTCTTTGTCAAAAGTATCGCGTAACATCAAACTGTCGAAACTTCTCGTCTAATCGCTGCGTTCGTACGGATAAAGACGGAATTTTCACCGTGATAGATTTTAAAGCTTGCTACGAAACCTAAGGAGGTACCCGCTAATAAAATTACTCTCAGACTGCGAACGAAACGCTTCTTCCTGCCATTTTTCCTCTCCTCTTTCTCTTCGTTAAAGCGCCACAATGTTATTAATTTCCGTAACACGGCGATATATCAAACGATAGATAATAATAAATAGCTAACTTTAACGAAATACTGTTCTATAGTAACTTTAAGCGAAGGTTCAAATTCGCTAAATTATTGTTTCGCGATAATTTTAAACGATGAAACAAGGAAACTACTAAAACTCGTACAACGTAATTCATACAGCGTAACGAACAGACGCGAACTCTCTCTTCGTTCTTATTTCGCTGCTTCTCTTTTGCTTTTATATATTTCTTTTTCCAGCTTTACAATAATAATTGACCGGTCTTTTTTGTGCGACGGACCGGTGAAAAGATTTTCTACAAATAAATCGCACCGGTGAAATCGTTAACGCGCAAACCGTCGTGTTTACGAAAAGTAAAGTAAAACGAAACGAATTTATTGTAACAGAAGATAACGATATTCGTTCGAGACTTTTTTTTCTGCTGTCGTTCGATAATCGAACTTTATCGTTTCGAAAGATACTCGACAACGTCCAAACAACTTGTACTCCGTGCAACTTTGATATTTAGCAGAAATATCTCAGTATTGCGCGAGTAGCTTCCCCTTTTCACGCAGGTAATTTAATCTGAAAGATTACTTGCAAATTAACCTATTAACTAGCATCAGTTAGTTCCTTTATCCTACAATTTTTTATACACAATTTGCTAACATTTTAATTAAATCTCTTCGTTAAAACGTGTACTGGAATATGGCAAACAGACTTGTAATTTCAGATTTTTAATCAAAGTAAGAAATAACAGTTTATACGTGTTTCAACATAGACTGTTGAAACGTTCTACTTCGTATCGATAGAGATAGAAATTGGTGAAATTTCCCATATTGCGTCATAATCTGAGATATGTGAGAATCGGAGGGTTAACAGATACGACCTTTCGATTCGTTGCCTTAATCGAGCGATTAGTAGCGATCGATGAATAGGGAACAGTCGATTATTAAAATATAAGAATCTTTTATGAATCTAACTTTATGAATGAGCTATTACAGCCGGTATTGCGAACAAAGATAAGAGCAGCGGAATATCGGGAGTACGAACCACGTATTGCCATGGTATACCACGTATCTCAGCCTCGTGACTAGTTTTTCGCGTATTCTCGAAAGACTTGGTTCGGCTCTCTCGGTCGAATCGATATACGTGCACGAATGCGGCTTCGAGCTTCGTCCACTTCTTTCACGTGACTACCGCAGAAAAAGAGGGACGACCAAATCAATATCTCACACAGACTTTTCGTGATCGTCGACGTCGACGTCGTCTGGAACGCCACACAGCGCATTCGACTCTCATCCTACCATCGAACGTCGTCCGTGATGTCTGCATCGAATTCCTGCGATCTACCGAATACCTAATTGTCCCTTTGTATGACAGTCTAACGGAGTTCGAAACCTTACACCCACTAAACAACACCCAGCTTCGTCCAACTACGAACAGGGATCGCGACAAATTAGATACTGCTTCGCGATTAACTGGGAATTTAGGGTATCATCTGTGTTCCAAATCATTAATATTCCCACTTTAATTAGAATTCGCGTTTAAGTTCGGGAACGAGGAATAACTCGAACTGTACGAAACTCTACGAAATGTAAATTTGCATAAAAACACCTACGCGTCATTGCGTTTATTTGATCAATTCGAAATCATCTAAAATGGAATGATAAATTGGTGGAACTGTAAAAAGACTGACTATCCTCCGATTTCGATGATTTTTTTAATATGTCGTAGAAATCGATATTTTCAACAACTTTCCCCTATACGTACAAGGACTGCGCTCGCTTAGTTTCCGAGATATTCGCGAAATACTATCGATAGTAGCCGTTTCACGCATAAATTTTCTATCGTTATACTATATTCTTTCTTTCTTCTTTTTTTTTTTTTTTTTACATACTACCTTAAAAATGCATATAAAAGTAGAACATAAGATATCCGATTCGCTTGCATACGAAACGCGTCAATCGAATATCAACCTTTAACGTGCCTTTAAAAGCATAGAGAATATCGTTGAATGCTTTGATCGTTGATCGAACCTCGTAAAGTCTCTTTATCTCGATATCCATAAAGAACCAACGCGAATAAACAACGTAATACTCGTTAATCGCATCCCACGAACGACTGCACCCCTTTGATGTAGATCACGCGAGAGTTTGACGTTTCACCTTCGAGGCGCATCCACTTTGCACCTACAGTTTCGTGTCTATTTTATAATGCCTCTACTAGAATCGAACACGGCTTCCTACGGGATTCCGTTCGACTGTAAACGTCCACTGATCCGAATAACCATGCTAGTACCACGGTTGTTGACGTCGCGTCGTCTAACAGAGAGCGAGAGCGAGGACAGAAATAAAGGGAGGCGAATAGGCCAGGGGATGAAGAGCAACGAGAAAAATCGCGCACGGGAGAAAAATAATTTTTAACCTTTCCGATCGACTGCTTCTGATTAACCAGACTGAAACGAACGAACACGAGCCGCCGTTACACGCGGTAGGTCACTCGAAACTGTTCGTGCGAATTTGTTCCACGATTCTTCCTTCTCTCGGCCTCGATTATCCCTCTGACCGACCCAATCTATGTCCGAATCAAGATTTTACAACTAAAAAATTTAGTAATAAAAAAACAGTGATAAATGACACGAACTTTATACGAGAAAATGCTGAGTAACGTGAAATTCTAGTGACAAAAATCTGGGATAAACATTTTGACTGTTGTCGTTTACAAGTATTGGATTTTTGATATCCCAATCATCGGCATATCCAAGGCGGAAAAGAAAAATGAAAGAAAGGGGATAAAAAGAGAGGAATCGAAGTTACCGGAATGAAACAATGAAAACGACCATCCCGGTCTATACCCTCTCCACGCGACGAGCTTAAGAGTTGTCGCTGGCTGTAACGGAATTAGAACCGATTAAATTAGCTAAAAGGATTTTGGGCACACAGCAAGGTAGGCGGTACACCGGTTTCAATGTTGTTACAGGTGAAAACTGTTCTTTCGCTGCGTGTACACCGACACGTAGCCCGTAAAATTAACGACGTCGTTAATTAGATGGATAGAGATTATGATAGCGGGGATCGTGGGACGGTACCGCCATGAAATATATCCCATCGGGGGCGAGTTAATCGAAAACGCTTTCAGGTTAGTGAAAAAAAAAGAAAAAGACGAGGTGATTGCCGATCGTACCTTAACCGGGCAAATTTAAATTATCGTGTTAGATACTTATCGTTGGTTAGTCGGGTGAAATAAACTCTTTTAGATCGGTCGAGGAGTCGAGATAATTATCGCATGAATTCTCGAAATCAAGATAAATAGCGGATTTGACAGGAAATGAAATCCCTGAGAAAACATAGGTAAGTAGACTGTTAACGCATTAACGACAACCGACTTGCGATTAAACTTTTTCGCGGCTAAAAGAAGGACGGCTATGCGTGCTAATGATATATTATTAACATCAGTGTCTCTGAGAAATAGAGAATTTCTTATAAGTATTTACTTCGATTTAATGATATTGCAAATCGAACTTGTGAAATTCTAATCCTAATCTAATCTAAATCGTGTCATCGATAGCGTTAAACCATGTCAAAGAATGATCGTTATAACCCGTTCGAGACAAACATCGATCCACTCTGTCCATAGATCGTTTGTAAGAAAGCCTATGCGAAGTAATCGTTTCGCCGAAGCGGAAAGCTTGAAGCAAAACGGTAGAACGAAATCGCAAGAAGAGGAATACATTTTTAGATTGTCAGAGTCGCCGAGGTGGAAGCGTTATTTCTGATACTTTCGGGGGCAGCGATATTTACGACAGTTCCCACCGGCGTCGTACGTTTGCATTCTATTGAACGCAGTATATGCACCAGGAGGCAAGAAAAGAAAAAGAAAAGATATTACAAAAAACGAACAAGAAACAAATTCTTTAGAAGGATCTTGAAATTCACCTAGTCAAGCAGCGAAGAGAAAGACGTCTTCCTCATTCACTGTGCGAATACGTGCATCTGTGTATGCAAGTCTAAAACCTCCGCACGAATTCCAACGCGGTCCGATGTCTTCCTGCCGACAAGAAGTATTTCTTCTTCTTCGTTTTTGCATATGCATCCCCGCATTCCAGGGCATCTGGATATATGTATAGGAACACGAAGACGACAGTGTCGTCTCGCGCGACGATCACGAGCTCTTCTGCATCGATGAACTTCAAGAAACTTCAAGAAACTTTCGGGATATCCGCAGACATACGTTCAAGGACGATTCGTCGATTCTAAGTTCGTTCATTAAAGAGATTACCAACCGTACGAAATTCTTGGTAAACGCGCTGAAAGTAATTGGCTGTGGAATTTACCGTCTATTTTACCGATACTCGCCAGAAAGCGGACAAGGGAGATTCCACGAAAATAAAAGACAAAATTTAATAATTTGATCTCGCATTTTGCTTTCAAAGAAGTTGTTAATTCTAGCAATTACGAACATACCTACATTTCGATATATTTTAATCGCTTGATATTAATGCCGATGTTCTGAATAATTTCATCAACTGAAATTTTGAAATTCAAACGAACGCTTTATATAGAGGTATTTAGAAAATAAATAAGATAAATGCTTTGTATAGTTATCTGCTTATTAGACTTATCGTATATTAGGTTATCGCAAAAATTTCTTTCCTTTCCTAAGGAAATAATAGATGCGCAATATTTTTTGTTTGATATTATTTTATTGAATTATTCTGTTCCAACGGTACAAATTACGCGCGATCCATTTCCTTCTACGATTCAATAAAATAACGTCAAACAAAGAACGTCGTGCGCCTAATGTTTCCTTATTAAACGAAAGGATCTTTTCCGACAACCTAATACTAACTTAACGTCTCAAAGGAAAGGAATAAGAAAGCAAAGTGCAACACGGAGAAGGGAGAAACCGCAGGTTGAATAGAAAAGAGACACACCGAAGATAATCGATGATTGTCTAACACCTGTCAGAACGGTTCACCGTGAAATACGTGTCAACTGTGGTGAATGCAGATCGATGAAAGGATCCAGTGGTATCGGAACAAGACCTTGAGCTTTTATTGCTCCGCAGACAGAGGTTTTCCCTGCAAAGTACCTTCCCTCTATGGCCCCGCACAAAAGAACACAATTCTATAGAAGTATACCTACAACCCGACAATCTTCTTAAAAGGTTAGCAAAAGTCAAACATCACGGAAAGGTAAAAAGCGTGCTCCTCGACGGTTTTGATTTCACTAGGAAAACATTTCAGACGAGTCTATCGCGACCTCGCGACCTGCCTCTATAGGCGATTGTATTCACTTTAATCGCTAACAGATGCGAGTTGGTAATCTCCTGGTAATTACACAGCTTGGACTCCTTCCTTTTAAATTGTTCTAGATTTTCCATAATATTTTCTACGATTAATACAAGGAGACACAAGCATTTCTTATATATAATGTGTCTATAGGAAATTGTTAACGGTATTGATATGACGGTATATGTATTTACTTTTTGATACTCGAAACAAGTTATTCATTCCAGTATTTTCGTCGCAATTGTTTCTTATTTTATGCCAGCATCTATAATTATTTTATACTCCGTATCACACCAACGCAATGTCCCATTCTGAAACTAGAAATCCACGCAAGTTCTCCAAATAACAGGTGATTTCATCCAGCAATTACCCATGATATCATCAGCGTTAGACTTCAATGCATACTTTGTCCGCTACTATTATACATCGACCAGTATTTTTATCTTCAATTTACATTCGTTAACATCATTGTACGTATTGTTCGCGTAAAACACTTCCAACCATAAAAAAGAGAAAAATGGAAAACCAAAGTCAGCCAAAGCGTTAAACTTTTCGATATTTTCCGAAATCTCCAACTAAGCAATCCAGTGATGTGATGGAGAAAGAAACGCGTACGATTTAACGCGTACGCTTCTCGCTCGCGATATAATCAGAAACGATCAATCGTTACGACGAAAGGAAAGTTACCGAACTAAATATAATAGCCTCGCTGGTTTGCTAAGTATTTAACGCGAAAACAACTGAAATGTTTCCTCGTGGAACTAAGCTGAACGAGCCAACTTCTACAATAAGACCGAACGCCATACTCCAAAAGCCGCCGGTATTATCAGCTGAATGGAAAACAATGGCGATATTGATCGGCGATTCGCGGGCATCGGTTCGAACCTACACCATTTCACATATGTCTGCGTCTATGTGTGTACACTACCGTTCATAAATATCTAGACGCTTTTGGTGAATTTCTGCTGACAATACGTAAATTTAAACGATTATCGGTAGTCCTTATAGAGTCAGCAGACTGTATAAATACCAATTATTATACGAATTTTTACTCGTCATAAACTTTATAAACTCCGGTTGAAAGCTTAGTAACAACATATTACGATTAATCGTACAATTCTTCGGTATAGCGATAATCGACTCGTCATTTTTCTCCTGCTTGAAATAATTTGCTTAATTTTCTTTTATTAAATATGTTATCGTCTCCTCGCACTAAAACAGTTACCGAATAGAGTCGTTCGATTCTCGAGGATTTAAGTATCGATTATATTCCATGATGTAATTTATAAACTTAGACAAAATTATTTAAAAAATCACTTGAGCTTCTGAGAAAGTATCTCTCGTGTTATGTATACTGACAAAGGCAATCGAGCGTCCAGATACTTTTGAGCGGTAATGTACGTGGGTGGCACGCACACGCGCGATCACGCTCCGCTTTACACCCACATTTTCGGAATTTAAGTGCCTATGAACTAACAAGTTACCGTACATTTTGTGAAATACCGGTAAACTCTGGAGAATTATCTTTACCCTTCGAATTTGTATTTGTCCATGAGCAAATACTCTAGTAAATTCCTTCGAAGAAAAATGCGACTGTCAGCGTGCGATTGTTCGGATATAATTCGGGAACACAAATAAACTGTCAGCGAGATTTCCAATTTCTCAAATTTAATAATTATTTTACTTATGGATCACCTACACCTATCTTCACGCGTCATTTCCTTTCAGTAAAAAATAAATTATATATTTACATTGCTGCGAAGATTAAAACTGACCTAAACGAATATATGTCTTTATCGACTTTTAATTCCGAGATTGTAGAAATTTCTGGCTTCATATACCAGTGGTGGAAAGTTCCAGATAGTTTGTCCGATCAGATATCGTATTTTCGACTAATTTCGTTATCGATTTGAAATTCACATTGCAACAGAAATTTATCATGTCATCTTATAAATAAAACACAAGTTTTTTCTTTGAACGGATCGTAATGAAGCAATTTATTTATAACTTATTATTGGTCTCTTATCTTAATATATTTTTTTCCATTTCTTAACGAATTATTTCTTGTTTATCGTTGATTTCTTTCTTAACGTATAAAAGTGGAAAATGTGAGTAAACATATCTATCGTTCCATCAACGTTTGTGACGGAAGAGATTCTCAGTAATTTATCCCATTCTCTGATTCGATTCCGAAAGTGGATAAGGTGGGTGGGGTGTCGTTTTCTGTTGAAAAAAGCGGTCGGCGCATAGAAACTCATTCTGACGCAAAATATTCGCTACGTAAATACACGGCTATTCCTACCGAAACAGACGAGGGGTACGGCGGTCCCCTTGTCGAGCTTAGTGAAAATGATACTACATTGAGACCCGTCGCGACGCACATGCTTTTCCTAATGTACCGGGGCGCCTTTCCTCACACCGAATGTATTCTTTCGATGAATACCTGTTCTCTTGTCGAGATGGACACGTCACGAAACACGTTACACTAATTTGAATCTTACTACGTGGCAGCACGGGTCGCGAGATACATCGTTCCTGGGTTTTCTACTATTTTCTTAACGCGATTGCTTACTAAATTTTAGCTCTCTACGATTGTAATATACCAAAGGATATGGCTGATAGACTAAAATTTTTATGCAGGTACACATGCGCGGACATTGTATTAGAGTTATTTAAATAATTTTATTATTTTCTACCGTGCCCTGTCTTGCATCGCTTAAAAGACGAAAGACGATAGAAGTAAAAATGACAAAGTGGTAACAACGAAAGATTGAAAAACGAGAAACAATTTGCAGATGAGACAAATGTTCGAGTCTATGACAAAATCGTAGGAAGAAGGGGTGGAAAAGCAGAAAAGTTAATGTACACATCTCTCAGCCCTGATCAAACTATCGTCGGTTGGCAAAATATAATTAGATAAAACATAAAACTGTCGCGATATAAAAGGACGTGGAGGGGTGGTAAAAAACCGCTGGAAAGCAATTTGACGCCACAGAGTAGATGCATCGGGACGCTTTGAAGCCATAAATTCGTGCAGGATGGCGAGGGCGCGACTACGGAGAGGCAGTCGTCCAATCGGACGTCGCGCTCGGCTTGCTCGTTCATGCATTTCAACGCTTGCAAATCATTCATTCTGACTCATTGTCGAGAAGTCGGCCGCTATACGTGTACCGTCACAGCAAAATGCTCTCAACGATGAAATTCCACATGGGAACATTCTGCACAGGCGTGTGCACGCGCGCGCGCAACGACCGAGCTAGGCGAGCGCGTTTCGACCCTGTGCCCTTGAATATTTATCGTTTTCTGCGAAATCAAATTCTATCGCAATGAATGTACCATCAGCCCCGGCTAGTTCGGTAGGAAAACAGAATTACGATCGGCCCGCTTTTAAATTAAAAACAACCCGACCGTTTTCCACCCCCAACCCCTATGGACTCCCTTTTTTTCTGCTCTGAAGCTACGTTGAAAAACATAGCATCACTAGGGACAAAATTTATTACGAACTTGAAATATACATACATGGCTTTAGGAATATAAACCTATGGATAACTTGTTAAGGAACCTTTTAGTTGTTTTTTCGTAAGTAACGCAAATTCGAATAGTAATCTTATTAAAAATTCTCTAATTATACCATGTAAATGAAAAAAAAAACTAAATTTACAACAGAGAAATAAAGGGGGAAATACATACGTATAACTACATTTTTTTGGAGAAGTAAGGGAAAAAATAGAAAAAGGTACACATAATACGTAATTTTGTAAGCGACAGACATCTAGCCATATGCTATTGAATTTTTCACGCAACAACCCAATTTTCTAAACCACGGGAGAAACAAAATCGTATAGAACCATGTTTCATAGCACTTTGAAAATAAACAGATACATACATCGCAAACGTGAAATAAAAATATGTCTCCATAAGATGCAATTTTTCGATTGGTCTCTACGCGTAACGCGAAGAGATAGGTCAGCCACGAGGAAAAAGAGAGAGGCAGGCCGAGATACACGTGAAGATTCGGTTGAAAAGAGAGAGAAAGGAATGAAGTAAGACTATAAGTTCGTTCAAGCGTCCGAAAAAGGGGAACATAAGAACGCCCGTGGATTTTCGTTGATGTATCGCTCGAGGCATATGCGCGCCAGTGGTCCGGAGAGAAAGGGACACCGATAGATCGGGCTTGATGACAGGAGAGAGAGAGAGAGAGAGAGAGAGAGAGAGAGATATTTGTAGGTTACGTTGGCGGGTCAACGCCACCTATCTCTCCCTCGCGGGAGCAGGCTGTCACGGGACTAAAATTAAAACGAGGCACACCCACCCCGCCTACACATATACGCGATGCCCAGAAATGTTCAGGGACAGACACTAAAATCGACCTTAAGGCTTCCAGCTTTCTCTCCCTTTCTCTTTTTCGTCGTTAACGTTGGCAACGCGTTATATGCTACGTATATACAGGGTGCTCCAAAAAATTGTGGTCAAACTTCAGAAGCGTCTAGAAAAATACATTGTTAAACGTGGATCTGAGTATCGTTAGTTTCGGAATTCTAAGAAAATTTCAACTATAAGCCTATAGTAGTTTAACGAACTATCGCGTTGTCCGCGACGCCATTTTTTAAAAAAATATGGCGTACAGCAAACCGGTTAATCGTTAGATAAATTGACACAATGAATCGAAGATTACCATCTATATCGAAAAATAAGGAAAAAGCTAGTGATCCTTCGACGCATGCGTGCTTTAGCATATTAAAGCCATATTAAACAAACGATATAAAAACGTCAAAGCTAATGATACCTGAACCCACGCCTACTACCGCTATTTTACTTGCTTTAACGAGTACTACATACTTCCAAGGTTTTTGATGCATCCTGTACTTTACGTTCGTCCCTTGTCGTTGTTGCTTACCCCCTTTGTGCTTTCAGTCTCGACGACTCGCCTGTCCTTTAACGCAAAGCGGTGCCATGTCTCACGAATTGCGTTGTCGTTCGCAAGTGTACTTCTTGCGCGCGCCACTACCTTTTCCTGTTCCCTCCCCATCGACTTTCTTTAATGAGTTTCTAATAAGCGCATGCAACGTTATACGCTCACAACGTATCTGCTTCTATATCCTCACTTTCACCGTGTCACAAGACTACGACGATTCTTGTTATCGCGCACGTCTTTTTTTCGTACGCTTTCGGAGTTCACATAGATGCAACTGGTGCGCGAATCTCTCTCTCTCTCTCTCTCTCTCTCTCTCTATATATATATATATATATATATATATATATATATATATATCGCACTAAAGCGAAATTTCGTTGGACGTAGAGTTCGTAATCTAGATGGCCTTCTCGCGTTATCGATCGACCGGGCGTCGATAAGTTTTCCGTACCGACCGCGAAATTGTGGTGATTATGTTGTCCTAGAAGAGTCGCGCGACTACACGGAGGCAGAAATACCGCGATTAGAAGGACATATATCTTACGCCTTACGCCACGTCGTGGCATCGCGTGTAACCGACCGGGCGATCTGTGAAACGATTTACGACTTTGTGGACCAACCACGTATAGATCCTGCACAACCACGACCCAGCGAAAATTCGTCCACGGATGTTTTGTGGAGATTGTAAATTAACGACATTTGATATAAATGTGATTTTCTGTTTGGCACACGACCAACACGAAATGGTATAAATAGAAGTTCCTCGCCGGATCCCTACCGCGTTTGTAACTCTATACACAATTTCTGTGTTTTATTTTCGGGAACGGTTTTACCGTAAAAGCGTGACAAAAACGTGAAAACGCACGGAGCCGGGCGGTTCACGGGGAACTAGAACTTCTGACACACTATTAACCAAGATAATTTCGACTCAGTTACGTCACACAGTCCATAACACACCGGTTACTCTATCTTTCTCCCTCTCTGTCTTTACTTCTATGTATTTCGCTTCTTGTATCTTAGTTGAATCGTGAATCGTGATCACGGACGATGATGTCACAGGGTAATTCCTACCGATTCTAGAAGAACTACTCACAATCATCTCCGTTGGAAATTTCCTTTTAACATTAAACTACCAAATGTGTCAAAATGCCGTATCACAAATATCTTGTTTTTACGATTACTAAAAAGATACAGGAGTGCACAACAGCTACATTAAGATACATATTGAAACTTGGTAGTTCTAATAAATGATAAAATGAAATTCATAGTGTAATGGCAAATACATGGTATCTATCTTTAAATCTTTTTACAGGGAAAATTGAACAATAGTTCGAACTATCTTTACCTACGGTAAACACGATAATCAGAATGGAAGATAATAATAAAACACATAATATCTTTGAAATATGGAATGGTAACCGTTAGTGATACGCTTTATGCAATTCAACAAATTATACAGATAAGAAAATAAAAATATTTTACTGCGTGTAATAAATACGTTTAGCGCAAGTACGTTCCTTATCAATTTATGAGTAAAAATTACCGTGCTATAATCATCAACGTGCCCAGCGAAGATAATGGAAACGTAACGATGATAAAATGCCTGCGCTGCAAATATGTGTCAACACTGTCAACCTAACTGTCAAGGTGTACCAGGAAAAACGACTTAAAAATGTCTATCATTTATTTGTAGATATACTTCAAGCCGATCAAAAGAATGAAATTTTTTTAACATAAGAACTACCAAAGCAATGAAATTCATAAAAATTACATAAATTGATTATTGTATTATGTGCTTACACACTGTGTGTGTGTGTGTGTGTGTGTGTGTGTGTGTGTGTGTGCGTGCGTGCGTGCGTACGTGTGTAACTGTAGGTATACAACACTGAAATAAAAATATCCTAGATACATGTGCGATACTTGAGAATAAGGAAGAAGAAAGAAGAGTCGGTACAGAATCTGGGTTTTTAGTATTGATTGCCAGTAACTCTGAGGTAGTTCTAAATAACCAGAACGAATTCTAGTGTTTTTAAGCTACTGTATGAACAACTGACACGAGTTCTAGCTCAATTTTAATTCTAGTCGTATCATCAAACGACTGAGCTATTTTTAACATCTTTCAAGCATCTAATACAAACTGAACTGTAAGTAGCAAATCAGAAGCACGGATATAAAGAAATGACGCGACGCGGCGCAACGATTGTTCCAGCCATAAGCGCAGAGCAGTTTGCATCCTATTACTCATCCTATTACTCTTCCTATTACATACTCGTTTCGATCTGCAACGATCCTCTGACATGAATACAGCCTACACGGCAACGCCATAGGTGTGACTTCCTGCGATCGTCGTAAACAAGGACATCACGTTTTAAAAAGGGTTCGCGACATGGAGTAGTATGTAGTAAGACTCAATAAGATAAAAGACACCGAGGTCGGAATGTTAGTGGGACACGCCCACGAAGGTACTGTAATTCGATGCGTTAGGCTACGCACACCGATACGTGTAGGATGCACTCCATACATTTACACATCAATTCGTTCGACATCCTTACGCCACGTAAAAATTTGCCTTCCATTATGCCCTATTACGGGAATATCATTTATCTATTCGCTTTGTATTCCGTTAATTAATCCTCCGACTATCGAAGGTACAGTAGAATATCCATTTATTATCCAAAAACTTCATATCCATTTTATTGTTCGACTATCGTCATATCATTTTCCATTATTTAGCGTATTTAACATTTAATACGAGATTAGTTTTATACGCGTTAATACCTTATGTGTAATGAAATCAAAGGAAAAATTCTACAAGCTAAGGGTCACAAAATGCGTAATATCGAAAGCGTTTTTAAAATGTTTTAAAATATTTGTGGTGTTACAAATGGAATATTTCAATAACTTCAAGAACAAGCAGGAAGTAATTAAAGAAAACTTAACGTATATTACAAACTTCTTAGCGCATTGAATCTAGTTTTAAACAGGTTAATAGAAAAGTTTAGTTTTTCTCAAATCCAACAACTATCCTGAAGCAATCCTGTTTATGCAGTGATCTTATAATGCCGTACACTACACAGAGTATAAGTTTGAGACCATAATCTTCATCAGTAAACAGCTATATTTTCCATTCATTTACACATAGAATAACGCTGCAATAATCGTTTCGTGTCGTGATTAACTTCTCTATTGAAGTATTTAAAGTGAATAAGAGAACAATACAAACAAATAAATACGAAACAATGCACATTATTCAGTTGGAAAATCCACCAATCCGCACAATGATGGCATTTATTATTATTGTTATTACTATTATTGTTATTATTATTATTATTATTATTATTATTATTATTATTATTATTATTATTATTATTATTATTATTATTAATGAAACTATTAAGAGGAAAAATGTTTAAGATGGAACATTGCAAAAGCTAATAACGATGTCGTAGTCTTAATAGAATTTTGATGTAATTATTTCTCTTGAAATACTTACAATGTAATTATTTCTTTGAAAATAAAAGAAGATATACTATTAATTAAATTTACAGAAACTATATCTAAGAATCTAGACTATATCTAACTGATATAAATAAAACAAATGTTATCTTTCTTTCCGATTTAAAGAAACTTGCGCAAGATATCCAATTGCAAGTTTGGTTTCAAAGATATATCCAGTAGTGCAAGTGAAACATTCGCAAAATATAATTGTCTCTTACGTTAGAAAGTAAATACACAAGTGATAAAATAACTTAGAAAAACGTCGGGATAAGACAAGCGATTTTCGAAAGTCCGGTATCTTGAAAAAGTAAGATTAAATCTAAGGATAGCAGGTCATATACCTGCTTCCATTGGAATGCAAGGGGGTCGAAGTGACTTCGTATTTTATACAACCGAAACACTTTTCTAGAACTAGAACTAGAAAATAATCTACCTAAATTTTTGATCGCACGTAGATTATTTCATCCGTCAATTGCCACGCAACTAATTACTTATGAAATATAAATATAACTGCGCTTGATTGGTAGTCCATGCTTTTCAGAAGTTCAGAACAGTTTACAGGAAAATATATTCGAATAGTATTTTAATTCTAATTGAGAAATGATTATGTACGATTATGACGATGAAAATGCCATGAAAAGTGGTCAAACAGCATTTTATATATTGTTTGTGAAAAAAATAGTGGTCACGATATTTATCACAGCCACCAGCTAGATACTTAGATAGAGTTAAAGTAACGAGTTTCGCGAGTGCTTTTCTCACGCATCACGTTATCTTGTTTTAGGAACGTGCATGGCACAGGTGATGCATCTACATCGGTAACCAAGCTTCAAACCTATCTACGTCCACGGGAATATTTTTGCTCGCGGAAAAATTTCACGGAATTATATCATCGAGCACTTTTGTCAAGGATCACGAACACCAGATCATTAAATTATATACATGCTATTCTCGTTACGAACGCGACGAAAATTCCAAACTATGCATTACTTTAATACTAGAACTACCGTCGACTAACAGGTAAAACTTTTAAAAAATAAATCACAGCAAGAAAATAAACGAGCTTTCATCTATATACTTTACCGGAACATTCGAACTTCCAAAAACTGCATCATTATAAATGTATAAAATTTCTATTGCATAACTGAACTAGCATTATCAATAAAATTTTACAAGCCATAAGTGAGAAGTTGGCAAATTTGATAATGGGAGAAATTAACTTTTACAAGCACACTTTATGAATTACAAATTAATTCATTAATCCATTGAATTTGATTAAAATTGTAAAATTATAAAAGAAAAGTCTACAACTTGTAACTTGTCAATTCAATTTGGTATTATTGTGCAAGAAATACTTGGTAGTTCCAGTATTAAAATAATAATAAAAAAACCGAATTGACATTATCGAAATACGATCAAATAAAATTTGCCGTCCTAGTAACCGTTACTTTGAATAAATAAATCTCATACTTGGACAGCATGAAGAAACGAGAAATTAATGACACGTGGTTAATCGATCGACGCACATTTACGCACGTAACGCGCATTACACGGTCTCAATTCATATATTTTGCAAAATACTTATGTACAATGGAACGTTAAAATGATTGTCAATAAATGATTCGTCCCAGACCAAAACGTGACAGGTCAAGATGTCTGTCTATCAGTTCACGTTAAAAAGTAAGAACTATAACAACACACAAACTTGCGCGCGTTTTTTTCTGCGTTGCAATGGTAACGAAGAAAACAGCGATACGCACGCGCGTATTTCAATAATTGCAAACATACCTACAGCTCGAGGGTTATGTTTCATATGACAACGTCCGTCTCCGTATGGCAAACGAAAACCCGTGCAATATGGAGCAATGATCAAGTCAGCTGCCAATCTCAGCTTTAATTCGAATGAATTGAGACACGATAAGCAGAATGAACGCTCGGACATGAGAAACGTGTAAAATGAATTTCGTTAAGTAATAGACATACTCTTGAATAGCATAAACAACGGAAACATTAACATCATCATTTCCGCAACGACGTAAAAACGCAATTACGGAAACGATGACGTCATTGGCATGACGACGTGAACCGTAATATATGCCCAAATGCATACAGCACAGCGCCCACGCGCGGGCAATGGCGTGTACGACTTATTGCTCTATAGCTGCACGTATATACGAACATATGTATATAGATGTACGCGTACACATACATATGTATCGTAAAATAGAGAGAGCTCTGTACTACCTTGCGCCGGAACACGCGGAGGTATCAGCCGCGATCTCGCCGTGATGTCGGTCACCGTGACAGGTTAGGCGGTCGGTGAGTCTTCTCGTTGATTCTTCTGGAGTTTGTAACTTCTCACTGTGGTAACGAACAACACACCAAAAGTAGATATATATATATATAAGATATGTATATATATATATATATATATCTTATTTGTCAGCACTTATATCAACAATGACACGGCTTGCTTGTCCTTTGAACGTGTGACATACGAGCTGCGAATTTAATAGCCTTTAAAGACGCTGCACTTGCTCTCTTCCTCACTAAAGACAGAAGAAACGGCGAAAAAGGTACTTTCCGTTTTACTACTCTCACCATACAGTTCCGGTCGATCAGCCGGATCTCGCGACACCAAAAACCACGAAAACTTGTTTTCTCACTTGAACAACGCTGGCCCGGATGATGCGTGCTTGCTGCAAACTGCTGCACTGTTCCAACTCATAATCGGCTTACTCGATCACAAAAGAATTCCGTATTTTTTATATATTCGCTCGCGTTTCTCCCTTCAGTACGACCGCTGCTAAGAAACCACGCGCGACTAAACGACGATTGCGAGAGCAATAACGACGACGTACTGCGTGTTCGACGATGACGACGGCAGTAGCAGCAGCGGCAACGGCGGCGGTGGCGGCGGCAATGGCGACGACGTGCAACGACGGACGACGTCGGAGGGACCGGTTGATGGAACGGGGCAAATATATGCAGCTGACGGAAGCCTCGAATGCGATTTTGTAAGAGGGTGAAAAGGTAAGGCGAGCAATGCTGGTTAGGCGACGGGATTGCGACTGCTTGCTGCTTGCTTGGCTAGCCGCTAGCGGGGGCCTGGCGCGACACCGACTGTCCGATGCCAGCGCCCCCTCTCCCCTCCCCCTCCCCTCTACCCTGCCCCTTTCGCTCCCACCTCGTCTGTCCCACCACTCCTCCACTACTACTTGCCCGCCTTCTACCTTTCTCGCTCTTTTCCATACCACACAACACAAACCTACTTCTCCTACTTCTCTCTCTCTCTCTCTCTCTCTCTCTCTCTCTCCAGCCGCTTTCTCCTTCTATTTCATTCGTTTTTCTGTATTCCCCTCCGTCTATCTCGCTTAATCACACCTACGGTCTTGCACGATTCACACACTCGACCATCATTTTGTAGCTTCTCTTTCTCCAACATTTAGTCCCTCTCGTTCTTCGTCTAATATGCAATAGATTTATGTTTTCTTTCTTTCTCTTTCTACCATCTATTGCACAACTATGCACCCTCTCACTAATTTCAACCCCCTAAAGCTTTCTCTCTCACTGTCCCACTCCCCTTTCCGTTACCCCCTCGCTTTATCATTCTCACCCTATCTTCGTTGGATCACCCGGCTTCGTCTCGCTTGATCGTACGTACGAACTTTCGTGACACACACCGTCTCGTTCTCCTTCTCTCTCATTCTCTCTCCCTCTGTCTCGTTCGTTCCCCTTTTGTCTCTGTTTCACCATCGTTTATCTTCCTTTTCTCTCCTTTCTCCGACTACGAGGAGCCACGATCCCCTCCTCCGCATAATATGCTACCCGTCTCACCCCTCGCTGCACCCATGCGGCCGTATACCATGCCACGTCGCCGTCACCGCCACCACCGTTGCCGCTGCCGCTGCCGCTGCCGCTGCCGCCGCCGCTGCCGCCGCCGCTGCCGCCGCCGCCGCTGCCGCCACCG
>JACXIV010000049.1:693403-850004 GCA_014737475.1 Bombus confusus
TCTCCATGGCTCAATAAGCATCGTTGGCGCGCATGCGCCGATCTAGTCCCCACCACCCACACTCTTTATTAGTTTATCTCTTTTTCTCCAACGTCGCCTGGCGACCCAGCCTGCTTACTGCTTACCCTGCTAGAGAACCGGCAACGGAGTTAGGTTAGGTTTGGTCGCTCATCGCCCACTGACTATCACGCTCGCCGCGGGTGAAAGGGGGTTAGTCGATCTCTCTTTCTTACTTTTTCTTTGCTCTCCCGTCTCTCTCCTCTTCTCGTTTCTGCCTCTAGGAAACAGAACTTCCAACGCATGTACTATACCTCGGCGTAATCTTGTTTCTCCATGCGCTCGCGCTCAAGAAAAAAGACGGAGCAAGAGAAGGATCGACCAAAGAAAAAACACGTAAGGGGTAGTAAGATCCGAAGGAAAATTCTTTATATTCGATATCAATGCTCTTTGAATGTGCCACTGTGCGCAACGAGCAGAGATTCTTAGATACGATAGACCTGGACCACCGCGTAACATTCGCACAGATACACCAGTTGTATAAGTATCATACATATATACGCAAGAACGATATGCTCACAAAAAATTCGCGATGTTGCGAGATGATTCACAGTTCACAATCGATCCTTTTCTTAGATACCGGTTCTTCCATGTAGCGATCGTACTACAGCGTCGCTTCGATAGAGATCACTTTCACACGTCACGCTTGATTTCCTATTGACGCTACGTGAAAACGCATCGAGTAACAAAGTAAGTAAGCGCATTTTCGAAACGAAAAAAAAAAAGATGAAGGAACTTCTGGCGTATACTGTACACCTGCTGAATCTCGTTCTCCTGGCGTACAGGAAAGAAGGGGGCAAAGTGACATTGTACGAGGGAGGCAACGAATGAGATCCGTAGAAAATTCTTTAGACAAACACCGATGGCCTCTGTGTGCTACGGTTCGCAGCAGGAAAAGATCCCTGTGTCTGATACAGAAGGACCGTGCATATCGTTTGCACGAATATCTCTGACAGTACATTGCACGTACACTTTACGTACACAAACTTATCATGACCCATTGTTACGATTCGTTCTTCGGTTCACTTTCATTTTATATTTTGCCTCCTCGCTCTTGTTACTGAAAAAGAAACTAACAACTGCATAATACGAATTCTCGTTTGCATCTTAAAATGCGAATTTCGAAGAATTAGCTACTACGATGAGAAAAATTTCTGATATAAGAATAAAGTTTGATTAAGAAAAAGGGACTGGGCGATAAATTATGTTACGTGTCACTCTACTTTAGTTACTGTCATTTTAAGAATATTATTGATATTTCGATAAGTATTGATCAATTACTGATTATCGTTAATAGCATCCCTATTTGCGTAGACTATTATAACCTCGATAGATATTGGATAAAACTCGAAGTTTACGTAATAATAACAAAAGCAAAGATTTGAAAGATATTTTCGTCTTTATAACTGCAACAAAAGATTTAACAAAAATGTAGATTAACTTCTTCAAACGTTATGGGTACCTCCGGTTCGAAACTCTTTCTTCGGGGATTCTCGATACCAACGACACGGCGGAAGCGGAAGCACACCATTCTCGCCTCACAGACTCTGATAAGCCAAGCATTCTGCTACCTACATATAAACGTACTTTCCGTTTCCAAAATACGAAAATCCAACGCGTTGCGCTTAAAACACGTTATCTTAATATCCATCGGCTCTCGATAAAAGATGACAATATATTCTATTAGTCGTGCGACGGGTCGTCAATCGTGAAACCGTTGCATCGAATGTAATTTTTGAGAACACAGTTATCTACGTTTAATTCTGTCGAAATCGTTCCGGGGCAATGGGTATCGAATATTCTCGCACCGTTGAAAAATGAATAGCCCGTTCTAGCGGCGGTAGATATATCGTACCAAGTCAGGTATACGTATACTTACGTGTACATAAAAGTTAGAAAGAGAGGAGATAGAAGAAGAAAGCGCCGAATGGAGGGTGGATTGTGGAACGCAAGAGTGAAGAGTGGGGCCGGAGGCAGCCGCTGAGGTGTGATACGGAACGTCGAGGGGGTACAAGGTGATATTTCTCATGAAACTGAACCGAATAAATTTTTAACAAAAACTGCTGACTCGCTACATTACTCTAGCTTCTATTCCTTCTTTTCTGCTCTGCAACCAGTCCGTTGGCATCTTTCTCACTCTTAGCGTCCGTCGCTTCTTTTTCCTTAGAGTGACACCGCGTTACCGAAAATACGGGGAACCTCTATATGAAGCACCATCGCGCGGTAAAATTTATTTGCATGCTCGATTGTATATAACTTTCGCGAAATATTGAAAGTACGGTCGGTAAAATACCAAGAACAACGCCGTTAATGTCTCGCAAATAATTTTTCTCCCTTCTTCGTACGGCTTGTTGGAAAGATAGTTATATGCCGTACGAGCGTTGTTTGGCAGTGGTAGGTGGTAGATATCCATTGCACGAGCGTGATTCGGTTTACGTTAATATTCACGTGCTAAGCCGCTGCGCCACTTTTACAGTATTGTTTTACGAACACAGAACGGTGTAAAATCGTGCAACCTCCTCGCAATTTAGCGAAAAGATAACGACGGAAGATTGTTAACGCAGCCACGCGTTTCCTCCGTAACAACGGTATCAACGTGACCACAAACCACGTAAACGGGATGTAAAACGGAAATGCGATTGAGTCTATTGCGGACACAGTGTCAGCTAATTTTAGAGGAGTCAATAAAGAAGTGCAATTTCTACATATCATGAAAATTTAATTTCTTAGTACTTGAGTAATATGGTAGTTGATATAAACACCTCTTCGCTGGATATACGTATTTATTGGATACGTAGAATCTAGATATAGCAGTCTTTTCCCTTTAATTTAGTGTATCGTTATTTTAGATGAATGTTAGGCGAATAGCTTAGATGATTTTGGATGTGATTTCATGACTTTCCATCGGTGTTAGAGATCATAATTTTATGCTTAATATTTAACGAATCGTCTTTATCGCCCGTGTAATCATAGACAAATTGAGAAGTGAAGCATTTAACGATGCTGACCAGTGGTTTTGACAACGTCCCTGAAAAATAAGTATCATTACGTAACTAATCATTGCTTTTTGAAAAGGAAAGCTTCCCTCGTAGAAGCATTGTGTTCCTCGGCAAAGGTGAAGCTAATGAGCGTGGCTTTCATACAAAAAGGAAGAAATCGACCGCCAGTCGGAACCGACCAGAGTGAGAGGAGGGAGAAAAAATTTTCAACGGCGTAAAGTAGGAATAGGAAAAGTGCGATTCGATCTTCATCCTCGGAACCATTTCATTCCAGGACAAAGCCAGGGAATCTTCCGAATCGAGAAACAAGCGTAACGTTGAGCGAATGAAGAGAATGAAAGAGAAGGATGACCACAGGGGTACGAGAAAGACAGAGCGAGGAGAGGATAAAAACCCCCTCGAGGTTCGAGTCAGCATCCCACGATATCTACATCTATTTTTGGCCACGGTCAGCTGTAGTTGCACGGCATTAGCATAATGAAGACAGTTCGTCTCTTCTCGTTCTCTTGGGCAACGCGTGTCCGTCTCTTTCGCCAGTCACGCCACATGCGCGCGCGCACGCACGCACCCACCCACCCACCCGCACACACACATGTCCATTCTCCCTCTTTCTTCTCTATGTCTGTCTATTCATCTATCTGATCATCTGTTTCCTCTTTCCATTTAAACTGCTTGTATAAAATATTACGGTAACGACGCGAAAATTCTGAATAAAGCTTGAAAAGGAAAGATATTAAATAAGCCGAAAAATGAGGAAAAAGCAAGACAACAGTTTAGCGAATGATATTTTATTCGTTATAAATAATATTGGAATATAATCGAAAGCGGATATATATTGTCAAATGTTGTTATGTGCCTTTTACATTTTCCCCCGAGCCAAGGAAATCGCACTTGTTATATTAACAAATAAACGCAGGACGAATAACGTAAGAAATGATTTTAATTGCACGTTAATAGGTTCTTAGAGTTTTGTCTCGGGTTTGCGAAGAAGATCTATAGTTTGGCAGTGCTTGGTGAGTGTTGGCAAAGAACGCACAAGAGTAAAGGGTCGAGTAGCCCTGGAAGAAAGGGAGGAGCATAGAGAGAGAAACAGCGATGACAAAGCAAGAAGGGAACCAGTGTAAAAGGGAGAAGGACGTATTAAGGGGAAGAAAACCTGCTCCAAGACGGCGCATCGCGGCATACTAACAATACAATAAGATAACAAGCTGTGGGGAGGGCCTCTCCGTGCTAACCTGACTTTCGTGGATAACTCGACGTGCTCCTTGGCACCGTAAATACGTTCCACACACGATATTTTGCTCTCCCCCCCCCCACCTCCCCAGTCACCACACCCCCCACGAGCAGCCTAATCTTCACCAGAGAAGACGCTGGACTCATAATCTTCTCCAAGCGATAAAATTGCCTGCTATTCAACGCGCGGTCGTGCCATTTCCATCTCATGGGAGACAGACACTCGCCGCAGTAACCATAACCTTGTATGTAACGAGAGTTACCAAAGAAATTTCACGCTTCAGTATATCTCTTCCGTATCGGGTATATAAGTAATCGAATCATAGTCATATCTGTCTCGTTTAACGACTATACGAACGACGCTGACAAATACATACGTACATTATACATATTTCGCGTCAAATGTAAATTACAGTACGATGATACACGAATAACGTCGATCATTTCAGTATTTTAGGTTTTAAATAGATTTGCGAGAAGATTTAATTAGATTTATATAAACGCGTGTAAAAATTGCGTCAGTGTAAAGGAATTGGCAAAGAAATTATTGCAAATACAATTGCTCGATCGACTTGAGTTCCATTGAGCAGTTAAAGAACGAAGTCGACAGATCTACGGGAAGAAACCGTTCGAAGGGGCAGAAACAACTTTGAGATACGAGTTAAAGATAGCGACACCGAAGGAAAAGAAACAATGTTCAGATCGAGTAAAAAATGCACGTGGTCGAGAACAACAGCTTTTGTTAATTCATTAACGGGTCATTTTCATTCGATTGACCTTTCCAGCGTAAAACGATGTTCACGAGGCGAAATAGTACGTATTCCATTAATGTCGCCGAGCACATTAATTTTAATTATTCCGCCATGCTCGAATGTTGAATGGAATTAACGACGAGCTGTCGTTTGTCTTCGTCAGCTTCGTTCGTACGACTTCATCCTTATTAAAATAGCTACATCGTATTTTTCTCAACTTGCCTTGGTATCCCTGTTCTATTTTCGCACCGTGTGAATTCACGACCATAGGGTTACAGTATCATGCACCAAGATGGCGACTTGGAGTAAATGTTCTTGATACATCACGTGCTACAGGCTCGTACGATCATTTTAAGTATCGAAACATTAAATCATCCGACAGCATTTGCCGTGTTACGGATTATAAACGACCCAGTTGTAAGTCAATCGGGATTACGTTGAAGGTGATCGATTAATTGAAGTACATTTTGCGCGACGGCCGGTCGGCCAGGCGCATCAACGTCACTGAAATAAGCGGTCTTGGAGTATTTATTGCGAAAATCGGCAACGATGTTCACTCGTAAAATCTAAGACCAATAATTACCGATAAAATATGCTTCGCATGCTTTAAACTTAGTAATAAATTTGCGAAACTTTTGCGTATAGGTATCTTCTGCGAGCTTCAACGCAGAACTATCTTTCCATTTCATAAATCATAAACTGGTACTTTGCAATTAACAATACTTTGGTGAACATTTTCATAATTGCCAATAAACTAGAACCTTTTGTTAATTTTATTTGATAATTGAAAATAATAGTGGATCGAGATTATTGCGACGATTAACTGTAAGATTAAAAGTTTCTCAACGGAACGAGTGACCGAATAATTCGTCTTAATACGAATGACGGAGAGAATGACGTTATCGATTGACGATTGCCAATCATTCTCAAAGAAATTTCATTAAGCCGTGCAAACACCTAAATATTTGAGTACTATATTTATAAAAAGACGGACGAACCTGAGGGAAGCCCGATGCAGACGTTGCGCCGTACAATTGTGTTTTCATTACTCTCCCTATATTTCTTTCTCTTCGCTTTCTTGACGTTATTCCGAGTAAATAACATTTACCATTGCGAACACGCCGGACTTCGAGACAAATTGATCTCGCTGCAGTCACGTACGGTCTCGTGTCGAAACAACATAAAAATGTAATTACTCCTGTCATCGGAAACGAGCGGAAGAAGACGAAGAAGAAGAAGGGGTGGAGGTAAAAGTAGAAGAAGAAGAGGAAGACGGTGTTAGCTGAATTGAAAGAGGGACGTGATGTTTAGCTTGGCAATGAAGCGAGGATTCGTGGCAGAAGGAAAATTTTCAAGAAATAAATCTCGTCCTTTTACGATGTTGTCGTTGCGTCTGATATTCCTTTCGAATCTATCCTACCCGTCGGATAATAATATCTCTTATCCCTGTACGTCTAAAAATACAACGTTAGTTTGGATTAAAAAGAGATAAAAAGGAATCGATTATAGCAGTATATATCTTATCCGATACCGTTTTAACCGGTTTCCGCCAACTGACCGCATTTTTTGGATTTAATTTTAAACGATAAACGAACCACACCAGGAGGATGTATCAAAATATAGTACAACAGCGATAGTATGTTCACTCGGTTCGATCGCACAGTAATTTTCATCTAGCGCGTATCGCGATGACGCAAGGCAATTTGCTCCGTGTACCAAAATACTACGGTAATAACCGTCAGAAGTTTCTCTTAATATCCATCGATTTGGCATTCTTCTATAAATGGTGGGTAATATCGAGGACGAGGACCGAGACCGATTCTAAGAAACCGGGCTCGTAATCAAGGGCTGGGGGGTTGTCGGTAGTTTAGCTTCACGATTAGTCAGCCCTTGCTTACACACCCTGTGTGTCTCTTCTCTATCGTTGCATGTATATACGCGTTCGAGTCCCTCTTCTTTCATGAGTCACTGACGGAAATTACGATCGATCGAACAGCAACGAACAAACGAATAGAAGTAACGTTGCGTCCTGGCCGTTTCTACTAGGAATCCTCCTCGTGTCAGTCTTATCGTAAACGCGTTTAGAACCCCGATGACGCTGGATGACGGAACGTCTTTGTCGAAATTTATTCTCACCACGTGTCCTTCCGTCGCTGATCTTGTTAGCCTCTACGAGGATAGTGTCGATAGTCTTTTGTATACGTGAACGGAGATAAAATTTCCACGAAATCTTGCTTCCATGAGAAAAGTAGTTACTTTTTAAAGAAATTCCACTCTCCTCTTTTCGCTCTACTTTACTAAATAACAAACTTCTACGACGTAAGAGTAGTTCTACCCGAACAGATTAAAAGTTTCTTTACCAGTATTACGCCCTCTTCGTTTCGTCTCTATATTTCGTCTTTTTCTTTTTTATCCGCTAACTTATTCGTTTACGTTTACTCCTTACACGCGCATTCGAAAAAAAACCGTACCGTTAGATTCGCGGTGTCATCAGAATCACTCTTATTTCGTCCCGATGGCAACTGTACGATTCCTGGTTGATCTTTCATCAATTTTCGTCAACGTAGTTTCAGCGAAAGAGAATTTTTCATGTTTCACCCGGGGTACGTTCGCGAAGCACGTTGTTTTCCGTAGAATCTTCTTGGAGGAAAATGATGGACATTCCTGGGGAATCCAGTCTGCCGTGCAATGCGCGTCCCTTTCGTTTAAATTTTTTCTTTCCCGGAATGATGATAAAACGAAGGGGCGGTTACTGAATATTTACACGAAAGTCCGTCGCATCGATCGAAACTACCATGGCTCTCTTAACTTTTTTCCTCCATTCCCCTCTGTCCGGGGATTAGGATCAGAAGAATTAATTATACCGAGAGAAAATTATCGCTAATAACTGTATCGAGTTTATATTCTATATACTCTATAGTTACTCTATACACTCTCTGCTTACTCTTTAAATTAAGACGGCTTTTTCAATATTTCGTTACTTTTGCCATTTTCCATTATCGAATCTATAATATTTTATTTCCCCATTATTTCTCTCGTGTGTGCGATTTTATTTAATTCTGATACCGTTTGAATCATAGTTTCCGAGTTATCTTTCTAATTAATACGTTCGTTCATCTATTATTCGTCTAGCTATTATTTAATAATTATCTGACATATATAATTGAGTAATTACTCACAATCGAACGATTAGAAGAAACGTTCATCCACTATTACAACAGTAATCTTTCTACATATATATCTTCTTCTTTCAACTCTTTTAACTCTGTTTGGTTTCCATGTTATGTAAATATACATACGTGATAATTTATGCACTCTCGCACATATTCACGCAGTTATATAGGCTCGAACAGTTGCATCGTTCTTCTAAATCTTTCCTATGAAAATATTAATTGGACATGTAACTGTAATCTTGCACAAAACTACTTACAATTAAGTAATTTGACTACATATCAATATGTACTTATATAGATTTCACCAATACGAATTAACGACTAGTCTCGGATATAACTGGAACTTATCGAATTTCTGCGTGATAGTACATTTTTATTATCATTCGGTCGAGAATAGGAACAACATGTAGAAACAAAGTTTTCTCGTATGCCAAGTAAATTCGTGTATCAACGTGCCAGTATAGTGTAGCCAATTTTCAATGTCCAACCGATTTATGAGTGTCTGTCATTGTTACGTCATTGGTACATAAAACTCGTATATTGCGCGTTGTCTTAACTGCAAAACAATTTTCCTAAGCGTCACGTCGACTAAACGCTAGCAAGTTAATCGGAGATTTTTAAACATTACGTAGTATAAAATACTTTCTCTCTCTCTCTCTCTCTCTCTCTCTGTCTGTCTGTCTGTCTGTTTGTCTCTTTTATATTTCTGTTATTATAGTTCAAACTTTCTCTGCTCTCTTCAAGTGTATCGAATCAAATAAAATAATTTAACAATATGAGAAATGTAAATCCAAAAAGGATTTTCCTAAGTGTCGACCAGATAGCAGGAAATCAATGCGGAATAACATCACACACATGCACATGTCTGGCGCGTATCCAGATGCGTTTACCGATGAGACATTTTTCTGCATAGAAGAACAGCTGGGATACGATTACACGGTGGGCATGGAGAACCATCAGTCGCTGTATTTTATTTTCGACGCTGCAATATTGCGTCGTATCGAAGCTATGCTATTGGCTTCGATGTTTCTCAAATCGATTATTTATTGCTTTTCTTTTCCCCTTTTCCGCTTTTCGTAAATGATAATCTCGTAAAAATGTTGTTGGAAATATCGGTAAACTTAAAATTCCGATATTTTGTCGTCCCCGTTTTTGAAAAATTCAATGTGACGTAAATTTTTGTTAATGTTGATTTATTACAAAGACTGTCGATGACGGTTATTAGATATTCTCTTTTAATTTGTCGATTTTGTTTTTGCTTCCTTCGAACAACGAACGACATTTCCCTCGAACAATTTCGACACGTACACCACGCCTTGCCTGGCATCAGAAAGGCCATGGAACGAGTTCCACGGGTAATGACCCAAGTATATGATAAATATAAAGATCTGTCGCCTAAGAGATTCCGATCATACGTGACCTCTAGTCCCGCGGCTAGTCCATGGCCTTTCATCGGTGCAAGTTTGCTTCTTGTTCCAGCAGATATTCAAAGAGGAACCATGACCAGTCTCAACGTCGATTCTTTCAATTTCAATGCAGTTGGTGATGGTGGTGGTGGTCTTCGTCGGACGACGTCTGCCGTTCAACGTTTGCACGTTACAGCAACAAGCTGCGATCAACCCTCGAAAAATAGCTGGGCAGCACCTTTATTCATGCGCATAATTTCTTGCAGACAGGTTACCGCAGGGTCTACGCGGCATTTAATATAAATCGAAAGAAGGATTGCCGGCGTCTCCTCTAGTTCTTTACGATAAGACCGGTTTTGGCGCTACTCCAGCCACGGATCCATCTTATCTCTTTCCTAACGACGTTGACAAGATTCGCTAGGAGTAGGTATTAAGCTGCTTTCCCGGATATACTCTGTAAATTCGAACGACGCGGACTCGAGACTACATCCGGCGTCAATCTTTTGCCGTTAATGAAATAGATTGTCGATTTAACAGCCATGCACGAACATTACACGAACAACTGAACGATAGTTTCGTGTAAGACTACGGACGGGATATTTAACGATGCAATGCACAAAGATGTGCGATTTCACTATTAGAAATAATAAGGCTATCGGTCTAGTTGGTCAATATCGTCTCTAGTGTTGGCCTAAATTGATCGAGTATGTGCATGTCGAAATTTTTCTTATATATTGGATCGTATATAAATGCGAGGAATATCAAATCCGATTTGTAGACCATGGAAATATTTTAAAGGGAATTTTTTGTACGGAGCGTTTCTGCCTTGAACGTTTACTTTGCAACTTTAAGTTTTCCTTGATTTGTTCGTGTTAGTCGTGGTTAGTTCAGGCGCTCCTCAGTCGAGAGTCTCATCGATATTTCAGAGAAAGTTAAAGATATCTTGTTCACGAAGTGCCGTGTCGTTAAACGGAGTATTTGTTTGGAAAGAAGTTTGACGAACTGGTTCTTTCCGTAAAGGTGCGTTAATGGAAATCGAGATGTGTCGTGGAGATGTTGATTTTATCTGTGCTGTACTGCTGCCTTCGTTAAATTACTCAGGGAGTGTTTGTACAGTACCTATTTGTCTTTCGAGATATATTTTTTGATTTCAGATTCAATTATGATTTTCTCTACATTTCCAAGATGTTTCTTAAGACGATTGGATTTTCGGATTCGTTGTCCTCGTCGTGTAAATCTTAAATCCCGTTCGAGAACTCACGAAAATTAAAATATATATTCAGTCATCGAATATATGTGTGTCAATACAAAACTGTGAAAGTGATAAACTGCTATAAACATGCTTTATCTAAATTGTGTAGCCAAGGAAAAACTCTAATGTAAACTGTAAGTAGATAGATAACGTGCTTCATAGATAAAATTTAATCAAAATTTATACGGAACGGCGAAAGCGTTAAAACTTTTCCAACGGTACAAATGTAACAGCAATTCGATCAGTTACAAAATTGAATTGCATATGCTGTTTGGTTTACCAGAGTCCTTTCTGCGTATATGTATTTCCTACGCAGATTTAGAAAAGGCGATCTTTCGAGGTGTTTGATAGGTCACCGGAAAAGAAGGTAGGGAGGCTATGGCCAATAACGTACATCTTTCAAATGGCAATGTAAGAGAAAGCGAATCTGCATAATGCACGGAGAAGAAATATCTATGAAATTGATTTGTCGGGAGAAGCTACGCATTGTAAAACAATAATGGAACAGCGAAAGATTCGAAAAGACGAACCGTTCTTGTTATACTTTGACCTAAGAATTTCCTAATGTTGTAGAATGTACATATTTCGTGTACACGTTTTAGAGGTTGACAGGCCTTATCTTTTAAAAAATCGGCGCAACGTTAAATCTTTGTGAAAAGTTCGCTCGTTTCGTGCGTTTAAAACTGTATCAGTACCTATGGTTAATAAAATTCGTCTGTGCGCAATTGCATTCGTAGAGGCGAAGGTGAGCCAGAATACTGGTCACAGATGCAGGAGCAGACTGTTCTACCTGACCTATTAGACCTATTAGACCTTTACCAGGCTAGACGCCAGAAAGGTTACACAATTAGGAAATGGCTAGCGTCCAGAACTCTATATACTCTTCCAGAGTAACTCACCTACACCTCCTTTCACACTTGTATTTCCCTTCTTGTAGCTTGCCCGTTGTAATCTTTCTTTACGAGAGACTTGCTGTGAAAATCGAATGTTTGCCGCTGCAATTTTTATTTCAACGAGTACTTTCTAAATAAACTAAGAGCGTAAAATATTACTCGTGATTTCCAACGGCAAGAGTAAACACGATTCTCGATATAATGATATTCCGCTGCACTAGTGTATTTTCGTTGTTACAGTATCTTTTAAATTTAACATTCGATTAGACCGAAATTTCTTTAAAGGTACGAATATGATACGAAGTTCTTCTACAGGAATAGAGCTCGATCGTATATCAGTATCCTTGAAAAAGAGTTTCCTTCAAACGGACAAAGTTACATGGCCATGTACAGCCATACTGGCCGTTTGTTTGAGGAGATTTGGGATAAACTTCGAAGTTCACCGTTGGATTTCGACCAATTTTTGTCTGAAAAATCGATTAAATTCTTAAGCGACGTGTAAGTAGCGTTTTATTGATTCATCGGAGGACGTTGTTAGGAATCGGTGAAACGCATCGTTCGAAACCGGTTGGCTTACAATTACGTTGTCGTGCAACCACGTATTTATTGGCGGCGCTTCATTGAAATCAAGTTTTCGTTTGATCTTTGGCCAGACACGCGTCCAAACCTCGTGAAATGCCGCATAGCGTCGATTACAAAATTCTAAAATTAACCGTCGATTCGACGGTTACAATGTACACGTAAATATAGAACGCATGTGGGGACGCTAGATAAAATCTTTAATCGAATTTATTCGGTCAAAGTGCAATCACGATAGAAGAGCAGCGAATCTAAAAAAATCGAAAGTTTCCAGATATCCGCAAACGTTAATTCTAAAAGTAAACTATTTCCTAGAATAAGAGTATTTGAATTAGACCGAGTGTTTGTGTATTTATCGAAAGCTTAAAGCGTATATGAGTGGTAAAGAGTATGAACAAGATTTGTTCACAGTTGTGTAATTAATTTCTACTTAAAGCTTTCTAGAATATTTCAAGCCGATTTCACGGACAATGAAAAATGTATTTTTCTCGGTATAGCGGGAAATATTAAATTTCATTCATTCGATACAATGTCCTCTTATTTATTAATGTTCTTTTCTTTTTTTAAGTGTCGCCAAGGTATAACCCATATTATTATACGCGCCGTGCGTGGTATTGCAGGCTCGTGTCATGCAATTCGAGCTTAATTAGCTGCGTGAAAATTAATATAAATGTGGCAGCGGAGTTATTAAATTGCAAAGAGTGTATTAAAGTTTAAAGAACGTTCACGCGGTTTGCTTACCTAATTCCCTGCGCATTAAACTAGCGGTAATTGATTTAATTAAAAAAGCTGGATAAGTCTGAATCGAACCGACGCGATGACTGCGTAAAATTAATTGGATGCTAGACGTTCGTTATAAATTGGCCGTAGCCGAGAAAATTCGCTGCGCTTTGATAAAAGTCGTAAACGTAAGAACGTAGTTTTTCTCAGTGTAAGAACGTGTTCGAGCTCGCGAATTGTCAAAGTAGTCGTGTTTCGCGTCCCAAAATATCGGATAACAAATATTTCAAACGAGAAAGTAGGATAGTTTGTTCGTTCGGTCGATGCTCAAAATTTTTAACCGCGATGCTAATGAAAGATCGAAGAAACCATAAAATTGATTTTAACCTCCGTTAATCGGATATGATTCTTTCGCATATGACTTTGGGACATTATCATTTTATATATATGACGTACATTGTTCTAAACTATCGTATCGTAGAAAATATAGCTACGGCGTACAAAAGTCCGGCCAATTGTACCAATGTTTTCGTTTTATTGGAGCTTTTAAAAAATTCTACTACGTAAAATATAAAGAGAACTCACGAACGGAGGCCTCTGTTTCACGCAAAAAAAAAAAAAAAGAAAAGAAAGGAAAAAAATTTGCTTCTTTAAAAGAAACAACATCATTCCCCTGCTGAAACATAACGGTCAAAATACGTGCCTCCTGCATACAATTCACCGATGAATAATCCATGGAACCATCAAACGAAGCGTGACCTCGGACTCAACGATAGTAACGTGTACAGTGTGCAGTACACGCAAAATACAACCAAAGAATCTAGCAAAAAAAAAAAAGAAACTACGTATAAAGTTATCAGCGAAATTATCTCGTATCTCCGTACCGCGGTGTGAAATTTTTACTACGACATTCGCAGAATCGTCATGACGCGAATTGATTATAAATTATTCATCCTAAATAACTAGAAATTTTTGATACGTGGATATTCTCTTAGCAATCGCCGTTCTAACAAATACAACAAAATTATTTATCTGGAATTTTGTTCAGCCGCATTAACGATTGGTCACGCCGCTGCGATATTTTCATAAACCACTCGACATACCCGTTGCTTGCGTATCTTTTCCTGCCCATGGCGATGAAATTTCCGAAGCAGGAGCCACGGTTCTTCAGTATCGCGCAAAATATTTCGATGACGTAACGCACAGATCGAACGGGAGAATGGGAATTTTACGTAGGAGAATTTAACGATTTTACATATTGCCTTTTATTCGGTGGACATGTGCGTGTATGCGTGCACGTACGTTTCCCCCAGGCCAGCTCGCATTCGCACGTGGCGTAGAACGGACCCTGAACGAAGAAAAGCCATTCGCGTCGCCACGACCGAAACACAAGTACGTATATATGTACGTACAACGGGAAGAAAAAAAGACACAAAAGAAAGCGGAAAAAGTATATTTCGTCTTGTTGGTCGACGGCTGATCGTGCAAGCGTGAAAGTCGTTTGCAAAAGTAATTTCGCGAGATGAAGTACGCGAATTACTGGAGTTAGTCGTCAAGTTACATTCGATCCACTTGAATCGGGACAATAATTACGATTGCGCGAATCTCTCGCTGTCTACTTTATCAAAAAGAAAAGTGTTTTTCTCTGCCAGTGATAATAAAGTTAAGGTAAAAAGAGCAGTTACGTAAGCGAAACATCAAGGATTCGGATAAAAAGTGTCATACGTACAGCTCGGAACGATGTTGTATATCTCGAGCGATACCGTAATTTGCATCTTACGAGAAGCCGTTGGAAAACGGAGAACGATCGAACGCGAGCCTACATCCACCGAAATGAAACTCGACACGTGCATCAAATCGGCCATTCGGCACGGCTACGGCGGAATTAAATAACGCTTAAATTATACTCGACTCCGTTTCCACGAGCGAATTATCGAAAAAAGAAGAAAACGCGTTGAAACGGGTTCGACGCGCAGACTATAGGCGTTGGTGGGACGATAGGTTCTCGGTCTCGGTGTTCCTCGCAATAGCGATCTTCTACGCTTCGCGAATGAAAGAACATCGGTAATATTTGCGTTTTCGAAATTCTAACGAAATTTAACGTAGTCGAACGGAGTGCGGAATACTAGATTTCCTAACAAACGTGGCTAAAAATTCTAGCAATTTCCCGACATCCATTTACGGGATATCGCGAAACGAGGAATAATAATTTTCGATTGGTAAAATAGGGCGCCTCGGGGAAAAATCCGCCGGAGAAGGCCGACTGCCTGTTATCGGAATTCATCGGCAACGGAGTATAGAGCGGTGTGTCACTTTCGAAATTCCGCTGGTTGCTCCGAGCGATGACACGGCATCGTCTATACGGGTTTCGACAATCGTACATCGCAGAGCGATTACTCGCATATTCGTCGGTCGGCGGACCGGCGGACCGGCGGACCGGCGGACCGGCGTGCCTCGCATAATCGCTAGGTTATGCACGTTAAGAAGGATGTGCGAGTTAACTTAGCTCGTTGCATTAGCGGAGATGAACTCATTCCGCCTATTTCTCTCTGTCCTGCCTCAGCCTTCGTTTCTTCCTCCCCGTGCTCCTCCCGTAACGCGTTCACGACCGTATTACACCTACGTAACTCACACGAATACATAAAATAACTCGACCAGTACTTCTCCGATGGTTTAGCCGACCGTTGTTTCTCATCCGTACACCCCGTCTCCGTACGTTTCTCTGCGTTTCTTCGCCAGCGTTCCACGTTTCGCCGCCCACGGCCACGTTCCTCCCGCGCTCCGTTTATGACGGACTTGACGAACCTTGAAAATCACGTCTCGCAAGATGTTTACCAAAGTTACGGACCACGAGTATCGTCGATACCGGTGGAACTCGTCGCACGGTCCATTCCCGCGATCAACCTATCGAAACAGCGATGAGTCAACCACGCTGGACGTACGGGAGACTTGGGGAGAACAAGGAATCGGATGAGATCGGGCCAAGCGATATCTACAGTACCTATGTAAGCGAAATTACAATGTAAGGAAATAACGATTGCGGCACACGTACGGTATAGCACATGGAAGACTGATACGATTAGTTTAAGTAAAATGTTGTGGAGTGTTTGACGCTTATGCTCGTATCGCGCGAAGCAAGTAAGATCTCGTGTACGGAGCTCCATCTGTGCGATCCTACGGAAATTAGGTCTGAAAGTTTAGCATAACTCGATGCGGAAAATTTGTCGATACATACATATATATATATATATATGTATGTATTCCCTTGAGTAACATTTATTACTATGCAGGAACGAATGCAAAGTCAAATCCTCTTATCCGACTTGCGTTTCTAAATCTTTAAACGACTACTTAATTATTCGTCAATTGGGTTCTATCGTCGATCCGTCGATTACGATATCTCGATCGTAGACGACGTACAGGATTCGACGATATCGTTATATTACATAGGTAAATACCATTCAAGTTACGTTCGATCGCAAGAGAGCGATGAATGTTTCTCTATACAGGAGCATAGTACGTAACTTCTTACATACCGCACGCTAGAATGGTATACAAGATCAAATAATTGCGTAACAAGACGTCGGAGTACAAACTACGAATTAAGAAACTGATTTGCTCACCACCGAGCCTAAGAAAAGCCTCGTGTCTCGGAATAGTGCTCGTTAAATCATGCAACTTCTGCTTCCACAAATTTTCCCCAGTTTCCCTTAGAAAGAAAGTAAAGTAACTCGACCCAGTTTCCAAAATCAACCCCTATATATCAAACTGAAACAGTTAGCACATCTTCAAAGTACCGCTTAAAAAAGATAGATAAACGAGGAGAAGAAGAAAACACGCTATCGCGTGTAATTTACTCCGTGACGGCAACTTTTGCAATTCCATTCTTCTATTTTCACTATTTCGAGCGATTCGTTTATATTTTCGACTCGCGATCTTTTCCCCGTGAAGAATCCAGTCTATCGACCCTTTAAATGTTACGTAAGCTTTTCCAGTCTCGAAGCAGATACAGCAACTATGGTAAAACGTTTGCGTTACAATTGCGTTCGATCAAAGAGAATTTGCAGAACGTAAGAAACGCGTAGCCATCGCGACGAAAGAAAGATCGATATAACGTAGCAGAATGGGATGCTTTTAACGCGGCTGCAAATTAATATTTCTCCTGGCTCGTAAAGTTGATTTTGGACGATGGCCACGAGTCGCCTATTCTTCCAACCTCGTGTCAAGACGCGCTTTCGATCTTCCTGCCTTTCCACGAGCTTTGTTCGCTGAACGAGCGGGCCATTCGTCGGATCGGTTAATGCTTCTTTCTAGCAGCGTCGTTAAATTTTTCGTGCAGTCTTTATTTTCGCCGGTTCGCCTGGCAACGAGTCTCGAACGCGAACGAACGAACGAACGAACGAACGAACGAACGAACGAACGAACGAATCCGCAAAGATCGGCCGGTTCAAAATGCATCGCAAGCATTAATACCGAAACAGGAAGGCGGCCCTAGAACGGCCTGCGCGACTTTGAGCCAAATTTCCTACCAACACCGAGATACAACGAACCAGCCAAACTCTTCTTCCTTCGAAATAAAGTCTTTTCAAAGTAAAATCTTTTCGCGATCGATCTGTCGTTGTTGCGTTGCGTTGATTTGTTTCAAGGGTTGTTTCAAAGAAACCACGTGTCGCGAGGAATCGTGGTCGGCGTTGAGAATTTCCTGTCTTCTGCACAGTGACGACTTTGAGATAAAATTTCATTCTCGTTGAAGCGAAATTTTACGATACAAATTTGTAATTTCTCGTTTAGAGACGGACGTTTCTAATTGCTCTAGATTTGATACAGATTTGTATTACGCACTCACCGTGTGTAGTACTTCGTCGGTTATGAGAAGATTATTATTTTTATAATTTTACGTCTTTCTCGAGGGACCGAATTACTATAGAGATAATATTACGAGATATTTAAAGCAGGTGTACATTTTAATTCGTCGAATCTACTACGGCATGAAACATAAAAGCTTCGATTTTTCGTTTTCGCGCTAGATAGGGAAACGTTGTAAAAATCTGGTTCGCCTAGTTTATGGTATACGATTGTATAGGTATTACACGCGGAGGGAAGCCGGGGACGCGGTAATATAATGATTTCGCGAGCAGCATGGAGAATCGTTGGTTTCGTGACTGCAGCTTTTGGTTCGTGACTCGTTGGTAACTGGGATTGGGACCTGACCTCGCCGAGCTAACCATTGCGTTAAAGTTCGGACGGTAGCCTGCAGCGAGTGCGAGAAGAAAGCAAGGAGAGAGCGTTCTCAGTTTTGAAAAACAGAATTTCCTCGATTATCGGTTGCTTCTACGTAGACTCTCCGTTTCGTATTCTTCCTTTCCTTTCCTCGAAGAACCGTATCGCAAGGGTAGAGTTAAAACGCAGTTGAACTTATCGTCTCAATTTAGTCGCTTGCTCGTAACGAGTCACGGAATTCTTCAGAGTACGCGTACGAACGGCAAATGCGGACTCGAATTAAAGTAACTACGAAGACACAGTGGCAATAGTGGCTTGGATAAATTTAGTTAATCCGGTCACGCGTATTTATTACGCGCTGCTTGCTTATCAGCCTGTTCCTACGATAATCTGCCCAAGAGAATATACGTACGCGTAATAAAATAAAAAGTTGTACGGCTGCTTTATAAAAAATTGAATCTTGTGTGCGTCTTCCCAGGAACACCAAACACGTTCCAATTCCTCCCACGTTCTCTTACGATCTTCCCTTTCTTTTATCTTTCCTTCCGACTCTACGCTCGCGTACATCGCGTACATCGCGTACTATCGATTCTTTCTCTCGACGTTTCGTTAGCTCGTAAAGACGAGAAGGACGTAAAATTTGTTTAGCCTGATTTAAAGTGTCGCTTATCCCGCCCTCCCCCTTCTTGTCCTTTCTAAACGGGCGTACGAAGATTTGTTGCTTAGCAGCCACTCTGTTAACTGCGAGCTCCTACGACAACGACGCAGTCGCATAAGCAATAACGGCAACATGGGTATCGCGCAGTCGATTTGGCCTGTGTACTACGTTTAAGAAAGACTTTTATGTTGCCTGGGACGATATCGGGAAATTTATTCGCACCGAGAATTGCTTGCATCGTGCGTCGATCGATACGCACGCGCGTGCACGCGTCTCTGCCTCCTATTCGTCGCTCTCTCGCCGTTCAATTTTACGTCAGATCCCGCCGACCGCTCGTTAGATCGTCGAACGACAAGAATATTTCAGAAAATAGTCCTCCTATTTTCGTTGTTCCGGATACGAAGAAAAGAAAAAGAATTTTATCCAAAACGCTTGTGATTCGGCAGATTTCTTTCTGCACTTTGACAGACCCTTGAATTTCCGTAACATTCCGAAAGAAAAGATATAAAACAGATATAAATGTAACATACGCGCGCAGACATATTTTTTCAACCTAGCTGTCGGTATTAATAAAATTTAACTCTCGACCGACAACAATGACAATCTAGCCGGCAACGCGCAAGCTTTAAAAGACTTTTTACGCTTAACGGGTCCTACTAGACGACTAGCGTACTCGTGCAGGAGGACGATGAAGCTAATCCCTCGGGCTCTCGTCGAACTCTCAGACGTCGGGCAATCGAGTGCGTGCAAACTTCCGGCTAATCTCGGTTAGGTACTTACTTATCTACTTTAAACGCGTCCCGCGAACACACGAGAACGAGCCCTCTCTGCAATCCCGCGCGTCTCACCGTGTAATTAAATATTTGTAAACAGAAGAAAGGGATTCCTCGACACGAGTTGGCCCAAGTTGCCGGTTAATTAGCCAGACAATGAACTTAATCGCATTGCACGAGGTTCGTCGCAACCTGTGTTCGACCAGGGCGTAAAGACTGAAAGGGCGACCGGAGAGAGAGACAGAGGTTCTTCGCTTTGGCATTTCCAAGTGGTGACAGCCTAATCTTTCAAGAAAAGTGCAGCATGTTTTCGACAACGACGTTTGATCGAAACTTCGAATATCGCTGGATTTCGTCGTATCGGAATCGTTGATTAAGAAAATTAGAAACTTAGATTCGAGAGATAATTTCAAGAAATACTTGTTCAAACAAAATATATTTCTAAGAATCGTATTTCAAAGAATCTTGTTTATTGAAATAAGCCAAGGCACGGTCCACCTAAAATAGCACGTAGTCAAATAGAAGAAAGCATCGATCAAATAGTCTATGAAATATTTCGACCAAACAACGGGCGAATCCGATCTGTATCGATACTTTTGTCGGCAATGACTACGTACGGATAAAGTTAGAGAACCGAGCACGAAATTCTACCAACTTGGCAACCCTGCTGCCATCTCCTACTATGGAAAACGCGATAAAAGAGTCGCGAGCCGAAGGGAGTGTGATAGCAGCCAGAGAGCGAACGATACGACCGAGTTCAATGTGTTCGTTAATCCGTTCCGCTTAATGCAACGACGAGGGAATGCAGGATCCTGGTACACCGAAGCAGAAGGGGGGCTGAAGCCTCGCTTTCCCGTCGACACTGACCGCTGGGGGTAATTACCGTGCCCGATGAAAAGCTCTCACGCTCAAACCCTTTCGAACGACCGGAATGCGATCGCCAGACGTCCATCTCCACCCTTAAGGTAACCCGTATGTATCGAGCCGAGTGTTCAGCGTCAATAACCGGTCATTTTTCTACAACGATCTCGACACGTACCTTGCAACTTCGTTTCCTTCCCTCTTCGTTTGGTCCAGGGGTGTTTCGTTCCGACACGCGTAAGAGTAAACTGGGTTCCTTTAACGGCGATCCGTAATACTGGTCTCGTTCGAATCGTCGAACGAGGAGGAACGAGGTCAAGCGTGCAATCGCTCTAAAATAATATACGGATGCATCGATTCTTTCGATAAACCGTTCTTTTCGTTTCTGGTCTTTCGGACGAGTATCGTTATCCTACTTTGTTTTTCTACATATATATATATATATATATATATATATATATATATATATATATATACTATATGCAAGTTAACGTTGCCCGGTTTATTGCAATAAGGTAGCATTCGTTTGTACGCCAAGGAATGCAACGAACAATTAGCATAGTTAATATATTTATCGATAGCGTTTTGTTTCTCGGTTGTAGCTGTGCTGTAAACCCATTTCGTTCGTTAGCGCATCCACCTTTTTTGGAATAGACCGATAAAAATTCTACGTAAGGATAAAAAAGATATCGCTGAGAAACAGCTGTGACGTAGAGTGTAAAACAGAGTCTAATTAGAGCGTGGAAGCCAGTGACGATGTTTAAAATTCATGCACCCATTGACCCTAGAGTAGGTTCAAAGAGCGGAACCTAC
Source organism: Bombus confusus (assembly GCA_014737475.1). Classification (NCBI taxonomy): domain Eukaryota; kingdom Metazoa; phylum Arthropoda; class Insecta; order Hymenoptera; family Apidae; genus Bombus; species Bombus confusus. Next base: position 714,793 of record JACXIV010000049.1, read on the forward strand.
GTAGTACGGTGATTACTTGTGTCAAGAGCTGTCACGAAGACAATGTATAAGACAGGCATACGCGATAACTAGAGGCGCATGGCTGAGCATAATCAAACCTAATCACGTCCACGCCTTAATAATTTTAATAAGTTTCGTTATAATTTGCTTTCGACTATTCATCCTTGCCCGACCAACCGAAACGTAATTAATCCCTCTGTAGCGATCCTGCTACAACAAGTGCACGCTATGTTGACTGTTACTCGCATATACAAAGTTTGGACTAATTTAACGACGAAAGTATATACCAAATTAAATTCAAGAAAATTCTGTTCGACCGTAACGAGCAGAATTCTTGAAAATGATGATAAATTTCAAAGAATCGGGAAAAAATATTTTACACGGTACACGCAGCTGCTAATTGCTAAATATCTAGAACCTAGAATCTAGAAGCTACGATTAATAGCGTTTGGTACCAACAGCAATCGCTACCAATGTTGTAATCTTATTCTGTAGCGAATCGGTAACGTTGGGAGCGATACTCGAACGGTAAGAAAGTTCTCCTAAGATATGTATCGACATTAACGTAATATTAACTTCAATTTCCGCCACTGGTAACGCTAAGGTCTTATTCGATGCTAAATCGGTAACATGGCGAGTGACGTGAAAATGATAATCGGACTAGACGGTGAACAACGTAACTAAAGACTTTATCTTATATTTCGTTGAATGTTATTTCTATAAATTTTGTTTTTCTTTCCGTCTGCGATACGTTTTATTGTTAGCCTAATAAATACTTCAGAAAATTATAATAACGCGATGGAAACTGTGCAAATAAAAAACATGTTTCGGATATGCTATATTTCGTAGGAAATTTTTAATCGATCGTGGAAATTGAATTAAAGAACGGTAGATAAAATACAACTGCGTAGAGCTCAAATTTTGTTAAATTATTAACGATTAAAAATTTGTTCCAACATTATTGCTATAGAGTACCGTAGAAACTTGTCAAACAGCTAAACGTTTAATTTCTAGACGAATGTTCGAACATCGATAAGCGTTATATTGCTGTCTGTTTTCGTATGAATAAAACTTGGTATAATTAAAATATGCACACGTAAAAATACATAAAACAATTTATACAAGATTTTCATAGTAAACACAAATACATACGGGCTATAACGTTGATATCGGCCGTATCAACCGTGCGACTTCCTAGCGTTTATTTATTACATTCCGTAGATTTTGGAGAACAGCTTGCACGTATCGGAACATTTCGAAGAACATTTCGTACGATTTCAAATCTCGTTCGTATCTGTCATGGTTAAAAATTGTTCAACTCCACTTTTTTATTACGATTACCTTTAGCTGGAAATATATAAAGATTACGCGTTAGATGATGATAACGTAATAGTTTGTAAAGAAAAAGAAAGTAAGGTCGAAGACGCGCTTCTTATTTCGTGTCGAGTTACTCGATCCACTTAAAACCTACTTACTTCCGTACAATTGGACATGGGGCTGAGCAGAATGAAAAAATATAGACGAGAAATCTACGTTCGTCGCACAATTTTATTGCCGGAGCGAACTCGTCTTTATCCACTCGAGCGTACATGGTTCGTGTTTCCGTTTTATTTATTTATTTACTTTTTTTCTCTTTTCGTTATTACAGGTATCCTCGATCTTTCTACCGACAATGTACACAAACTGTAATCGAGTTCTTGCTTCGTTTGTCTCTTGTTTCCTTCGACGCAATAAATAAACGAATTCGCGCGCGTACGTTACCGTTTACGTAACGACAATATAAAATCGTCCTGCATTAGTAAATAAATTAAGTAAACGAGCGGTATAGAAGTATAATCGGGATTCGGGGCGTATTTCGTATTTCATATAACAATAATACACTACCGGTTGCATTCTCGTGTTCTTTACGTGTACGTGTGTACGTGTATGCGTGCATGTATGTCTCTCGTGTGGATTCTTTGCGTGAGCGCGCGCGCTCGCGTGGGTGTCGATGGGCATTGTTCAGTCGCTAGTTCCTATGCCACATTGCACATACAGCTAACGTACAAATATAACGACGCGACGATTCATACGACACTACTTCCTATAGTCTCTATACAGCGCGACGCTACCCGCCGTTCAAGGGAAGTATTTTCTTTGGGCCTGCTTCGAGACTTAGATAGTACTGGTTCCGGGTTCCTGGCTCCGGCTGTCGCGTTCCGGGTTGCCGGATGCGTTGAAACAATCGCCTGCCAATTACCAGGTCTCTCGTCTCGTCTCGTCTCAGGTGTCTCAGGTGTCTCGTCTCTCTGCGTTGATTCTCAGTATAAAAAAAGTTGCTGCTGCTGCTGCTGCTGCTGCTGCTGCTGCTGCTGGGGGGCAGTGGGACTGGAGTACGACGACGGCGTGCACGATTTAGCAATGGGCTAGTTGCCGTTCGTCGAGCGCTGCATTGGCGGAATCACCGCGTCTCGTTCAGTCCCGTAAATCTTGCCAGCTTTCTTCGCCATGTTACCCAGCATCTCCATCGAGCATTTGTGCGTGGATCTCAGTGACAATGCCCATTCTTTCAAACTGATCTCATCCTGAAAATGAAATTTCTTATTATTACATTGTCGGCCAATGGTACAGTCGGTAATAGTACACTAACGATAATCATTTTTTAGATACGCTATGAAAACATACTCACGGGATTCGTAAGTACTATTTTTGCGTCTCTCATGCGGACGACGATGCACTGTTCTCCTTTCACGTGCTGAAGATCCGCACTAACTTCCTCGACCTAACAGTTTATTCGAACATTTATTCAAGATCGTGTTAACGGATCGCAGCTTTTAAAAATGCTATCTAATAGAAAGAAGAAAGAACAAGAAAAGAAGTAGGACAGTTACTATCGTCAATTTTCTAAGATTCAAAATCGTCGGTCGGGCGATGACGTTATACGATGACGATACACCTGTTAGTGCGCTACGCGAAAGTAAACGCTGCAATACATGTATGTTTCGGATTTTATTACCAAAATATCAAGACACTTGAAAGTTATAAGGATATTAACGAGTAAATCGCAAAAGCGTAGTCGAATAAAGAGAAGGATAGTTTTGTCTCTGATGGAAAAAACTAACTTTCCAATACTACGGCGTTTATATAAATAACGTTTTCGAAGACTATATTTCCGAATCGTAGAATAATTTCAGCTAACGAATCCAGTTTACTCGCAATCGTACTCTTAGCTTCGCCTCGCTTATTTCAATCTTATGTCGCTCGTTTAATCGCGAGATTTAATTAGCATGTTCATCAAGCATCGCTATTAAATTTATTCATCCGTTTACCTGATCAAGAAAAACCAGTTCAGGCTTCGTCGTCGACTCAGGGTACAATTCTAATCTATTAGGATAAAGTTTTGCATAACGTGTTTGCCACGCACTCGCGAAAGGGCCGCCTAATTTCTTAATATAACCATGTAAAATGCAATCAGATCCTGTAACAAATATCTTTCGGTATGACGATTACCCTTATTTAAAACATTATCGAACGAATAACAAACTGCCAATGGTCGTACCTTTTTCATCCGTGTCGAACCGCTGCTTTTGCTTAGCTTTCTTCTTATTTTCCAACTACGAGAAGCAAAAAGATAGATTAGAAAATGAAGGGCAAAGGAAACGACCGAAGGTTACAAGGAAATTTGCCGAACGGGTAAACGATTCGTACCTTGTCCGCTTCGTTATTGATTGTCTCGAATACGGTCTCGGCTACTTCGGCCTGCCATCTCTCCGAGATGGTTAGAGGGAAATTTTTGTACAGCTCTTGATCCGCGTCCGTAAGTTTGATACCCTTAGTGTCCTCCTCGTCAAAGGAGCCGATATCAAAGGCGTCTGCGGCGTTTACCTCACCGCGCGGTGGTATAAGTGGCGGCGTGTATTTCTGGAGATAAACTTGTTGCCAATCGATACCACTGAAAAACGCGTGTTCTTTTAACTCGTCCGCACCTTCGCCAAGGCAGCCGAGTCTGTTATTTACGTCTCGTTGTAGCAGACCTTCCAGCAACGAGCGCAAATCTCGCGAGAACGTTTCCGGCAGCTCGACGTTCTAAAATAATTTTTATCGGTTCTTTAACCTTTTCGTTACGGGAGAATATGAACCGCGATGGAGCGATTAGAAATTGATCAGCGGTCAAAGTATGGATTGCGAAGAGTAACAAACCTTAGTTAGCGTCATTTGATCTATCTCGTGTTTGTCTTTCATTTTATGTTGCCTGAATGGACTGTGCCCCTTCAACAATTTATGCAACACGCAGCCAAGCGAAAACCAATCGGCGCTGGAATCGTACGTTACTCCCTTGGAGAGGACTTCCGGCGCCATATATCCGTGCGTTCCTCTGCAACGGAATATTTTTCATTACATGCGACGAGAGTATTAGCCGTCCGAGATGATTCTACAACGCGAATGTACGCGGTTACTTACACACTGGCGTGCGGTTTCTTCTTGGAAAAATCGCAAGCTAGCCCCAGATCCGATATTCTGACGTGACCGTGCTCGTCCAAGAGAATATTCGCCGGCTTCAAGTCCCTGTAAACGATGTACCTACGATGCATGTGCTCCAATCCCAGTATCACTTCCGCCGCGTAGAACTTCATCTCCCGTTCGTTAAACACCCCATGCTGGCTAAGGTGATAATGAAGGTCGCCGCCGTTCATCAAATCCAGGATGAAACAAAGTTTGTCCGGCGTTTGGAAGGCGTACGTCATGCATACTATAAATGGACAATCCACCTGAAAAGTAATCGTTATCATTTAGAGTATCTACGCTATTTAGAGTCTATACGCGGGTGATCTATCTTATACGTCGTTTTTAGAAACGATCTGAAGATTTATGGGTAAAATATGAGACGTGGCTTTCAACGATAATCGACGATTTTCTCTATCCGAGTGATCTCCTCCTTTCTCTTTTTTCTTCTTTTTCTTCTACAAATTGCGCTTTTCTCTCTCGTGAATTACATTCGTACCGTTTATACGTAGCCAGTAACTGATTTGTGAAATTCTCGTTTGTCTAGCGTCTATACGTATCGTCGATTTAGGAAAAAAGCGACGGGAGGGAAATCTTTTAGCGTCAATCTCTTGAATTACGAGTATCGTTTAATTTCACGACTAGTTTTACGCCTGTGGCGAATGCAACAAACGACGCGAGTTTGACATCTGCATGCACTCTTGCGAATCCCTATATACGCGCGTTCCTTTTAACGCGCTAACTAATTAAAAACTTTAGAAGACAGGGCGAAGGGTTACTATACTACGTCCTACAGTTTACAGTCTACCGTATTTTTAGGATATTACATCGTTGAGTAAAGCTTACTCCGGTACTGACTGCCGAAAGCATTATCCTTTCGTTGAGCGCTAAAGTTTCGCCTTGCTTCATTTTTATTCGCTTCTTGTCCAGGCACTTCATTGCGTACATTTTCCCCGTGTCTGCCTTACGGCATCCGTAAACCTCCCCGAAACCGCCTCTTCCTATTATTCGATGCACACTGAAGTCGTTCATTGTCAACTGAAACAATAGTTTAGACATAAATATGAATTATTACTCTACGATCAACCAGTATTTATTGGAATCTGAATTCCCTTTCTAATTAGAGCACGATCGCGAGCTTCCTCGCTTACCTGCATGTTCAGTTCTAGATTTTTCCATTGACAGAAACGAGTATACTTCTCGCTGAAAATATGAAACAGCACTTCTTAAAAATTTTCCAACGACTTGTTTCTCTTTTGCTAGTTGGCCAACGTACCTCTCTAGAAACTGTTTGAACGGCTCTCCCCTTAAGTGATTAAAAATCTCTTCTATGTACGGCTGGAAGGATTCAATTTCGAATTTAAATAAAATGTCGACAGTATACGTTACTAAATGCGTTGGGTTGGGCTCGGACGCGAAATGTCCATTTTTGCGGTCAAAATAAACATGCTGTTGCCGCCTATCGTAAGAAATAAGATTATTCCTCTTTTTTATACAAAGATACGCACAGTAACCTTGATGCTGTCGTCGAAAAATACGCTATACGTGTGTATAATATAAGTAAGCTAGCGTCTGTGAGAAATAATTACAGTTAATTAGTTCTGCTCTTATTTAGTTATCATTGTAAAATCGTGCTGCACTATCACGCCATTGTATCGGTGGCAAATAATTATCTTCCCGTGAAGTAGAAACCTCTAATTACAATCTCACATATTTACAATCGCAAGGCAATAAAACGTTAAATGGAACCAACCTCGAATAAATTAACGGGAACCTCGTTTTTCATAAGGTATTTGTGAACGTGGGTCACCGCTTCCGCGGAGTATTCCTGAAACCAAAATGACCGTACTATTAAAATGATAAATCGATCGTGTCTTTTATCCATAGTTCCTTTGAAAAGGATAGGCCTGCTTGCAGGCGAAATGCTTTCGATATACAAATACTTTATACGTATTCTTTCGCAAGCGTTTTATTACATTTCGCATTTTCTCCGCTTTTGTTTTTACGTACAGGAGGAGACTAATATCCATTTCATCAGGAATACTTCGTATAACGAAACATTTAGGAAAATATATGTCCTAGTTTTTTTTTTGAATAATTTTAGTATTCTTGAATGAAACGATAATAAAGAAAGCAATACGAATATCGACAAATATTCTCGAGTTCGACGAACAATTTTGCTTTTGTTTAACGCTAACGAGTAAAATTAAGAAAACGAAGTTACTTAAATCGATGTTTCTACGCCGGTAATAACAATTTTCCGCCGCATTAATTACTGACAGACGAGCGATGCTGAGAAGTCGGTATACGTACTCTGAACATACCACCTCGCATGCTATACTACGGCCTATGTATAGATATTAAACATCATACACGACCAATTTGATAGTCATTTATAGAGGAAATTCTTGGAAGTATGTCAATAACGTTCGCTTTTGTAATATATTCGCAGGTTTTTCAAACATATTTTATTCGTCGGTACGTCGAATAATTTTCTTCGAATGTTGCAACTCGAACATACTTTAAGATTTACATAGACTTATATTCCTCTTACATAGACTTCTAGTTGCTACAATATGAAATTTAGCAAAATTTCTACCTCAGTTATAACGCGTAGATTTTTATAAGATTTCGACTAACTAGTCGACTGGCAGCTCGAACACGACGATTTTTGTCGTATCTCGATTGATAAATTTCAGTTTCAAATTACTTTGTACATCGACTAACTGTTACAGATTTCGTTCGCTTTAGCATCGACAGAAACTTGCGCTAGCGAAGAAGATTCCGTAATGTGTCGAAGGGGAAAATTGTGAGCACGTAGCGATCAAAGTCGAGGCTAAAATTAGGGGCAAACTAACCGGGGGAAAAGTTGCGTGAAAAAGCCACGGAAATAGTTCCTCTTCCGAAGACATCGAGGCCCAGAGATTAGGAACCCTCGTCCGCCGCCGAGAGACCTATTTCGGATCCTTCCGGATTCAAACATTCATGCACAGGCTGAAGAATCAGAGCAGCGGTTCAATCTTTTACGCGGTTTTCTTTTTCATCGTTTCGAGAAAGCGATTTGCCACCGCTTTCTCGCCAGTTCGGAGATAAAAGGCGTATATTTTTCGTGTTTACCTTTCTCTTCTTTTTCCTTCTAAATCAACATCTTCTTAAACACACACGTTCGAGGTAATCGCGGCCGTTTCAAGCAGATATTCCGCTTAAGAAGGTAAAACGAGTTCGGTTCTTAGGCTTCCGGATAAGTTAAGGAACGTTTAAGATTTTTAAATCAGATCTCAAAAAGTACTTTGAAGAAATGCGAAAAAAAAAACTGTATTACGTGGTTTGTCAAAGTAATATGACTATATTTACGAGTTCTCTGGGTTACGTTTTTAAGAATCGAAGCGAACGCCGTCAAAGCAATTCCTTCGGGAACCGATGCACAGGTGGAAACGTTTTGCCGACTCCTTGACGCAACGCTGAAAATGTTCATTTAGGGATGGAATCAATTTCGATACGAATACTCGCGAACCCAAATCTTTACTTTACCCTATTTCTCTTTAAACCTACTCTGGTTAAGCGTACTCTCCATAGAAAGAGAAGATGAAAACGAAGAAATAGAAAGAAGTATGTGCGATCGAATCGTAGTTGTCAGTCGTTAGTTACATAAAGACGTAGTCATTGGCGTTCGATCAGCCCTCGAGCACATGACTAATTCAAATAGTAGAGACTTATCGCGAGTTATCGGCTCTTCGATACAACGAGCAAAAAATTATTCGTTTCGAATAGAATATCCTTTACGAACTTCTGATCGGCTCTAGTGCAAACTGTAGCTTTATTCAAAGACTCGCGATTTCAATATACATCAACGTCTCTTCGGTTTAAAAGTTTCCAGCTTCCGATCTTCGGATCCCGGATGCTGGAACTTGGAACTCGCCAACAAAAAAGGATATAATCATCGGGATGCTGAATAAACGCGCAACGTGGTAAACTTTCGGACACAATGGCGAACACAATGGAGTCGGGAGAGGAAGCTTTTGGAATATCGGCAAACTTTTTCGCGCGATAGCGTCCTTACGTCCTTGCGCGAGCAACGACGATTTTTATCAGGCGAAACGAAGACGATACGAACAACGAAATTGGACAAATTTGCCTAGATCTAGATGATCGTATTGGCGAGACAAAGGAAATTAACAGAGATACGACTGCGTAAATATGTGAAACCGTAGTAGCTAGGTGTAAATCCAATGTATTTTAACGAAATTTCAACGAATGCGTTCGTTACGAGTTCTTTGATCGATACACAAGGGTCGGCGTAACGAGCCGTCTGCTGGCCTATCCTCGTGGATCAGGCTTCGAACTGGAGATAAAATTATTCTCGGATATTAACGTACGATCCCAAGTAGGCACACGCGGCCCAACATCTACAATGCGTTGTATTTGTGGGCGATTTCGTTTACACCGTTGCTACATCGTCATTGCTGGCTAACGTAAAAGGTACGTTCGATGAATGAGATTTTACTCACATGGGAGTGTGCCAGCAGCTCCTTCATGATGAAATTGTCGTAGATCTCTTTGGCAAGCTTTCTCCTCTCTTCCGGGCATTCCAGCTTCTCGTACGCCTTGATCTACAATGCATAAATGAGAAATTCCTTATGGAGTCGGAGATGGCAACGCGTGCCACCACGCTACTGCAACTTAAATAGTTTTGTGTGCGGGCTAACACGAACCTCTTCGTAAAACCTAAGTTGCGGAATCGGCTCCTCCGCTACATTCTCGCAGTAGTCTTTGAATAAGAGGTAACCTGCAATCACAAGGTAACGGGGGAAAAAACAATGCATGCTTCGATCGATCGATTCCTCGCGTGTTTCCAGAAAATTCACTTTCCGTCGGTCGAATTAATTTTACCTGTCGGTTATATCTACGAAAGTAGATCTCACCTGAGAAGTTTCTTCGCGTTCAAGCAAGATTTGTACAAAAGCGCGAGCAACGCGCGAAATTGGAAAATCGCAAAATAAAATTAAGTACCTTGCAACGATCTTCTTAGAGACGATCTTTTTTAGGACAGAAATTAATTAGCAGCGACAGTGTCGACGATCGGTCAAGCCAATCGATTTCTTAGTTTATCGAGCTGTACTCTCTACGAAGTACGAAGCGGTTGTTTAAGGCGTCAAGTTTAATAAAAAAATTAACTTCATCGTCGGTATCTCGGCGACAAGAGCCAAGCGAAACTAAGCCAACTATGCTTGAAAACTAAGCTAAAACTATGCAAAATGTGAAATTTAACTCGAAACTAAACTGTATATCTACGTTCGTCAAGTATAATTATACGTCAGTCGTATGTCGATTGCAGTCAAGTATAAATAACGATTGGAAATTATTCGAAACGAATGGTCCGAGGGATCGATCGTGTGATAGAGCGGATTTCGTGTATACGCAGATTTGATCTTAAGCAACGGATGTGTTTCATTAAGGGCTCGAAACAGCATTGTCCTGAACAAGCTTAATCGGTGTGTATGTAATCACTGCCCTATTTTAATATGCCTCTCATAGAGACATTTAACATTAACGAACTAGAACATGCAAGTCACGTTATTTTCTCAGTTTTGTTCTATTCTCATTTACAAGCACTCGTTCTATAAATCGAGAGGATTAAGAACTTTATAAATCCTACGAGAAAGGATTCTACGAATTCACGTTTCAATTTGCTCGATATACTGTGCACGTATTTATACGCAATGCTTTAGATTAGGTCATTCAGCAAGACTCTCGGCAAGATAAATAATATACTGCACGTAATGCTTATACATGGGTTTAACTCAAACGTATTACGCAGCATTTTATCGCTACTTGTTTATAATAGTGAAATTTTTACTACGAAGTAGCTGTTCTCGAAAGTGATTCGATGAAGTTTCGTACACGTCCACGTCATCTTGACGTTTTTCAATGAAAGAATCGTATTTCTTAAAAACTCGACAAAAACAAAAAAAAAAAAAAAAAAAAAAAAAAAAAAAAAAAAAAAATTACAAGACAGTATATCCGATTGATAATTTAACGAATTTTTTACCTTAGCCCTCGATCGTGTATCGATTTGGCATGTTGCGGTGAATGTAAAATAAGCTACGCTCTCTATTTCGCCTTAGCTGCTTTAACTAAAACGTTTCGTGGATATACATATACATATACGTATCCATATGTAAACAATTAATTGATTTTTATTGGCGCGTTATTAGCTTTTAAGGATAATCGTTTGCATCGCTTAGTAGACTAATTTTGTTTTATTGTTGATACTGGGAAACACGTAAGGATTAGTTTTACGAAGTAACCTGCCACTTGTGTGATCGTTTAGGAATTATTTCACACACACACACACACACACACACACACACACACACACACACACACACACACACACACACACACACACACACACACACACACACACTTCCTGTTACGTGCATTGTGTACTTATCTGATTTTCTCGCGGCAAACAAAGATTACCGATAGAGATCATTATCGTTTGCAACGTGCGAAAAGTACAGAATTTGTTTAAAAATAATTGGAAATTGGAATTACTTGTCAAAATTTTCGATTTTAGAAATCATTCGGTCGACGAAATTTTAATTGGCTCTAGGTAATTTATACGCGATCATTAGCATTAAAGCGGATACATAATCATAAGAACAAAAATAATACTTTAATTAGTTGTGCTTCTAAAATTAGAGTCGTTGCGTTAACCCGTGTATAAACCATTCATTGGTTATTTGCTATCTGTTAATTATCTAGCTATCTTGTTGGTGACTGTACCCTTTAACATATTATTCACCAGCTACCTTACGTAGCGATAAAATAAAAACTAACGCACGCCACCGGCTAGTTCCATGTTCGAATAAAACAAACTGGAGAAATTTCAATATCTTAATTGAGTCGGAATACGTGATACGGGTAATTTAAGACAGATACTATCCAACGCAATGAACGATATTATAATATAACGACAATTTACACAGTTTCATACTTTAATAGTTGCGCAGATCGCGACTGAACAATAAAGTGTTATTTTATTAATCGACTTTCTCGATATATTTCCTCGTAGTATTTTAAATATTACCTTATGTAAATATTACCTCGTAGCGGTACGCCTAAAGATTTACATTTGAAAGACACCGATATTAGACACTATTCGCGTGAGAAACTTTGTTTTCTAATTAGGGCAGAAAGAAGTCTAACAGTCATCCGCAGACACTTCAAGAAGAAAAAACAAAATGTAATTAAGAAGCAAGACGTCATTCGATCTACATATGTATGCAGAAATGTTTTTTTCTTTTTGACGCTTTCGCGACTCGAACACGCATCCAAACCTTTAAACGTAATACGTTTGGAACCTCGTAAACCTCCGAACGTGACACGAATGAAGAAATTACATTAAACGGTTATTTTTCATCATTTTAGCATCAAGTAAAGTTAATTCGTGTAAAGAAGCAATTATGTATAATATTATGTGTAAGCTGACAAAGTTCAAACTGTTTTATCCATCTAAAACTTTGATATTTCTTGCAATTTAGGTAATAACCTTCGATATTTGTACGAAAGAAATGGGCTAAAACAATTTTCGAATCGAGACGTATCATTCTTACTAAGTAGCGCGCAACTTTCTTACATAAAATAATAATTTATCTTTTAAAGTTGATCTTTACAAATTGTTGACAGACGGATTGACGATTTCTCCGAAAATTGGTAATTTCCAAAATGCGTCACTTTTACGGGAATCCAACGACGCGTAGGTACAAAATAAATAAATTTTGGTTCAACCGGCATGATCTTTGCGATCGTTTTAGCAAATTTTTTCATCAAAACTCACTCGAGCTACCTTTTTATTTCGAATTAAACCAAAAGCCTCGCATCGTAGGCTTAACGAGATCCTTAGCTTTGCTGACGCAAAAAACTATTTTTATTCGTGTGTATTTAACATTATAGGATTATAGGAGAAAGAAAAAGCGTAAATAGAAATACGTGCACTTTTTCTGCATATTGATACAAATTATATTCTTTTTTTTATTAAATGTTATATTTAGGTGAATCTTATTTTAAACTACTGCCAGATCGATAACGTTACAGCCTTTTGCAATGAAAATCGAAGCGTTTTAAATTGCAACGAAAGGAGGAATCCCAATGAAGACGCTAAGACTGCACATTATACAAAACTGTTCTCTGATTTTGCCTCGTTTACATGCAGCGTATCGCGTCTGCTTTAGATGTCTTTTAAGAATTTAAATAAAGGATTATTTATTTAGTCATCCACTTCGTAAATACGTATTTACGAGCTAACACGTGTATATTTACATTCGGTAAGTAATCTTTTCCTTTAATACTCTTTTTAATACGAGCTGTAAAATGTAGCTTAAATAATACGGGGAGGTTGAAAAAAATAAAGGTCTAAAATTTTGATGGCTTATAATAGTCATTAACGAACTAACAACTACTTAATCAATGGTACATTAGCTTGGTAAAATTAGCTTCTTCCAACAATGTTGTAGGTTAAAGACAAGCTACGATTTGCCAAGGAAGTGATTTTTCGAAAGCAGCGGTTCTTGTAAAGTAAGTATAGCTAAGTAGTACTAGCTAGTAAGTATGGCTCGATCACTGGAACTTACTATCTGAATAAATGGAAAGAAATACGTTTTGTCGGTCAATCAGCGTACAGTTCAACGAGCGTTGTAAAATTGATTTTCAATTCTCTTTGCGGGATGACTAACGTTGCGAGGCTATAATTACGCGTTAAAAGCGGAGATATTTGCAGACCAACTATACTTAGAGGAACAAGGAATGATCTGTACGATGAAAAAAAAAAAAAAAAAAAGAAGAAGAAGAAAAAACGAAAAATTCACCGCAAACATTGATTTTCCTCTCTTTTTCCGCGGATTTGAACACGATAGTACTCGTCCCGTGTCGTCTCGTGTCATCTCGTGTTGTAAATCGAATATTCCTATTCCTTCCACCGTGAAAACCCACATAACGAACATAACTAACTGGCGGTTAATTACGTACAACATATACTTTACATTTACGACGTTAGACAATATCAGAAAAATCTTATTAAGCCGATATGTAGTAATCTTGAAGCTGCTCTAAATTTTCCAAGGAAATTTCATAGCAATTCAAACGGATTGTAATAAAAAACGTGTCGTTTGCATGGAACATAAAAATCTGATGAGAAACTTAACGCTCCTAACCCACAGCTCGAATGACTTTTCCTCCTAAGCACGGCGTAGTTAAAGGTTTAATTAGGAGAGTCTGACTGCTCTCTTATCTCGTTGCCTTGTTCTTATATAATCAATGAATCCTTATTAACTCTGGATCTGATAATACCAACAAAGGTACTTTGGTAAAGGAAAGAAAAGAAAAGAAAAGAAAAGAAAAGAAAAGAAAAGAAAAGAAAAGAAAAAAAGACGAAACGCGAGTCGACCTAGATTAAAGGATTTCCCTAAGTTTTCACCATCTATTCTGTTATTAATTTTGTTTTCTTTCTGTGTTATTAATTTTGTTTTCTTTCTGTGTTATTAATTTCGTTTTATCTTTCTTTTCTTTTTTTCTTCCTTTTTTCTTTTTTTAACAGCCGTGTTAATACATTTCCGTTAATTCGTCGACGATCGTTATTTCGATGTAAATTGATACTAAATGGAACCACACGATTGCGTTAACACCACGGAACACCACGATGACAACAAGGTATACTTGAAAGTTGCTCACCAAACATTTGATTGAATATCTTATCGAAGTTAACTTCCCTCTTCTTTTCCAGATATTTGTGCATTACGCTTCTCACACTGCAACAGAAAGAAGTACGCGGGTGTAACGATTAAATTCGAACAACTGTTATTTCCTATCTAAGTGTATAAATTATAAAACAAGTATCTACAGAATGACGGTAAAATTCCTTTTGGTTAACATTTTTGATATAAAGTTATCTCGTGCTTATAACTACAGACCGCTCCGTATCCGGTTCCGCTTTAAACGATCTCGGTTTTAAGGTTGTCGATTACTTAACAACGACAGCGTGTCCGTGTTTCGCTGTATGTTCTCTGCCGTTTCACTCTCTTTCTAGATAAAATCGTGTATTATTAAAACAAGATGGAAAAACGTGAACTCTCAGATATAACAAATCGCAAACGGTTGAACAAAAGTTTGTTTCGTAACACGAGTCATGTATTATGTAAAAGCTTTGTACAATTGCAACTGTAATGTACCTACGACTCGATGCAAGATTCGACTTTCCTTGGTTCTCGATCGATCAGTCTGTTCTTTCATAAAAAAAATTCTTTCTTCTTGTCTCTCTCTCTCCCTCTCTCTCTCCCTCTCTCTCTCTGCTCTGCTCTCCAAAGATAAACGCTACTTTTTACCATATTAAATTTCTTCGCGACTTTAGCGTCAAGAGCGTAAAACTTCGTTATTAGCTTGTAACGGAACAAATGGGCATTTATTGGATATCTATAATGACTGGATACTATATATCGTAGGTGTAATAGAGTTTCTCGTTCAGGCGTACTTAACATGTTTAGTCTACGTTTCTATTGGACCGAATGATCGATTACCACCGTGATGAAAGATGATACCTTTGCACTTTACCAAGTATCGATCGTCGTTTGATAAAACCGTTTAATCGTTACGATTGTTCGCTGTATCGATGTAACATTCCCGATAAGGACTTTGATCGATTAAACGAGGTAACAAATTACGAAAGAAGAAAGAAATCTCGAGCGAATGGAAATTAATCGGATCGTTCCGACTCTAATCGCCGTGAGCAGAAATCGTTTAGCTGTTCCACTGGTATATGTTCACGCGCGGCCAACAATCAAAACAATTCTCTCGGCTAGTCCAAACGTTGCCAAACGAAAACGAAAACCAGTATCGGTTCTGTTCTACTCGCTGGAACCGCTTCTGACGTTCGCTAAATATTTAAATTCCCCCCCTAAATAAGTGCGATTTCGTAAGCACGTGCCGACCGTAGGTTCCGAATAAAAAAGAAACGCCATAAATTTAGATCGGGACTTGTAAATATCCTCAAACCTGCCGCTCCACTTCTCTATAGCAATACTTGCCTGAATATTCTACGATTTGGTCTACCTTAACGCGCCAGCTGGATTCAGCCTGCTCGAGTTTGCGCCGAATAATTTTCCAACTCTTTGTTCGCTCTAAGAAATACAGGATTCGATCCTGCTGCGTTTTTTCCCATCGTTCTCGATCTTTATCGTTCAAGTTGCGTCGATAAAAACACATCGATCGCATTTATCGCGCATACACGTCAAACGCTTTTCTTCGATCCGTTTGATCGAACGTTCAACAGCGCGCTGGTTCTGCGCATCTGCCTTGCGCAGATACACATACATACATACATACATACATACATACATACATTCGTACATACGTCATATATAGATAGATGAGGACGAGGGAAGGGGTAGTGGTCGATTGGAGGGGAGCGTTGTCTTGTCTTTGTCATATTGTTTCGAACCGGTTCGAGGTTTAACACAACCAGGTGGAATGTACAATTTAGCAGAGAGCCATTCTTACTCGCTTGATTCTTTAACGGTACCAATCTCTCCATTTCTTACAACCGCGGGCTTCCAATTTTCCAGCAACTACGCGCGATTTCTTCGCTTGTCGCGTAAAGCTCCGATCGTCGAACGACTCCAACAACATTCGTCGCTTCGATGCGGCGAAACGAATTGTTTGAAACGTAGTCGGTTCCTGCATTGTAAATTCTAACCGTAAGTGAATAACACGTAATAGCAGTGGCTCAAATTTTCGAACGATCGACCGTAAAGGGTCGTTTAAGGATCTATCGTCGTGCCACTATACTTCGTCGCTATATCCTCATATACCGTCGTGCAGCTGTACCAAGTAATTATATTTATCGTTTCAAATTGTGATTTTTTTACTTTTATTTCAAACAGAATTTATCTATGTCCGTTATCCTTAAGATATTTCCGAGCTATGACTACGTTTGTCACCGGTTAAGAAATTTAGGAAAGAAACGCTGTTTAGGTTTGGTTACCGAAATAATCCTATTCTACTTCTACCGCCAGAAATACAGCTGACTTCTCCAAGTACAAACAACGTAGGTAAAAATTTAGACCGCTTTACGAAAGCGTGGCAAATTATTACCGCATACGAATTTCGAGGAATTCGTTTCCCTCGCTTTATGAACTACGATACGACTCGATTTTCCGCTTTGCTTTGACACGGTCGACCAGACGGAATATATTTAATTGTAACCTACACAATGTTGTATTTTTAAACGGAACTCTCATCGTTTGAAGATTTTCAGTACGAAGGGTATGGCATAGTTTCATCCTCTCTTCGTTCGATCGTTTGCAACTCGTTAAACATACGGCGATAGTAAGCGTGGATAAATATCGACAGTTTCCAATGTTTCGTTCTTTGGTACTTTTATATTTGTACGAATTTCAGTAGTTTATCTTGTACGATAAAAATGAAAATAACTTCTGCGTATTCTGCGCGCTAGTCTTTACCTTTGTTCGCGACAATTCTACGAGTCGAATTACTTTGGAGAAGGTAAAGAGTAAGAAAAGATATTCTACGAAGATATATCCTCAGAGAGCGAATAAATCTTCGATATTTGAACGTACCTGCTTCGGATATATTCGCAATTATTTTCTTTAGAAACTTATTCCATATGAATCTCGAACACATCTTAAATGTCACGGGACAGCCGCATTTAAAAATTCATAGCGAGTCGACGAGTGCCTAAGGGTTAGCAAATATCGTACCTTTTTCTGTTAAAACAAGATTAAAAAAAAAAAGAAGAAAAAAAGAAAGAAAGAAAAATGTAAAAATGTGAGAAATTCGTAAATATTGACTCGGTTCGTGCGTGATAAATATGTACAAAATAGACGTAGAAGCTGTTAAAGGATTCTTGGTACGTTTCATAGGTCGATTTGCCTTATCCAGGCTCGTTCAGGCTCACGAGATCTTGGTATAGACGCTGGCAAACTGCCAGCAAAAAGGAAGCCAGCTATCGAATCGACTTATATTCACGGCGTACCTTCGTAACGTTCGTGTTTTACGGATCGAAAATAACATCGGCAGTGTAAACATTGGCACATTATAATCGATGTGGAGCATCGATCAAGGTTTGTACCGGAAGCCGTTACACTCCCTTTGATATTCGCGGAACGGTAATACGATTAGCGCGAGACAATCGAATTCAACGTGTGTCATATTATCGTTCGATGGATCACGTGGACATTTACCTGTCGTCGACGCGTCGCGTCCTCTTTCGAAACAATGGATCTGATTTCTGAAGAATTCATTTCATTGAAAGGTTCGGAACACCGTGTATTCCCAAAGTTAGCTACCACGAAGGGGAAAACAAAGTTATTCTAATCCATGCAGTGTCTATTTTCCTTCAGCCTAAAAGTATACCCATACGATACATTGGAATTTCTTTATGATTCTATTTGAAAGTTAAATTTACCTTTTTACTTTTTGCAACTTGGAAACCTTTAACTTGAAATCCTTCCATAAAGTAAGTAAATTATACGTTTATTTTACGCGGTATAGTCAAGTGTTTACGCAGAGATGAAATTATATGTATGATATGTGATAACCGAATTGGCGCGCTATCGATCTAATGAATTCGTAATTACTTACATAAAGTCGAGTTGTTCTCGTTCTCTCTTTACCCGAACAAACGTTTGTTCGTTTTCAACGCATAAAATCTTAGACACGCTTAATCCAATAATCGATTTTGCCTCGCCAGCCAAAAACTGCAAGGTAATGTTTAAACGTTTAAACCCATGGAGAAAGAAACACTTTATACCAGCAATAAATTTATCCGTACACGTAAACATTGCAGTCACTTCGTCCGTTACTACCCTGCAGAAACACTTAAAATCGAAAAGGAAATAAAAAATGAACGACTCTCTCTCTCTCTCTCGCTCGCTCTCTCTCTCTCTCTCTCTCTCTCTCTCGGGTTTTTAAATTCTCATAATCCACCAAGTAAAAATAAATGCAATAAAAAGGCGTGCATACAGGAGTTTTTAACGAGTGATTTGCAAGGATTTGTATTCTTTTATGACGGTCGATTGTTCTTTGGATTAAATGTTAGCACGAATTCGCAAAGCGAACGAACACCATAAAGAAGCCATCGACTGCGCCTTTCTAAGGTCCTTGGCCTTCCCGACATTCAAAGGCCTTCTCGATACTCACCTGGGAAAACCAAGCAACGAACAGAGGCAAAAAAAAATGGCATTCAATGAATCATAGTAGCGACGGGGATAAGTTCTGAATATGTAAGTGCACAAGTCTGAATTAATTCGACGTTAGGTTGAGCGACCAAGTTCCGCCGCTTTAAAGATTTTATTTGCTTCTGGTGGTTTCGTAAATTCCATCATTTTCTGTTATCAATTTCCAACGAAATGCTATCCTTTAACCGTCAAAACCACGATGATATTTCTTAATCGCCTATTTTCTTAATTAATATTTTACTTTTAATGGATGCAGATTTCAAGAACATTGAAAGAGCGATAAGAAAATATCAACCGAAAGATCAAATCAAGAGTATTAAGGACAGATGTAAATTACTTTAAAAATATCAAAGTTACTCATAAACGATATACCTATCGTTACCGCTCAAGGCAAAGAATTTAAAAATATCAGAGAACGTTAAATTCATCCGTAATTTTAACGTAACCTCCACTTTAAAAATTATTTGTTTCAATTAGGATTTGTTCGTTGTAAGAAATATAATTTCTGAATATTTTTCTGAATATTATTCAAATTGCACTGAAATACTGAAATATCGTAGCACGTATTTACGTTATTCGCAACAGTTTGCATTTCACTTTTAAATTAGCGGTGAAATATTTTATCCGATATACATCACAATCATCGAATACATAGAATTTGCGATAAAATCCGATTTTGCAATAAAATTTGGTCTTTTTACCGCAGCAATAAATCAAGAAACAGAAGCTTTTAAGTGTGATCTCTCTCCCTCTCTCCCTCTCTCTCTCTCTCTCTCTCTCTCTCTCTCTCTCTCTCTCTCTCTCTCTCTCTCTCTCTCTCTCTGTGTAAAGTTGAGTTTGGACGAATATAAAAATAACGTTATGAATTTAACTCGTCGTTCAAACTCGATCGACTCTATTACGCGTTTTCGATATTTCCTCGTAATCAGCTGATTTTATATCGTATTTTCTTAGAAACACATCGATCGTCACCACACGTGTTCCATGAACTTGTAAAGAACTGTTACTCAATCTTCTATCGTTTAAAATTACATATTGACTTGCACATTTTATATCTTCAAACGAACGCTTTACTCGGTCAATCATACTTCTTACCTTTCTTCGTTCAATTTATATAATTTGATTCTCTTTCCCGGCATTGTGATCATGAAAAAAAAACTTCAAGGATTCGCTTCGTATTCTTTTCGTCGCTGCCTCTTTCGAGTAGAACTTGCAGTTTTATCGAACTTTCAAATATTGAAATAATTATAGCATCATAATAACTAGACTGCTGTACCATTCGTCGCGTCGTGACATTTAACATTGAAAGAAAAAAGGAATGGATACTTGTCTTTAAAACTTCGATCAACGTACAAGTACTACGTAGGCGTTTAAAACGTTCCATGAAAATTTTCCTTCGTGTGACAAACGGCGAATTGTTAAGGAATTACTGAGGAATTATCGAGGAAAGGTTTGTAAACATGCGTGTACTTTTAAATTTCGAAAGTACAGTATAGACGAAGATAAAAAATATCAGAGAAAAGTTACACGCAGCACCTTTTTATATCGATGATTTGAGCAATTGCTTGTTAATTAATGATCAACTGGTAAAACGGTGTAGTAAAAAATTGTATTCCCTGTATACAACGCTCGACGATACTCGACGCGGTCATAGATAAAAATAGGAACATCAAAGTCGGAATACGTCTTTACTATTAGTGTCTTAAACCGACGAAAGAGTGACCGTAATATTGCCGAATCGTTGATATCTAACTGTTATTGGACGCAACCGAACCTCGAAAGTTGCAGATAATGCTAACAATACGAAATATCGAAGCTTAGTTGCTCGTTATTAGTACACGATATAAAACGATTTAAAACGATTTAAAACGATTTAAAACGATTTAAAACGATTTAAAACCATTAATTTCGTAAATACATCGACATCTAGAACTTTTGACTCGTTACTCAAAGTAAGTTATCCATAGATACTGTCTAAAAGTCTGATTCACGCTTAAGGCGAAAAAAATGAGACTCTAAAAGCTAGAATACCCTTTGCCCAACGTCTCATAAACGGTTTTCATTCGGTTAGACAGACACGTTTTTGACTACGTCTTTAACCAATTTCACATCGCGCCAATGACTCAGACGATAAAAGGCCTTGTCAGCTTCTCCTTGTCACACACAAGAAAGTTCTTTCCTGTTTGAAATGCTTTATCCCTGCTAAATCTTGCTTTGCGATGAATTACGCTATTGCCGTATCGAGGGCTTGTACCAACAATTTCGGCGGGTATACTACCTTCCACCAACAAAAACAAAAGCAGCGACGATATTTTCTCTTTAGAGCTTCTTCAGAGCGACAAGATTTCCACCTGCAACTTTCTCCGATATAACTAGGCACTTCCATACGTTTCCTTGCTTGGTGAAAAAGCTGTTTACGCACAACGATGATCTCAGGAGGACAGCGTTACGTTAATTGACAATTTTGCGATATATTCGACGAAAATAATATGATAATAATACGATACAATGGATAACTATAACTATAAAAATTTGCGATCCTGCGTAATTCTTACGAAAGCAGATCCTTAAATTTCCTTTCGAGACCTCCTCACGGGATAGATCGCACAAAGTTAATCTTCTCGTACGTTTCCAAGAAAAATGATGCTCCATTCGTGACGTTCGACGTGGAATTCGTGGTAATATACAGTTCGAACGATATACGAGAAAGATTTTCTTATCTTTTGCTGAGACTAACCAAACAAGGCGCTAGGGTAAACCGCAACCCTCGAGAAACGTCTCACGACTACCGGAGCCAGACAATTTCTAGAACCGATCATCCTGTATCGAAGTATTTTCTCCTCGTGTCAAGCAAAGTATCGTTCCTTCTAAGAAAATCAACCAGCAAAACGTTCATAAAATCGTTGTATGTATTTCTGTTGGTTGTCGGTGTTCCGGATAAAAATAACAAAAGATGATAAACATAGATCGTAGGATCGTATATGTGTATACATATATACGAATCCTGGTTACAATTATTAATCTCTAGCGTCTTTAACTATTTTAGAAACTCGGTATCTGCGTAACAGTGGTATATGTTTACCTACATTGGCAATAAATGATTAGGCGATAATAAAAAAAGTGCATAAACACAAACACGCGCACACCTAAATTAAAGTTCATGAAAATTGACGATATCATTGGTAGGTTATACCTAAATTTAGAAAATACCCACGCGAATGAATTCTTATCGAAATTACGAATCGGAAAAAATGTCGTCCGGCGTTTGCGTTATTCGTTATTCGCGTGGAGTTTGCACGTTTTTGTCATTCGTTTTCGTCGTTGTCTTTACAGTCTCATCACCGTGGATATATTTACCGACTAAATTGACTTTTTCTAAAATTTTAAGGATAAATATGATAATAGCAGCTCAAATACATAGCTTCTTAAAGACTATATATCGTAATCAATAGTACCAAGCGATGCGATTTTAAATTGAAATAGAAGGACGAAGCTGTTGTCGATCAGTGAAATTCTCCGTCTTCCGATTAGAAAATCAATATTTCGATCATCTTCAGTTGTTACTTCGGTCACTTCCGATCGACACAGACCACTGTTTGTAAACATATTTCTGGAATGGCGCGCCGCCGAAGCGAACGAAGCCAAAGAACCGAGGCATCGCGTCGCTACGTATGCGCAAAGAAACGAAGAGGAACCGAGACGTTGGGCTTGTACCAGACAAGGAAGTGCTGAAAGAAGAAGAAGGGAGGGACAGGAAACGTGGTGAGACGTAGCGATGGGTGTAATTCGATTATCATTTCTGAATGTGCATCAGCCTCTGCACCGTTGACAATCATTTAGCTCCATCGCAAACAGATTTTCCATTCGAAAGTATTCGTCCAACGTATATGTATCGATATATCGCATCAAATGTTGGAGCGATTACCGACGATGAATTGGAATATCAATGATTTAACAAACGAATGAATGTAAAGGTACGTACCCGTGAAACGATGGGGATAGCGAAGGTCGGTTAACGAGGCCTTTTTTTTGTTTATTTTATATATGCGACGCTAGAGGTTTGCTTCGTCGGTTTCAAGAACTGATATGGAGGAAATAACAGTGGCCAGTTAAGAAAATAAAATCTCGGTCAACGCGGTTAACGCGAACCTACGGTAGAACTCTGTTTATTCATAGGAATTTTAGAAATGTTTAATTGTGTGTTTTAGGTAACTTGAATAATTTTTTTTTAGATACATACGCAGCCTGGCACGATAGTCTACGTACACTTGTCGAACTTTGTGCATCTGGCTTACCGAACAAAACAAAAACGTACTTTCTTACAAAATTATTCACAAAATATTGGGATAAAATCACACGAGGAAATTTTAAAGCCCTTGATTCTTTAGACGATAAGAATATATGAAATAATAATGGCAGAACATTATTGCTATTATATGAAAAGTATCGATATAATATTAAGTTTATTATTTTTATAATTTCACGAAGATACAACGTGTGTATATAATTTTTGTAAGGTTGTATCCTATATCTAACAAAGGTGAATATGAATAAATCGTTACTATTCGAACCAATAACAAAGCCTTCAAGACTCTGTATATATCGTGTTACATTTCAATAATATGTGTCTTAACGTATCAAAGGATTCGTACAGCTAGCGTTCTTAATATAATCTTTTATATCTAAAAGGTGTGTAACGTTGTATATAGACTTTTACGGCTGATTGTAGATAAAAGCTTGGTTTTTCTTGTGTCATATAGAGTCCGTTCATCATAGGTATATCATTCGCGTTTTATACTTTAATCGTGCGTAATGGAACGTTAACGTACTATACAGGCGTGTTCGATTTCGATTTTCTTTGTATCGTCTCTTATTATCTAAACTAAGAGGAATGGTAAGAGGTAGCTAGTGAATTCGTATCGTGGAAATCTCTATTATATCTAAACTATCCTATCTCCACGTTTGGATAAACGTAACTCTACCGTATATATAGGTAGTACTTGAAGCACCGCTCACGAGTAGCTCGTTCCCATCGCTACGATCGAGACTACGAGACGGTGGTCGTATGGGCAAAACGCGACGGTAGATCGACAACTATCGCGAGATATACCTAGGATCTGGCAAGATGATCTTCTTGCTCGCACGAGCAGCCGGTGTGCTCTTGCTCTTCTCCATAGCCATCAAGTAGCTGACGTCGGCCAGCACCGCCTCGAGGTCCGCCATTTTCCTCGGTGGTCTCTAAATCTCTCGATGTTGAACACGGCTCACCCTGGAGCTGTTTTCTCGACGACACTCGGTTCACTGTCGCGTACGTGTTCTTCTCACTGTCGCGACGCCGGGAACGCTACCGACGCCGACATTCTGATCGAACGACCGACGTGCACCGAACTTCGCGAGACTGACAGCTCCGTCGGGTATCTACGCGCGATTTCTACCGAGGGAACCACTAATTCGACGAGCTCTCTCCGCTCGAGGTTAACGACACTCCCTTCGAACACAACACAATCACCCGCGCAACTTGTTTACCATTCACGCGGGCGACACAGAGTCGATCTTCCAACTGCTCATACCGAGTGCTTTTCAGTTGACCAAAATGATCGGAGAACGTGCAACCGAGACGCGGTTTTATACACGGTCATTCACGACGATGGGCATGGACAAAGTCGTAGGGAAGCTACTGCTTACCGACTGACAGCTAGAGAGCTACGAAGCCTCGAGCCCGCGCGCATTTGTGTGCTGATTGGTGGATTGCTCTGTGTTTCGTTCGTCTCTCTTGTTCGTAAGTTCGCTAGCGACGCCTATCACAGGGATCGCGAACTAATTTGTTTTGGCCAACAGTTCCCTTATCAACGATTATCGTAGCTTTTCTTCAGTTTTTCTCTACCTTTATTCGAATATGTCCATTATTATTCTTTCGAAAGGATTATGGCAAGTTAATATTATTATCTTGAACTCGGAATTTTTATAGATATTCGTACTTTTATGACTATAATTAGAGAATCGCGACTTAAATAGAGATTCGTTTAACGTTTAACTCGCTAAATATACATACATACTTAGCGAGTACGTTATTTCGGACATTTTATATATATATATATTTATTTATTTATTTATTTGCTTACAGAATATAATATATATATTATAAAATATATATAAAAAATATATATAAATATAGTAGTTTATTTATATTTGTATTATCCGTTGGATGGCCACTTTTTGAAAACTACTTTTAACACCAATGCAAAACAGTTATTCATAAATTCGATTTAAACTCAACTAAACACCAACGATAGTTTGATCTATTCGATCGGACAAATGGATCGAACGTGGTAAATATTTGTATTCCGAGCTGGTAAATTTATATGCGTGTGTTACGAACGAGTGGCTTGTCAAATTCAATCTTCGACCAGAGAAAAATGTAACGGAGATTATGTTCTTATGAATGCATATTAAGATTTGAAATTTATTTTCGATGACACGAAACGTTACGTGACGTTACCATCGTAACTAACCACAGGAAAAATTACCACGAACGTTAGTTTTCTGACGAGGGTCAATCGGTCAATGAAATTAAATACGTACCAGTGACTAATTGGTAATTGTAAGTCGGTGATATGTACCAACGTACGCACTAGGAAATTTTTTTATCCGATATCGATAAGAAAGGTTACTACTACCTATTGTTTTTAAATCAATTACGTATACAATCGTCGCATATTTTCAAAATCCTTTTCTTTAAAGAATCCACGAATTAGAATAATAACGGAATGACAAAAATTTGTATGAAATAAGAAATGTAATATTTTATGAATACGATTCAAGATGACTGTAAATATAACACATCGGACTTACAGAATCGAAGGATGAACAATTCCGAAACACGCGGTTGAAGTTTTCCAAAACTGATCGTCACTTTGAATGTGGGGAAATTATAGCCTCAAATTCGTTAAGTGGCAATAAAAGATGAATCTAAAATTAATATACGTAATCAATGTAATAGCATGAATGCCTTGCCACCGGATAAAACGTCGAAAACGTAGCTTTGAGTTCAATTCCATCTGCAATGGTACGTTTATTTCGCTTTAACAATAGGATCTATCCCTAAATCATGTTCAACAGCATGTTGCGTATTATTACAAAGTACATGGTTTATTTAAAATTCTAAATATCGTTTTGCACATTTTATTATTCTGTTTCATTCATGATCGTTATTTATTTACCTAAGCAATGTATAATAGCGGAATTTATTATATTTTGTGGCAATTTGTTTCCTCTATGTTATTAATAGCGTCGATGAAGTTGAGCCAGCCTAGCCGAAAGCGATAATAATCATAATGGATCAAGAACGAATGTACATGGATGACAACGTAACTGTCATTAGGCAAATGTATGCAAACTTTCTTTTAAACAAAAATAAAAGAAACGCAGTAAGTTGTTTGAAACTAATTGCGCTTTTTTGCAATTTAAGAGAACATTTTTGGAATCGTACCATAATAAATTAAATTTCAACTGAAAGTTTTCGAAATTTGGTGCTTAAAGATCCATTTGTTTTCGTATAAACTATCGTCGATTATAGAATCATTTGTTAACAAGCTTACCGCTACTACTCCTAAGAAATCGCAAGTAACACGTTGAATGATTAATAATAATTGCCTTAATAACAATTACTAAAAATTGCCTTCTGGCGATGTTTTCAGGATTAACGAAAATTAAGCAACGCAAAGTTTATTTTATCGAAATTTCGACCAACAAAACTTTAGCCGATAAAAGGATATTGTTTTAGAGAGGTCGAGCAAGATATTCTTTGCATTTGTTACACGGAGACCTATGACTTTTTGGCGGCTGGCCTGATGGATGGTTCGGTAAAATTGTACAAAACCAGATCGGACGAAGTGTTGACGCTGTGTGATACAGAAATGATGCAGAAACCAAGTCCGACGACCGCGATTAAGCACAGACCTGTCCACAAATCTCATCCAATCTCGCGTACCGTCCTTGCAACCTGTTAGTACTCGTTGTCAGTTTGTTTTTCATATTGCTGTCAAGCGATAAAGGATTAATTTTTCGCTCGGTTCCTTCTCCTTTTACCATATTTCGTTGGTCCAGATGCTAGTGGCTGCGTGAAATGCTGGCATTATCCAACTTCACAGTGTCTTTACACGATACGGGAAAAGAGGCAGGTTCTGGGTTTAGCTTACCATTTTCGTCTGCCAAAGTTCCTAACTTTAGGCGACGATGCGAAGCTTATTCTTTACGACGAAGAAACCAAGATGCAGGAGAGGGTATTTCACGCAAGGTTTCCTATCATTATTGAAATATATTTCATCATTATTGTCTTCGTTGCAGTGGAAAAACCAAAATGTAAACATATGACAACGAATTAAGCAGTTATTTGACCGTTGGATACGACAATCTCTACAGACGATTCAAATGTTTTAGATGAAAATCAATTTGTTTCGACAGATCTACGTCTTGTAGCAACGTCTTAGAGAGTGGAAGACTTCAAAGTCACCTTGATCTCGTTAAACGTGATTGTAGATCGTTCCTGATCAAGACTAACTGCTCAGGGTCGCTTCAAATCAAATAAACTCGCACCAGGTGTCCACTGGCAGTAGATTTCCTAGTTAAACAGATAGATTGATTGCTCTGCTACGACACATTTAACTTCGTATAAAATTCATTTCTTTGTCACTCGTATTCCGAGTGGTCCACAACTTCCAAAGACGCTTGACGAAGAATCCGTCATATTCAATCACGTTTCTCTCGTTTCTACTAATAATATGTACAGCGGTACTGGTAACAGAGTACTAAGAAACGGTATTAACAGAGGATCGGTAAAGGAACTAAAACCTTGCGCTATCGTTATTGATATTCTTATCACGGTATAAGATAACCTTTACAAGGAAAGGCGAATATGTTTCCGCACGCATAACGCACAACGCGCGTAAGAATGATACATTTAGGACGAAGGAAACGACAATGTAGGTAATGTTTCTTATGACGCTTCTATTCGCGTTCTCTTCAGTTACGTTTGATTTACAAACGGAACGACTCAACAACGATCTTAAACGCAATTACCCGCCACGCGGACAATAGCCAACGTTCGTTCCTATTTACAAACCGCAGTTTCGCTAATAGTAATTTAGAACGATTCCAGTTTACAGTCTTTTACACACTTTCTTCGATCGGTGTAGAGAAAAACGACCGTTTTATCGGCCTCCGGTATTCACAGTTGGCTAAAATTTTATTCGCTCCAATTTCCTTCGCCCTCTTTCTATTTACAGCGTCTCTTCAGATCCCGATTGACGTTTAACATACAAATATTTCCTCTTTGTACGTTTCCTTCTCTTATTTATTTAGTTCCTCGTTTTTATTACATTCTAGCGAGTCATTGGAAGCCATGGACGGTCATAAATCTAGAGTGTTTAGCGCGTGTTTCAACCCCAGATCGGCATACGAGCTGATAAGCGGTGGTTGGGATAATACTATTCAATTTTGGGATACTAGGCAACCATACGCGCTCAGGAGAATATCGGGTGTGCATATGTGCGGCGATGGACTCGATATCAGTAGGAATGGAAGAGAGGTATACATATTTATATGCAGAATTCAAAGTCCAATGATATCCACCTTAACACGTTCTTATTCACACGACAAGTATATAAAAATTGTAGGAGTTCGTTTCTCGAAACCAAATCCTGGTCCTGAAACGCTCTCTCCGCTCTCTCGATACGCTTTTCGTCGCGTTAACTTTTTCAACAAATCGGAAATCGTTCGCGATATCGGATAATTTATATTTTACAATCGTTAATTCTCGTACGGTAAACGGTGGGTCAGTTTGATTTTATGATATCACTTGATATAGAAAAGATGATTCTATGGTTCCTTTTCACCATTCTTTTGAAGATGAGAGTAGAGAAACATTAAAAGAGGGCAGTATACATATTTTCAAAATTTGTATGTATTGTAAATATCGCATCTTTTCTTCGGACAGTAACATTGTATTTTTCTCGAATATAAATCGACGTTTCTCATTGTTTTGCATACAAAAATATGCGCCACTGTAATTTCTTGTTCGGTTTATTCGTCAGCGATCACGTTTTAACAATAGTTTTACGTACAGATCAACGAGAAAAATTGATTTTTTCGCACCAAAATCCACAGTCCTACGTAACAAAGAGTGCAATTATGCTTGGCAGTAACATAGCATACATCGTAATTCTGTCAAAATGGATACAAAAATTCGAAATTTTCTTCATAAATTGTTCGAACATTGTTTCAACAACACGAGAAAGCAAAAATGCATTAATACTGCTTGTAAAGATAGCTAAATTAGAAATAGATAATTTTTATAAAAACGTAAAAGGAACATACCTTTTAAATTAGCAAAAGAATCGGTAAATTTTTCAACGTGTAACATTAAATTTCTATGTACATACTGAAAAGAAATGAGCCAAATTGACCCAACACTCACCCTACCAGGATTAAGCCATCGTCATGCAACAATCTCTCGCTTGTAATTCTTAACCTTTTCGTTTACGACTTAAATGAAAGGCGTTCGAATGAAAAATAACACGTCGTGTAAGAAGAAACTTTACAAATCATTAAAAGAATACGCTACGCGTGCTAGCCTTTCGCTTAGGAATCAGACGTTGCGGGTGTTCTTTTCATTTTTTTCCTTTTTATTAACAAACAACTATATTACGAACAGATTTTGTCGTGCGCGTGGCAAAGAGATAATCCCATACAATTGTGGGACTACGGCAGCGGAAAGTTGCTTGCTTCCTTGGAACCCGACAGCTATTCTTCCCTGCTCTACTGTGGCAAATACGTGTCGAACATGTTCATCGCTTGCGGTGGCACGGATACCAATCTCTTCAGAGTTGTCGACTTGCGATCTCACGCCGTAAATACAGATTTCTTATACGGATTTCGTTCGCTCGCAGTGCACAGTCGGTAGAAACGATATAGTCAAGTCGTAGATTAAAATATTAATCCGCGTCATAATTCAGAACCATAGCGATGCCTTCTGAATATACACATGCGTATGTGTATGTACACGCGGCATAAAATCGAAACACTTTGAACATGGTTCGATTTTCAAGGCTGTCGAGTCTTCGAAGTTTAAACATAAGTTCCGAAAGAATCGGAAGTTTTCAAAGTCTCGAAAGCAGCCCCTCCTCCTCTCGTTATTCCCTGTTTCGTAGTATACAGCAATAAAATAAGACGTAGCATACACTAGTATATAAAACGTCGAATGCGCACCAAGATTTCAGACTTTTGACATCTGGCACTTTCATACATTATACGCTTCGTTCACGCATCTATGTAACGTGTAACATAAAAAAGATTACAGGTATAAATTTGAAAAGAGTTTTGGTCTCTTCGTCGTATGAAGCGTAAAATTATCTTTAAAAATTATCACTTTGCAAAAATTTAACTAAAATCAAAGTGCGAGCATTCTGTACATCTGATATTTTCAAAATAGATTTTGATTAATCCAATGAAATTAAAACCTATAGAATTACGTAGTAATTTACAGAAAAACGTTGACAATTAGCAAGCATCGAACAAGATGTGATCAACGCATCAGGAAACATTCACGTATTCATACGGATAACAAAACGAACTTTATATAACATAATAATAACAGTGGAATTTTTAAATAACCTGACTATATCCCTTCCGCCGAGTATACTCGTTACGCAGATGATGACGACGACAATTATCTTTTCGACAGACGTTGGCGATGATCAGAAATTTAAGAGGTGGTACGTACAGCTTGGACATTGGCCCGGTAAACCCAAAGCACGCTAAGAAAACGAGGACCATCTCCATCGTACCACAACTTGCGTTCTGTGCTGGCAAGCGGATATTCGAGATAGACGCGCAACCAAGTTGATCGCCGATCTTTCTTCAATCGCTCTGTATCTTGTCCGTAAAAATTAAACTCTGCCACGAAAGCGAATCGATGTTTTCTTTCTCTAGTCTGTAATTACAATGCTAGATGCTAGATATGCACTTAAGAAATAGTATAATTCGAACAGCGTAGAATTTGTTTATTTCTTTCATCACGAAGATAATTTACGAAGAGAAATTTTTGGTTCGTCTCATGTTGGAATTGTATAAATTATATAAATTAGTTTAGCACATTAACGCTAGAAATACCAGAGCTTCCTATTCTTGATATTTCTCTTAAATATACTCATCGCTCTTATTTTAACGTCTTCGGGGATATCTGTCCCCGAAGACGTTGAACGCTTGCGTTTCTTTAGAAGTAAATAATTCGCGAATAATTATACCTGTTAGCGAAAATAATAATTTTTAAGTCGTTCCAGTGTTTAACGTCACGCAGGAAAGCGATATCCGGTAAAATTTTCGAAAATGACGAAACGATCTAACGAATAACCAGTTTCGTGCTGAATATCAGTCGCAAAGCACAGCATTGGCAATGTAACATTTTTATTCTAACTTAATGTGTTACAGTTTTTCAGTAGCATTCTGTCTCAGGATCGTTTCACGTTTCGGATCTGTTTCGTCCGAGGGAGAACGAACAACGGTTAGAACAAACGTATGAGAAAATTATCCGCAAAATTATCTTAGTAATAAAATATATTTCTACGCACACAGTCGTCGCGGTGCATCTTATCAAAAAACGAGCCTCGCATTCGTCATCATCATCATCAACATCATCACCATCATCATCATCATCATAATCATCATCATCATCACCATCATCATCATCATCAACATCATCATCATCATCATCATCATCATCATCGCCACCATCACCATCATCATCATCACTACCACCATCACTACCATCATCATTACCATCATCATTACCATCATCATTACCATCATCATCATCATCAATATCAGGACAGTAGTATAAAATTGGTCGACATGGCTTTGCGAATACAAACAAGAACGAACGGTCCGATGATATGTCTAAGAACGACGAACGTTGATATCGAGCCGCGTTTCTCATTGTACTTTCCTAAGTTGCAATTACGGTAAAAATCTTCGATAAACGATTATCGTCACTGGTCGATGAAGAAAAAAAGGGAGGAGGAGCAAAAAGCAAAAAGAGGGGAAGTGAGGACAGAAAGAAAAGAATAGAAGACGAGACAAGACAGGACGATCGAACTGAAAAGCGAAAATGAAATATACAAGAAAGAAATTGGATTCGCGCGACGATGCTCTACACACGATATACAAACTGACACGAGTATAAAGAGAGTAGAAGAACCGATCGAATCGTTCGAACGATTCGAGGCAGCTCTCCCCTATAGAGGGGAGCAGAGGGGTGGAGGAAGGTGGGGGGGGGGAGGGGGTTTGCTACTTTCATCTCTCCTCGCATACTGTGCACCATTCTAATCACATCGTTCACTCTAAAATACTAAATAGTACAGCTTAACGTTACACGTCGTCGTTCCGAGGTGTGTCTCTTTATATGTATAGAATCTGTATCTTGCATACGCCTCGGCGATCACAACGTAGAGAGCAGAAGGAGGAGTCAGAGCGATATTTTAGTACATAACGCGAGGCCCGGACCTTTCGTTCACAGCCTGACCGGAGCCGACGCTACCTTGTGTCACGATTCAAGAACACGCTGGCTCCAACTTCTGCGCAACATCCCCGCATACACAACACATCACGTTTGATTCCAAGCCCATATTAGGTCTATTAAGTGACGACACGTCGTAGGAATAACAGTGTTTGCCGCGTCTTCCGAGAATTGTTGCATTTCCAGCTTAAAAAATAATTGAACTAATTAAGAGCAGGCCAAGGACACGTCTGACGAAGAAGGAACATAAAACGTTGAAGGACCTTGAACGTGCCTTTTTACAAATATATGTATACAGTCGTTGACGGTAGGACAAGGCACTTGTATCTTTTCGATATCCCTTGAAATCTGTATCAACGTAGAAACTGGTCGTTTCTTTTTTGTCTTTCTTCCTTTTTCATTTTCACTTTGCTTATCGACTATGTATCTGTTTATCAAACTGCTTATTAAATATTCCACGCGAACATACTCTGCTGGACGAATACACAATATGTAGCGTTTAAATAGGATGGCGGTGATAAATACAATCAATTTCTAATTCACATTAATTTTTACCTAAAAATTTGGACAAAACGTAGTTTAGTTTCTCAGAAGCTATTATTAGGACTGATCTTCGACATCGCAAATAATTAATACTTGCTCGTACAGGAATTAAAGAGTACAAACCGTGTAAATTTTGCTCCAACAATAATACTAAAGCTAACGAACACAAAAACATCGAAAATGATTTGCTCTCTCTCTCTCTCTCTCTCTCTCTCTCTCTTTCTCTCTTTCTCTCTTTCTCTTATAAAAAGCATGGCATTGCCAGGTAGATACGAGAAGCTTGTACACCGTGTCCGTTTGAAGAAGCATCGAAAAAATACGGGTGCTCTGTCATATCGTCGCACAGCATATTTATAGGACGTTCTCGCGAAGATTAGAATTGTACATCGAAGAGATGGTGGGAAACGAATCTGTAGAAAAATCCTGTGTCCCCGTCGATTTAGTCGTCGAGCTCGAAGAGAAACGATCCTCGACTCGTTGGCATCAAATAGAGATCACACGGTTTTACATCGTGGCCACGACCACGCAACATACCTATGCATTCAGGTACGAGCGCTTAGATTCGACTCAAGGGAGAGAGAAACAACCAAACGCGTAAACGTTTCCATTTTTTTCCTTTTTTACATGGTGTTGTAAACCGGACTGCTGTGCCTAGGCCTGACCTGCAGCCTGGCAAGAGGATGCGTCCTGCCGTGCTGTTGCTGCTTCTTACTAGCTGCCACAACACCAGCCGACGGGACTGGTGGCCTGCCAGGTGCTTCCGGCGCTTCATTGAACAAAGGAGCAGACGAATGATTGTTAATCATGATCGGCGCAGACCTCCTGCTATACTCTACGCCGATTTTCGACTTGTTGCTGTGTGGCGAGTCCATCGACTCCCAATCCTTGTCTTTGTGCACGCGCAGCTGAATCTCCGAGGACTTCCTCGACTCGGGCTTCACCTCGTACTTACCAACCAAAACTCTCACCGACCTGTCTTCCAAGTTGTCCTGCGCAGACGTCATCGAGTCGACGCTCGACTTCTCTTTCTCTTTGATCTCGGACGGGGCTTGAATCTTCGATTCATTGTGGGGAATCACCGGTGAGGAGGGCAAACTTCTGATCTTCACGTCCCTTTTCGGTCGGCAGACCGTAATCGGCGAGTCGTTCTCGAAACTGTTGTCCGGACTCTTTTCCGGCTTCGTCGACTTCGCCTCGAATTCCTTCTTGAGATTCTTCACGATACCGGAGGTACTTCGCGGACACTCGGTGTCCGGCGAGTCGTCTACCGACAGACAACGTTTATTAAATATAGATTTGTTGCTCAGGTTCTCCAAGACCATCTTGTGTTGTTTCACCGAAAGACACTGAGTAGTGTTGACCACGCAAGGGCTAGATGTTTCGCTCTCTGACCTGCAGGATCTTAAGGATAAGGGTAAGTCCGAGTCCGAAGAGAGAGAAGAGGGCGCCGGAGCGCTCGTCGACAGTCTTCCAACTTGACGAATCGACGCTGGTGAGATATCTATTCCTCTGATAGGACTCGGAGAATTTCTAGCAGGATCTACCTTTAAACCGTGTTCCTGGCTAGGCGAGGAATCCCTCCTTCGTGGCGTTGGCGACGCGGTATGTTGAAGAAGCACCGGATTGTACGATTCTTCCTCGACTGGTAATCTGTCTTTCTCTTCCGTGTCGGAATTTTGCGTGCACACGCGTTTCACCGTCCCCGAGCTGGTGTTCTCCTCGAGCTTTTGTTTGGTACGTTTCACAGTGC
Organism: Bombus confusus; assembly: GCA_014737475.1. NCBI lineage: Eukaryota > Metazoa > Arthropoda > Insecta > Hymenoptera > Apidae > Bombus > Bombus confusus. The sequence continues at coordinate 749,390 of JACXIV010000049.1, forward strand.
CCGGGTGCCAAGGTATCTCCTCCTTGTCGTAAGGAAAGAGGCCACTGGATCCGAGCAGATCCGAAGGTCGCATGTCGTACGAGCCCCAGGAGCTGTTCCTCGACGGTAACGTGGCCCAGGAGCTGTGCACCGAATTGTTGTCGAGGACTACGGCACTGTCGTAACTGCTCCAAGAGCTCTGTCGACTCGGAGAGTCTCTCGTAACCGGCTCGCCTTGCCTCTCCTCACGATCGAACACTCGATCAACGTGCGTACTGAACGGGTCTCCGTCCTTCTTGGTCTTTCGCGTCAACGTACCAGGATACACTGTCGTCGTTGTCGCCGTCGTCGTCGCCGTCGCCGTCGCCGTCGCCGTCGCCGTCGCCGTCGCCGTCGTCGTCGTCGTCGTCGTCGTCGTCGTCGTCGTCGTCGCGATACACTCACTCTCCGCACTCACTTCTCTGTTAGTCTTATTAGCGTTACTACACGAATTGGTACATGTTGCATCGGACGATGATGCAGTCCAGACTAGACATTCACTATTACTACCGATTTCTGTTTTCTTGCCTTGCTTCTCGCCGGGATCCCACACGCTTTGCTTCACTACCACCGTAGACAAAGCTTCCGACGAAGGCTGCAGCATACCGAGTCCATTCTCCCTCGGTTCAGAGATCGGACTCTGTGGCAACGGTTTCCCGCCGTCTGAATCAGAACTCGGAGAAGATGGCTTGCTGCTGACTGCTTCGAATTGATTCGTCAGGTTCAGCACCAATCCTTTCCTCCTTTGACCCTGCTGCGTTTCTAACTTGCTAATTCGGTTCTTCACGGTCGGCGTGTCTGGCGAGGGACCTGGTAGGTGGACGATTTTGTTTTGAGATACGCTGTAGGATTGTCCGTTGCCGCACGGCATCAAAACGTTTCGCGCTTCCTGCGACATACTGGTTTTCTGGTTGCTGGAACGTAGCAGATCTTCCCTGGTCACTTCCGCGCTTCCCGTCTTATCGATGCTTTCGAGGGACTGCGAAAGAGGAACTAAAAGAGAACGGAAACAGATCGACATTCGAGATTACGATCTAAATGTAAATATAAAAATATCCAAATAAAAAAATATGCCAAATTTAATAAAAATGGAATGGAAACGAGTAGTAAACGTACCAGAAGGCAACATGGTTTCGCTAATTTTCACATTCGGCGACCAACTTTTCGGCCTCTGGCTGGTCTTTTTTAATTCAGAGCCCGATACAGTTTGCAAATCATTGTCCACGTTGTCAGACTTTTCCTCTTTCTTCGATTGATCTTTCGTCGACGTAGGAGACTTCAAATTCGTATCCGACTTGGACCTCTGAAGCTTCTCTTTGTTTTTCATCGCGTCCAGTATACCCTGATAGGTCTCCAGTTGCAGCAGGAAGCTGTTGTTAGGTTTGATGCAGTTCCGTTTCTCTTTTACGTGCTTCCAAGCTTGAGAGAAGTCCCAGTTATACGCTTTCATCGCGTACGCGATCACTACCGAGGCGGACCTTGACACTCCCATTTTACAGTGCACCAGCACTTTCGAACCTTCTTTCTTTGCCTTCGTGATGTATTTGAACGTGTCGTCCCAGTGCTTCAGCAGATCGGTCTTTTCGTCGTCATACACGCGTACGTTCAAGTACGTGAACATCCCGGGGAAGAAGTTGTCGATCTCTCGAGTTACGTTCAGGATATGCCTGACACTGGATAGTAAAGAATTGTTTAGTATAGGAAAGTTTGTTCAGAGATAATCGAGGATTATTATCGATCTTTACGTAGCCAAACTTGTTCTTGGCGCTTCGATAACAGTTGAACGAATATTTGCACGAGATAAATCGTTATTACGATATACTTTAATCTAACGTTACCCTGCTATAACGGCAAAAATGAGGTTGTTCTCGAGTAAACACCGCAAGCTTAAATTGACAGAATGGTCAAGTGCAAATCGGACAAAGCTAAAGGGACTCACCCATTCTTCTGGAGCTCCTCCAAGTTGCTTGCGTTCCACTCGCTTCCTAGGTAAACGTGGTCAAATATTTCAGTCGGCGCGTCCATCTGACCCAGAATGGTGAGCATTTCCTGATCGATGAATGGCTTAAACTCCCCGAGATCCATGTCGAGGTCTTCCTCGAGACGACCTCGAATGTACTTCGAGGTTACCTCATCGAGGTCCACGGACATCATGATCTCCTTCAACGTCGATCGGATCACGCGCTCAGTCTCGTCCCTTTCTCTGGGTCTGTCGCCAAGAAATACATATTTAGAAACGAAAAAGTCCAATATGAATTTGCTTTAACATCAGCAGTATGGCATAAATAATCCTATAAAGTAACCAGAGATGGTCATCGACGAACTTACTTGGTGCGTACGCTGTCCGGCGACGGTGGTCTTCGAGATTCCAGGTTGTCCATAGTATGCCACTCGTTAAGACACGAGCGATCGCTCTCGATTCGTTGCTCATAGTAACTGACCCAGTCGTGTGACAGCCCACCCAGGAAGTAGTTTTGTTCGCGTGCCTTACTCGACACTTTGTGCAACGTCTGCAAGGCCGACCTGTACAAAAGTTCCATGAAAATTTCAAATTATTACAATCGTTTGCTATCTTTCCGCAAGTTACAGCATTCCAAAGATGGCTTCCTTATTTAGGAAAGTTTCGATAACCATCATGAAACCATATAAATTTCCTTTAAGCGGTTTACCATGCTGCAAGAAAGTCAGAAAACTCCATAGAATGTTCCATCGCGGTAATTTCGAGGGATTCTCGCGTCTCTTATCGTTAGTCGAAAACAATATTCCAGCACGGTAATTGCGAAACATTTACGCGTGCATTCCCTCAAAGAGGTAAAAGAGTAGTCATAGTCAACATTTCGGTGACGAAGCGAAGCTTAGACCGACGAACAAACTAAACCGAATGGTCAAAGAGAGTTACTTATCTCGAACGCAAACCGCTTCCGCTTCCAGGCAAGAGCAAATACATACTTGGTTCTCTTTGGTCTTTCCTTTCTCAGTGGTTCGGGATCGTTATATTCGGGATAAAAGAAATTAGTACATTTCACTTCGATGCAATGGAATATTTCGCGCCAGCTTCGATCTACAACTGGATCCCATTTATGCACTTTTACACTTCCTACGCTGCAACCTTTCAATTACGATTTTTACATTGTTAAGCGATCGGTCATAAGCAAGACCGCGTTTCAATCATTAAATATATTATTCAGAGCTCTGTACGTTTGTATCGGCGATCGCATTCCCGTTTCACGGACATCGCTGGAAAATACCGACGCTTTAAACGGATAGACGTAATCGTTTCGCGGTTAAGATAGTAGCGGATAAAATTACAACGGTGTTTTCCTATCGAATCGTTAATACGGAAACCGTATCAACCAGATGATACGTAGAAGCTTTGCAAGTATCCAAGATATGCGCTATAGGGTTACTCGGTGCACAAAGTTTCAGGCGAAACAAAGGAACATTGTTCGATAAGAGCAACAATTATACGAGCTGTTTCGTAATATCTGATATCGATATTGATTTGGCTCCGAAGGAGTAAAGCTAACAGGTAACTTCCCTTTCCATCTCTTTCCATCTTCCCCTTCCGCGTCTTTTCCACCTTTATTCTTTTTCTCCATCTTCGGCGCGATCGCAGATTAATCTCGTGTCATTGATTATCGATATTTTCTCGCGGAGTCTCGGATCCAACTCAGTCTCGGTTAAACGGACGACAAAATCGACGGTGTATCGTTGGATGATCGGTATCTGGTCAGAGAAATCTATCTGTGAACGTTTCTGCTCGAACAGCAGTCCGGTTTTTGCATTGAAAACGTAACAACGCGCAAATGACAAATGCTCGCAACGATGTCTGGCTACCTTGATAAATGGAAAAAACTTTGCGATCGCTCATCGTGATCGTTCGACCGTAAACAGGCCCACGAAGGGAGCAAAAAATATCGCACGAAGAGAGAACGTTGCTTCTTCTTGCCTCTTACACGATTACAGTCGATCGTTTAATTTTCGCGCGACTAAAGTTCGAAGGTTGTCGTTCGACTCGTTCTTTCCTATTCGACTGTCAATGGCGATCAAAGTTGACGTATCAATGGCCGCTGATACAATATAATACATATACTTCGTCTTGCTATCCTCGCCTCAATCGCAGAGAATTGCGATTTTTTCTTCGTAGGAATAATAGAAAGTTTGTACTCTGAGGTTTGCGCCAAACGTCGAGGAATGCCAGCGTTCGACGAATTTTCCAATAGTCGATTGCAGAATGAAATCCTTACGCATCTTATACGATAAATAGATAAATATATACATATTAAGCAAATAATTTAATCGCATCGTATCGCGAGTCCTAACCACGTATTTATCTTTCTTTAAGAATCGCGACGATCCGCATAACTTAACAAATCTCTCAACATAAGTTTTCATCGAGTCGAGCTCTTCTTAACCTAAGACGCAAAAGGCAGGAGCATGTACGATATATGCGAAACGTCGCTGGTTAAATCCGTATTTGCAACAGCCTCGAACAAATACGAATGCGGCGAGTTTAGCGAAAGCAATCTTTATTAAAAGAGAAGCAACGTACAAACGTTCACACGCTTAAGCAGTAAGAAAACTTCGATCTACTCGAATCTATCGAATCTACTGAGCGCGAAAGACGCTTTCAAATAACAGTATCGTGGATCGCGCGAGATCGTCATTGGCCATCAAACTCCAAATCTTTCGCCATAAACCTTCATCGCGGATAAAATTCTTTGAACAGATACTAAATCGATCCTTTACGATCGCAGCTGAACTTTACCAGAGCCAGAATGCGACTTGGTTTTCTTTGCCAGCATTCTCGTTACAGGTTTGCGGGCATTTCTCACGCCCGTAAATAAAACGACGAAAGGAAAAACCGACTGGTCGGAAATTCCCGTGAAAATCCAAGTCATAACGTTCCGAGGATCCGGATATCTAGGAAGAGCGCACGTACCGTACCCAAGAAGATCGTATTCTCGCACGATTGGTAGGAGAATTTACGAACAACGCTCCTTGGGAAACCTAGGAAACCGCTAACGACAGATTGGTGGCGATAAACGGCGCAAGACGGACGATCGCATCGTTTCTCTACGATAAAGATAACCAGTTGGCTGTGGTTAAGCGTCCAACGATTTGTTTGCACCTGACGGCGTGTGCATGCGTATGTTTTCTCCTTCATCGGGGCCTTATTGTCCTTCTATCTAATTTATTTCGAGCTAGAGTACTTCGTAACTGTTTTTACGTCCTCGTTCGTTCGTTATCTACCAACTTCTCTTTATATTTCCTTCTCTGTGCTACACGGGCCATTTACGTACGATAAAACTGCGTACAATGTACGTAACATTTCCCGTAAGTTTAAAATACGCGAACAAACAACATGTTTCTACGATTAATTGGAAAAAAATCATCTTTACCCGATCACCTTACCTTTCACGAAAAATTACTTTGTCTCGAAGCGTTCCCATTTTATTTTCCATCGTTTCCAAAAGCGTAGTACGTACAGCGTTTATGTAATAATCGGAGGAAAGTAATCGAAGAAATGTATCAAAGCGAAGCCGAGATAATAAGGAAACCGAAGCTGAAGAAATCCTCTCACGATTCACAAGCCCGGAACGAATGTTGCAAGATATTTAAGAAACGTGACGTAAGTTGGTGATCTGTTATTCGGTATAAAGTAACTTCTTAGGCAACTGTGAGGTAACTTTTCGAACAATCAGCAGTTTTTTGACGAACGAAACGACCGCCTCGAGCGGCGGTGGTTTATGCCTAATCGACAGGAATTTATCGTGGTTCGCTTCGATCTTCCACCGATCGAAGCTTGCTTGTAAAATGTTGGAAATCCGGCGCCCTCTAAATATCGAACATCGAGATTACGTAAAAGTTTTACGCGTAAAAATTATCGCTCTGCGTTGCAACGAGGAAGTATCGTACGTAGATTTAAAATATTTACCGATGCGATAGTTGGATATAAAGGTAGCGCGATAAAGTATCTCGGTAATAACAGCTCTTATTAACTCCTCTATTTGAAAAATGCTGAACGCTTCCTTGCGTGGTTATGTTAAGTATCGTTTTAATCGCGAGAGCGATCGATACAGCTGAAAATCTGAAAATCCGCGATACCTACTTTTGGTAGGCGTTTTTGCACGGCTATAGCCCCAAGGGAACGTGGCCTTAAAAATCTTAGTATCGAGCGTTTCGCAACTGTTACGACGTTGCGTGCGAACCGAGATCGTAGGGTCTGCGAAGCAGATGAATCAACGGATCAACTTCCATCGTTCGTTGTAAATATTTCGCCAAGGACCGAACGATTAGATTCAACTTGTTATTAGGTTCAACAAAAAATCCTACGATTGACTGTTCGTACGATTTCAATTTTTTATCTTTGATAATTAAACGATTACGATCTCTAGGCTTCTTCCGCTTTCAATTATTTTCGTTGCTTTCGAAAGGTACGAGTTAGGATATGATGCAGAAAAACGCGAGCTTCGTGCCTCGTTGTAGGTAAAATTAAATTTAGCCACCACGAGGTACGCTTAAGGGGCAGTTTATTTTTATCGGTATCCAGAGATAGCGTACGATACACTCGGATGGTCGAGTAAGTAGACCTTTCCCTTCCACTTCTTCTACAGTGATTAGATAAAACCGTTTCCGGCTTTTTTACGCTTCCGACGCGAACCATGCCAAGATCGTCAGAGGTCTGGCCGATTTGACTCGTTCGTCGCCGTGTCAATCGAGAACAAGCCTCTGCGTGGTTTTGCGTAACTGACAACAGTGACAACAGTGACAACGATCCTCAACGGCGAGGACGGTAAGCGTATTTATAATTAAACATTTTACGTAACGCGTTCACATTTAACCGGTACCGATTCTGTCGATAGCCTGGTTCAGCCTGGTCGATGCCAATTGCGGCTTTCGAGAACAGAATCTTTCTTCTGCATAGAAATTCTACGCGTCTTGCGCTTGTGTGCGAAGATAAAGATGGAACGTCGCGGACATTGATAGATCGTGAAACGCGATAGAAACAGAGAAAAGATATTTATACGGAGATATTTCTAGCGCAAAGTAACGCGAATTTAGACTTGTGGCTTACGGATCGGAACGATAAGCTACGACGAAACGTATTCGTGTTTACCGATAGTGCAATTAAGAATGCTCGAGTCATCGAATTTTCTATTCGCCGATATCGATCAACCTTACGAATACTTTACACGTTGGTATCGCTCGACGTGCACGTGTTCACACGTTCAGGTAAACGTAGCGTAAAAAGCACTACGAATCACGGACTATCGATTAATTGCAAGTGGATGTTCCGTCGGTTTGCGCAACAAGCGAGGACGATAGCACGGTAGGGACTGAGACTCGAGGCGTAGCATCGTAATTATAATGTGTCGCGTCATCGGCTGATCCTAAATGGAACGGCCGATGAAGCAAGCAATGACGATTCGATTGCTCGACCACGAATCCAATTCGATGTCGTCGCCGTCCATCCGTTATGCGGTTAATTGGACGGAGACGACGAGAATCGACAAGAGTCGACGAGAATTGAACTTACTGCGAACCTGTTAACGCTGACTAAGGAAAGCCACTTGAATATATTTATAGAACCGTCTTTCAATCCCTTTCCACATTTCCACATTTCCACATTTCCACATTTCCACATTTCCACAGACAGTTGGATAAAATTCTTAGAGAATCGTTCTGGCGAACGTAGCGCTCTCGCACGCTTTGACAACTTTATTCCAACTACCGACGATTCAATGCTATTATTTGGATGATTATAAAGCTAGTTATAACTAAGAACAGGTGAAAGCGTTTTAGAAGCAAGAGCGTTTTATCGTAGAAGAATTGTTTCCACAGCAAAGCAGACCGTTAGATGGACAATTAGATAGAGCAGGGTATCTTCGTTGCGGATAAGTGAGAGTGTTTTATCCTATCGGCTAGATGCGTGCTATTTTCACGATTAAAGCTTCAACCGCGCATCATTTCTTGGATACATCTAACGTTAAATATGAATAATCTCTGCACGATATATCCCATGCACTTTTTTCGTTAATTTTTTCATACCACATCTGCAACGTAATTACTCAAACGTTGCTTTTACAGTTTCGCGATATTATTCCCTTGATATTTACGACAATTTGATATTATTCTTCTTCGTAATTTTATCTCGATACATCCGCGTTTCACGTATCGACGTTATTTTACTAAAAAAAAAGAAGAAAAAAAAAAAAAAAAAAGTTCGAAACAGAAGAGGCGACAATCGCAAAAAGATCGGTGCACCGAGCCCGAGAAGAACGTCTTGTTACACGCGCATATTTTCCTGGGCGAATTCCCGGCTGGCCAGCTGCCAGAGCAACGGAGAAGAAAGAGAAAGAGCAGCATAAAACGGATCGGCGTACGAAAGGACAAAGAATATCGGAGCAACGGCACACGCTGAATCGCGTTCACGCTGAAATGCCTGAGAGATAATAGTCCGGCGTTGCCTGCGATTTCTTATTTAGAAAGCCACTCAAGACTTAAGCGATGCAATTACGGTTGCCCTTCCGAGCTTCCTATATTCGGATATTTACGCCTTTCCGCTCGAATTAACGCTGTATAACGCCGTGTGTCCGTATGCGGCAAAGAAAGAAAAAAAAAAAAAACTATTCAATCGTTGCACGCTTGTGCGTACGCAGCATCGCACTTTAGCGAATTATCAATCAGCCGATAAGTACAATCATTTCCGGTAAGTCTGTTCCGTGCGAATTTTAATTTCCACCGTTAATACCTGATAAAAGAAATATTCGTCTCAAGGGTAAAAAGCATTCGATTCTGGAAAGATGAAAAATTAACCGACTTATCTCGAACGCTTGTTAGCATATAGCTACCTGCGATCCACCGAAGCCGCTTGACGAGTATTAAAAAACAAAAACGCGCGTATAGCGAATTACGGACGTTAATTGCGCTCGTAAACATCGACGATAAATATTTACTTAGTACCATCGTACTACTAGGGTCAAACAATGCGTCGCATGCCACATTCGTTGTTATCGATGTATACACGCTGTACGTTCATTACAGAAACATCGTTCATCCACATCTCGCTAACGCGTCACCAATGCGTGTTCCCTGGTTACATTCCTTCGCGGAAATCCAACAATGACAGGAAGCCCGACAGAGTTCCGAAAGGGCTGTCTTACCTAGCGGCTTCCAGGACGTCAGCGAGGGTCTTGCTTCTTCTGGGGTTTCCAAAGACCCAGAGGATCAAAGGCAAAACAAAGAGAACCGCCACGTAAACGGAACCACGCGTCACCATGTTTCCTCACAGGCTGATGTCCGGCCTTACGAGTTATTCTCGTCAAGGTCATCGGACCGCCCCGGTTAAAGAGTCCATTGCTCCTTTTCAGACTAGTTCCAACGGCTTTGTTCCAACATCGATTAGTTCGATTCCAGGTAAATCCAAGCTACCCGTTCCGATGCCGAATTCGATTCGGTTCTCGACGTATCCTTCTTGGCAACGCGGATGACAACTAACAGTCGGGATTAGGAACGAAAGAGCGATCCTCTCTCTTCTTATCGACTCGCCTTTTTCTCCAACTCGGTCGAGTCAACCAACTTTTGCCTCCAGCGTCTTCTCGTTGCGCGTTTACTCGCTTTCCTAACCTCCTCTTTTCCAACGCTCCTCTTCGAATCGACTACGATCTTGCGTCCAACTGATTCTAGACAAAAACTAGAAGCTTTCACCGCCGGTTCCTATGCTTAGAACTATCCCAAGCTACCGATTATAAAATCGCGTCCAGCGCAAATTACGTCCCCTGCTACGTCTTTCGTCGATCTCGCGCGCATACGTGATACAAACTGATTCGCCGTCGCGCATAAACGAAGCTCGTAATATCTGCTCAAAGAGTATCCCATGGTTGAAAATAGGAGAAATGCTTGTGAAAACATAGCCGGGAAACTTCCGAATATCCGGTGTTTGTTGGGAAGACCACGAGCAGTCGGAGAAGCCAGACGTCTGTAGCTCGAGGATCAACAGACGCCGAGAGTCTAAATTTCGACGAGTTTTTCTTAGCACGGCCACGTTCCGTCGACTGGCGGAACAAGCTGCGATCGAATCGTAGGATCTGGCAAATCAGAATAGTATGCGTAGGACAGGCTTTGCCGAGTGGTGGGGTCGTGACAAACGACCGAGTCCAGCCATATTTAGAGTGTCGATGTGTCGGCGGTTTTTTTCGCCTGCTCAAAAGGGACCAGTCTCATCAACGACGCGCAACAACGCCAGTACCGGAAACCGGAGAAAGGAGCTTGATCTCTCGTCGCGGAAAAGAAAGTGGATCTTGACCTGGGCGAAGTTTTATAAGTCCGCTGGTCGCAGACTTTAGGCGCGTGGGTCGCAGTCTTTTACAATTCGAGGAATTGTCACACAGATCGTTGTTCCTGTCACCGACGCTTCTTAAGAAATCGGGATTTTACGTTTATTTCGCCACCAGGTTTCTCGAAAGTCTATACGCGTACTACGGAATCGCCGCGAGTCTGTTAGATCCGCATCGAACCGCGTTCAGAAAGTCAAATTCCTCTTTCTAAATTCGAAAGTTAATTTCTTTCGTAGGTTCTTACCGATCTTGCATATGTCACCGACTTTATCCGTATTCGCACGTTTATTTCCATCACTCGAACAACCATTTTTCAAATATTACGTTCGAACAGTGGCCAAGAATTCGCTTCGCCTCTAACGTCCGCTGTTTCGTATTTATCGGATAATTCGATCGAGCGACAATAATCTCCGATAGATCGTTCGCTATCGTCGAAGAAACAATGGAAGTCTGTTTGACGAGGCAGATGCACCTCACGATGCACCAGAGGACGCACCTGCGACTATGCTTTTCGTTTGTGCAATCTTCGAAGCGAAGGTGAGTCATTTTAGAAGCACGCGTACGGTATATGGACTTATTCAACCTGTGACCACCGGTGCTGATACTAACAATGGCTGAATTATGAGAAACGCGCTGAATCTACCATCTTCTCTTCGATTCAATCTACCACGGACGTCTGTAAAGCATTCCGACATTTTGTAATTTAATTATCGTTCCTTGAAAAGGAAAGTTTTGCTCGTCCATGCATATCGCGTAAGTATGTTAATCTTGATTCGTTCGTGGCTTCACCTTGGACTAGTTCTTTTTGGACGTGTTTCATCGGTCAGTGGGTCTAGCAACAGCGACGTCGAACAACGAGCAAAAATCTTGATCGATTTGAAAACTCGCCGTGAAAGAATCAATCCATCGTCTTCGAGGTTCCTACGCGATCGTTTCTGATTTGGCAGAGACCCCAGGTAGTTCTACTCTCGTTCAATTTAGTACTTTTAAGAATAGTAACTAATAGAAATTCCTAACTAAGGAGTTAATGCTGTGCGTTAGGTTCGGGTTAGCTGTCTATAAGTTGTTTTACGTTTATGATTTAAGACTGATTTAGATTTTAAGTTCATGAAATTAACAATTTACGAGTAAGCGAGGTTGATAATTTTTTGCGCTCCTTCTTACAAATCTGTGCGTGCATAATGCCAATGGACAAAGATCGATCATCAGGTGCGATCGTAAAGTACGTCGAACGGGGAGAAATCATAAATCACGTTGTTTCGTGTTCCGATCGTCGAAGAAAATTCGTCGTAGCATCGTAAGGAGGCTATAGAGTAATTCGACCGAGTTTCAAAGCGTTGCCGGACTCGTTCTTCGTGTTTCGCAGCGCGAGAAGTTTACGGGCGCGTCGCAAAAGTGGAACAATCCCGACCAGAAATAATCGTGCCGGCCCGTTGCTAAAAGAACCGTGAAAGTCGCCAGCGATCGGCTTCTCCGCTGTTGCCGATCGTCACTTTACAATGGGTAACGGGTCGCTGAGCTTTCGCGTCTCGTGATAACGAGAGACGATCGAGCGTGGTTATCGAAAGTGAAGCCGCGCGTTCGCAATATCTACATACGTATCGCTTTGCTCCATTGTCTCGAGTCGTTTCGAATCGTTTCGAATCGTTTCGAATCGTTTCGAATCGTTTCGAATCGTTTCGAATCGTTTCGAATCGTTTACAACGGTGGAAAGCATCGAAACCACTTAACTCAGAGGCGATGGAGATTTTTCCCGATATTGTCATACTTTTCCTTTGTTTCAGATCTAGACTGAATGTATCAGGTTCTTAATTACCGATAGCTATTTAAAAAAAAAAACGTAGCGATCCCAAATTAAGACCCAAAAATTAAATTAGGCGATACGAATAGTAGTACGGAAATCGTCGAATAATATTAGATGTAACTTGTAATTATTTTTCTGAAAAAAAATGGACACATCTGGTACATATCGCGTCTCTGATGAACATGAAACTACTGTACTGACGCAATTCTATACTTTTAGGACTGATAGTTGCTATCTTAAATAAAAGATTAAATAGCCGAGTAAAGCGTCCATGGAAGAAGGTCCATCATCAGCAGCGACGAAACACATCGTCCGATCGTCTCGGCATGGCATGGCTATTCTCCCGGATCATCCGATGTAATGATCCGCGAATGGATCTAGATCATGACAACGCGGCTTACGAGCGGTTATTCCGCGAAGCAGAACGAGCTGCGTGCACGATTTCTCGTGTTATAACCCTCCAACCTGTTCTATGTCGTAGTCACAACAGTGAAAGGAATAGAAGCGATTATAGTGTGACATGCACGTTATTGCACACGGGGCCGCGGCGAGAACAGCCGGTGACATCAACAATGCCTGCAGCCGCTGCATTAACTACCGTCGATAACGATCTACCCCGAGTCTCTCTACTGCCGAGGCAAACACTGTACACTTTTCTCACCGGTCGTAACAAACCCGAGGATCGTCCGCCAGTGATTTAAAATTTAATCACTTGGTTACTCCATTCACGCTTCTATAGCGATACCGATGATATCGAAATCATTTCTCGTGCCGATTTTATCGCGAACGAAAGAAGTCTACCGTACGAACGAATTTACGAACGTTTAATTGCTTCTTTCTTCTCCAAACGAAACACCCTCGACCGTTAAAAAGTATTTCCTGCGTCAACAGACCTGTAACGGATTTGCCTTTTTAACCGATAGAACACGAAAATCTATCCGATAAGAATCTATACAATAGGTTATTGTTAAACGCAACGACACGATCAATCGTCCGCGCAGCTAGACTATACAGTCTATATTTCGATTGAAACGCGGCAAACAATGAAACGGAAGTAATCATAACAGGATGATACTTTAGCGGATGATACATCGGGCGCAGCGGAAGAAAAACGTCACGATCGTTCGTCGTCGTAGTTCAGCCGCGTACATGGTGAATTGACGACTCGTACAGGCAAAAGAATTCTCGCGATTAACAGAGTTCGCGTAGAAAAGCAATCGCTGAGCGTAAGTTAAAAAATTCAATTTGCGATATTAATCGGTCGTTAAATATTGTACCGTACACGATATTTGGTATTGAACCCTAGATAACTAGGCTACTTGCGAGTAACGTTATTACTAATGTTGCGATTGTCATTTTTACGAAAGGTTAGTTGTCCAGGGTTAAATATATCGCTCGTACAGCATGTGCGTATTTTTCACGTATATCCGCATTGATATTTTAAGTGTAAGAAACATCGTGTATTCTTTGCGTATTTAACTTGCATAAACATCCACGGTGTATTAATCACAGAGCTGGTGTACGAGTAAGTACATACGTATACCTATGCGTGTAGACATAAACCACTATAGCGTTCGCAGCAGGATGGATGAGCGCGAGTTGGCCGTGGTTGGCAGAGCCAGCCGATGGGCGTCGATCAACGACGATCCATTGTGCCGATCCGTTTTCATCAGCTGTCATTATCACTGGCTCGGTTCCGTATTATTCTGATAATGCGACGTACAGCAACCTGTTGTTATCCATTGACGTCCGCCGCTTTGATAGGCGGAACCAGTTTCGAAAGCTGTTGCCGATTCACGCCCACCGAACGGTCTCCGATAAAAATCGTTCCTCTCGGTATCGCGCCTGTTCGTCACACTGTCGTTTCACCGAGCCAACGAAAATACTCTTTCCACTTATTTTTTATAATGCGGCTCTATAAACGCTCTCTCGACGATTCTCTGACGATTCCACGTCTAGGAAAATTTCCAAGAGAGAATCCGGTTAACGGGCCAATCAAACTCCATTTGCACGATTCCAACTTTGTCCGCGCAATTTCTACTCGTAGAACAACATCTCTGTAGACCAAGACGATATCTCCAACAAACAAATTCCGACCATCTTCCTCTGGTGCAACTCGGCTCGAGTGACGGGACCACGAGTTTCCAGGATAAAATTAGTTTCCATATTTTTTCCATGAGCGGGAAAGTGGCGTGGTTTTTACGCTCGCCGCCAAGAGGCATTCGGTACGTGGCGTACAGTGGTGTACAACAGGGACAGACACCGCGATTTCTCTGACAAAAAGTGAAAACGGTCACCAGAGATCGGTGAACGCCACGCAGTATGAACGAGTCTCTCGCGATGACGTAAAAAGCAGACTCTGACGAAAGTTGCGTCTCGCGATATCACGCTGGTCGTCGAACCTATAATCGAATCGGCAAAGAAGGAGCAACGAAAGGCTCGGCCGAGGCCTCAGGTATATCTCAGGTCCGACCAGGCGATCGAGAATATCCAGCAGATGGAACATCGGTGGATCTTATTAGCGATGGAATCAAGTACGCGTACGGTACGTGCATTGCAAGTAGCCTCGTGTTTATCTAGAAAGTTTCGAATAACTTACGAATAGTTTGAAAAGAAGAAACAATCATTTTAAACCGACTCGAACCTGCTTCGGATAAGAGAATTCTTCGCGAGTATCGCGAAGGGAAAATATTCGTATCGCGACTCACTCGGATTAATAACTATCCGTATATATCGAAGTTGATCCCATCACTGGCTCTTATCGCGCAGCCAGGTGTCATTTCGTTGCGACGTCGTCCGGCTGCAAACCGGTTCGAGACTCGCCAAGGTTCATTGATTCTTCGCTAATCCGAGAAGCTCTTCCTGCTCTGATTAAAAAGAGGATTCGGAAAGGCGAAGAAGAAAGTGGACAAATAGTCGCGTTAATAAGTCGAGATACGGTATAAAGAAGTCGAAGGATAAGACCCGTAATCGAAATCGACGCTTATGGTTAATGAGAATCGAAGGTGGAACGTTTTGCATGCCCGAGAAAGAGGAACACGCTTATCTCTGGACAGTCACCACGCCCAAACCTGTTAGTGGCGACCTGGAAACCGGCAAACTCCGCATCTTTTATGCGCTGGCAGAATAAAAACCGGACTAAGGGGAAGCCTTCTCGGAGAAGTGGCTACCTGGATGCTGAACGATGAATAACGTTGCAGGAAACGTGCGAGATTTTCACGGCAATTTATGTACTCGATTTGCGAACCGTCTGTTACACTGTTACACTCATATTTATTAATTGCCACATAGTTTGCCAGCCTGTTAATTCGAATTAGTCGAGAACGAGAAATACTGCCAGATTAAGAAGAAGATCGAGAAACACTTTTAGATCCGTAGCTCTATAGCTCTTACGAGTCGATAGTGAAATATTTCTCGCGTACCTTTTGCCAAGTGCACGATTTTTAGACGCACAATAATTTAATACAATGAAACTGCATCCTACAGCTACATCGTTATATTACTTTTCTCAAAAGTTAAAATTAGAAGACTTTAGGCCATATCTAAATAGATTCTCTTCTTTTACCGTTTCCTCTTCAATGCCAATAAAAACGAGGAAACTAACTTGTTCTAATTACGATGCTTATCCCGTATAATAAGCAACAGTATCGTTAAAAGTATCTAATAAAATTTCATGCCATGTTTGTAGTTTGTTCAACGATCCAAGTAATTAGCCAACAATTTTCTACTCGTTTAGAGTCATCGCTGATTGTAGCCGCCACCGATCGTCGATAGAGTTAAAAAAAAAAAAAAACTCGATGGGAAATTAGACATTATCGGCCAAAACGGAGGCGAAAAACGCGAAGATTGTACAGGATAGTTCTAATCGTAAAATTAAGCAAAAGCAAACTGGTTATCGCGCGGATAACTGTTAAAAGAAACTAGGTCGTCGTATTGGCGATCGTTTTGAAAGATACTCCGTAAAATGTAAAATTATAGTACGTAATAAAAGTAAGTGATCAATGCATGTTGATATAAAACGATATTATGAACGATTTATGAACTAGAGATTAAATTTATGAAATAACGTGCATTCGTTTACTAGATAACGAATACTTAAGTTAATCGAATTCTTAAATAAATTGATAAAAAAATCTAGCGTCGATCCTCTGTATCTAAACTAAACCACAATTATCTATTACTAGGAATATCGCAAAACAGATAAAGCGCAGTTTTTACAATGTTTCTTTCTCCCTTTATTCTATGGTGAACGGTATTCCTTTCGCAGACGAATAATTATATTTAACAATCTAGAGATTCAGAAGATCTAAAGCGCCGATAAAGCTCGAATTACATTTAATGCAAACTGAAATTTAATTAACCGCGATAAAAATGTAACTGAAGTCTACTGCGTGTTCGTTGAGAATTTTTACCGAGGCTTGGGATTTCAGTATGAATTGAATCTCAGGTAGAGCTAATTAAAATTTGTTCTGTTGGTTCGATGAACTTGCTCGTGACAGAAATGACAGAAAATAACGCGTTGTACATTGACTGGTTGGAATTTCAGGAATTTCTTGAAAACAATCTTAAGAACTCGAATTATCTTGTAATTTCAAGTTATATTTCCTCTATTGAAACGTGCTTTCGAAAATCATCGAAACATATGCTAAAAAAAATATCTAAATATACTTTCCTGCTCCGAACAATCTCTTTTTCCGTCGACAATCTCGCGTTTGATTCGCGATACGTTCGAAGCTCGAAATTCCTCCACGAAGCAGCACTTTCTTTCTGTGCTGTCGCTTCGTCTATTCGTCGATTATCTAACGTACAGATACATACTATGTAGCATTGCGAATCAACGTGCAGCAGCGATAGTACAGTGAAAGTAAACGGACTAAGAAAACCATAAGTCACCTGCCTTCGAGTTCGACAAGTCTCCTCCTTCACGATCGTTAATTACTTATGTAAATGACATCCCAAGGTGCGACAATTACTTATCCCTCGTTGATGTCGAATGCGCCTCTCGATTCAACGTGTCTTCTTACGATTTTCCATCTTATAAAACAACTGTCAGATATATCGGAATCTTCTTGATGACGAACCAAAGACAGAACTTACGAAACGATCCAATGATATAATTTAGTGAAAATTATAAGCGTAAAGAGCATCGAGTCTCGATTCTACCTTTTCGTCTTCACCGACAGGATTATGCGGATTAATATCCTTTGCCTATTATCGCTGGACCGACTAGCAGCTACTTAGTGATTTCTGTGTCAAGGCGTAACGCCATGCCAAAGAAAATCGATGAAAACGTCTTGGAAAGAGATCGGTGTGTCCTATCGGGCGTTTCTGTCCGTTTTTATCTGTCAGCCAAGCTAGCTTTTCAAACCAGCTTGATAAGTCATCGATCGTGCTATATCCTTGGTAAATCACGGTATATCTCTTACCGTTATATTTGAATATGAATTTGAATCGGACTATGGCGTTCCGACCATAAAGCTTGCTCACTAAGACAACTCGATAGAACGCAGAATGGGAGTGGAGGATGTATACGACCGATATACGTAGACAGATAACCGGGTTATTAAATCTTCCTTCGACCGATCTATCTTCCGATACCTTGTGGCTCCTGTTTTAAAGTAGTTCTAAACATGGCAAATTATACCGTATTCCGCGTATTCCATATATTTCAGTATGCTTACAAATCTGATAAAGATTTGATTTGTAACAGCGGTCTATACTGCGACTGAGGAGTTAAAAATTGAAATGCACGATTTGTCAATGAAAACTCACAGCAAATAACCGAACAGAGATTAAGTGGTTTGCTAACTTTCGTTTATCTCGTTTATGTAAACGATGCAGCGATGGTCGATTTGTTTGATCGCATGGCTTTTCGATTATCTGTTCGAGCAAGATTGACTTGTTGCTAGAACTCGTTAAATATATTGACTCTTTAAATCTGTGTGGCGAAGAACTCGGAGAAACATGACCCGTGGGAGAAAGTGTTAGAATCTGCCAGGCAAGTGTCTCATCGGCAGAGAACTTTCCTCGTGAGTGAGTGGAAATTATTGTGCCAGGATGAAACTACTTTTACGATCAAATGTCAAAATTTCATTTTTTAATCCTGATAAAAACTCATAAAATTTCATTCGTTGTTAAAACTCTATCCAAAGCCTTTGATCGAACGAATTACTACTACTAATACTAATGAGGTTACGCTCGATAAAACAGAGTTAAAAGTTAAAGCAGAGCATAACGTCTGTAGTAATTGGGGTGGCAAGAACGCGAGTAATTTCGGGGTTGCAAAGTAGAATTATACAAAGTGACCACGCGACGCAGCGCGCCCATAAATGGCGCGGCCGGTGGTCCATGGTCGCGAGCAACCCCACCACGATGATGGTCGGGTCCAACGAGGCTTCTCCAAAAATAGGACGACGACAACATCAACGACGATAGACCGACGGAGTTCCCGGTGCCGTGACGAACTTCGCACCGTCTCTTTCCCGACAGTAGATCCCACGAAGGTTGTTGCAACTTGTCAATGACACTTTATCGTGTCCACGCGAAGCCAACTTATTTTTCAAATTAACACGCTCTATACCAGCGAAAACTGAAAGCCCCTGCATTTAATACGGTTCGTCGTTCTAAAGTTCGCAGCGTGAACTTTAATATCGTCGACTTTATTACACTGTCGCATAGCGATATAGCAGCTCAAGACTCAACAAAGACCGTTACTCGCGAATTGGAAAACAAAAAAGATTCGTTCGTCGGTAAATGATCGAATTATCGGCAATTTTCCGTTTCGAACTTTCATTTCCTGAAAATTTATTTTTCCCCGTCATTGTTTATAGCGAAACAATCGCAAGAAGAGAATTCACGTGGGCAGAGCCAAGCGTGTTTTCACCCGCGCTGAAAAATCCGCGAACGGAAGAGGTTGGGCAGGTAAGAAAGTTCCTCATCGTCCAGTCCTGCATAAAACAATTGCGATACCGACCAATTAAGCCACGGCCCACGCTTCATTTTTCTTTCCATTCAGTTTGATCCTCTTCCGCGTCGATAGCATCTCGGTTGCGCTTCGATTCTTCTTTTCCAGCCTCGTGTCTCCATTGACAAACGATTTTTCTTCGCCCAGATTCCGCGATCTATTCTAACAATAGGTATTTAACCGTTACAAAGCTTCGCAAGCGTTTTACACTATTTTTTCTCCTTTCTTTTTTCAACGATGAATTGTACCATTAGAAACACCATCGCAGTAATTTTATATAGAATTTTTATCAAACTGGCATTATCATTTCCGTTTAGTCGTAAAAGGATCCATAATCGAGTTCCGAGGTCTGTAAGTTATCTTTTTTCCAGACTGCTAGAGCAATTTCGATCAAATCTTAATTTCTTTGCTAAATTCCTAGCAGCCCATTGCCTGATATTAATTTAGGCGAGATAATCCTCGTGATAGCTGTGTAGTTTAACTTTGTTCTTGAATCAAATCCACAAGGTTTCGATTGGTGAATGCAACGGCATCGGTATCGAGCGAAACATTCCTAATTTTGAAACGAAACTAACGATAAAAGACTGTATCCACTTCTAATCTGTTTTCTATGAACAGTTTGGCACAATAATTATTCCGCGTGTACATACTACGACATAAATTCGAGGCTTCATCGGAAATGTTTATCTTCGTACGACAGTGAACAGTAGGAACACAGTAGGAATACAGCAGGAATATCGAAAAATGCCAAACAAGAAAGATAAAGTCCACAAAAGCGTACGTTCCGTGGCTTGCCTGATAATTACGGCGTAATCAGAGTTGTAGCCTGTAGCTATACAACGATCGACTAAAGTTACGTTAAGATATAAAGGGCAAAGAAAAGATCTGGTTGACAAAAATAAGATATTCGTCGGAATAATCAAAGAAGGTGTGTATAAAACTAAATCAGAGAATCGAGCGAATGAAACATTCTGCCGCAAGTTTCTCAGCTCTCACAGCTTAATTTACAGTTCGATGAAAACGTTTACTCTCTTTTTGAATGCGAATCGTGTCGATACGAATGGGTTTCTTGGCAAGAAAGAGGCGAAAGACGCGTCTGCATGTGCAACAGGACTGCGCTTATTATTAGTTTCATTTAGAACATCGATCGCAGCCCGTGCCTACGTGGGTCGAACCCTTTCATACGTTCTATCGACTGACCCTATATGTCTTCCGTGGGTGTCGTGTCTCGGACCATCCCGTTGTAATTATACGAGGTTATTTATTAGTCACGGCTGTTAGGTGTACCGCGATGAGACCATTCCTGTTCAACCGAGTCGTTTATTTTAGAAACGGCGCGTGCAACTTTTCGATCGAATTAAACCTTCTTGCGATTTCAATGAGAAACTCGCGAAGCCATTGCCAACGTGGTAAGATATAACCGTTAACAATAATAACGATCGTCGAACTGCAAGACGAAGGAAGCGTTTCGTTATTTCGCAAGTTTAAGAAACAGTTTAAGGCAACGCTTTTGTAATCGCGGAGCATAATCTGTAAAATATCGAAAAACTCGACTCACCACATCGCCTGTACCGATACTGGCTTGAAGATGTGCTGCGAACCGCAGACGCTGACGCTGAAGCCTCTGCAACGGAAAAAGAGAAAAAGAATCAGAACGCGAGCCTTCGGGAAGCATCGAGGGTCACACCGTTCACCTTATACAGGGTGGTCAGCCGATCGTATCGACGAGCTATTTTATTGCCAGTCGAAGCGGGCCAACTTCTCCGTTCTACGAAACTCGCTGGCTATTTTCGAGCAAGCTCGGTTGGTTGCAGGTAACCCTCGTGCTTTGGAAACACGGTTTTCCTACACTGTAAACGTTTCTGAAAATTGCGGCTGCACACTCGTAAAGTAAGAAACTTTCGGCAAAATTGACAGAAGATAAGAAAATCTTCCAAGTGCTGTGTTTAATCTTGTTTGGTCCTGGAAAATTGTCGACGAAGATATATCACTCTCCTTTATTACGCGGGACATTTTCCTCGTTACGTGGTACGTAATAGTTCCTACGTTTCGTACCGAAACTTCGTTCGAACCTTTCAGGAACGTTTTACTTACGGAAGCAGGTGCATAGGGATCGTTTTTATATGATCCAGGCATTGCTCAGGAAACGTAAGAGTCAAAAGTTATCCCCCGCGTTATGGTAAAGCCTTCGAGAATAAAATATATTCCGATCATTCGTAATATTCACAAAATTCGTAATATCGTAGAAAAAAAAGAAAAGAAAAGAAAAGAAAGGAAAGAAAATAAAAAGAAGCGGAAAGGTTAGCATCTTAATAAATTCAGACGTCAATTATCTTTCCGCGCTACAGAATTAAATATCGTTAGAATTTCAAATATAAAATTTACAATTATACAATTATATATACTAGCTTTCTTTCTTCCAACAAATTTATTCGTTAAACCTGCGAAATATAACTGTACGCAGGCTTGGTTTCAATTGTTAACTCTCTGCTATTAATTGCCACTAATTATTAGCTTTATAAAATATAATTCATAACCGATTCGATTCATATTCGATCGTTCATAAAATCGTAGACTGCAAAACGAGTTTTCCAGTTTGGTAAATCACAACATTCAGAGCGCGATAGAAGCCAAATTACACGTTCGAATACTTTCAAGAAGCGGTAACACGGACAAAGAGCGTAACGTTTTTAGAGTGAAAGGGCTTCTAAAGTTAGCCGTAGGTTGCTGCATAAGTATCCTAAAGCGGCGTACAATTTTCGCTCGTTACGTAGCTCGCAATGATTATGAGAGATTAACAAAGAGTCAAATATAATTCCGAGGTCACGTATCGTAGATCGAAGCGAGCGTAGAGTATTAAACAGCGCATAAGGGAACGGATCTCTGCCACGTAAAAATAACTTTCGTATTAAAGTTGGCGCCATTTCCGGGGAATATCGCCCATCTAATTATAAAAACGAACACACGCAACGAATTAAGAATGCGTTGCTTCTCGGATATGCCCGTACTACGTACAAACTAAACTTTTATTTCGAAGAGAAACGGACGACACGCTGCAAGATAGAGCGACAAATCGGTTAACTCGTCGTCGAATTAAAACCGAGCACGAAACACAACGAACGTCGTACAAAAAGATCACCTCTCACTGTCCAAACGTAACAACGCGCGCTTTTTCACTCGCTTGTACTCGTTCACTCCTTCCGATCGCAACTTGAAAATACCGCTAATCGCTACTTTAAAATCACTTCCGTCACGACAGCTCCGAATCTCGATTTCCAAGTTGTAATCGTCGTCACGCGGTCGAGCAAACTCTCAACTCGAAATTACAACGGCAACGCAATTCCCCTCTTGCATCGCGTTACGACACGCGTTACACACATCCAACATAACCGTTAATTACGCATTATGTAAAGAGCGGAGGGATTCGTGCAAAATCGGTGACCACGTGAACGTCACGCCGCCGCGTCGCTTTATTCCCACCAGAGAGGCACAAGTTCTCGACCGACGTTTCCGGGAAATCCATGCCGATTCCGCGATCAGCTTTCCCCGAGGAAACGGTACTGGTTCGTCGTTACGGCCACGCGTGCCGTTAAGAACGATACACCGAATGAACTTTACGGCTCGACGGGACATTCGTTCTTCGTTAGTTTTGACCACTTTCGCCACTTGATAGTGAACGTCGATTGTAAAAAAAAACGTACGATTTTCTCTTTTACGCATTTCGTAATTATCGGTCGAAAATATGTATCGATAGAAAGACATATTCCTTCGAACGAGGGCACGTCAGTGTTAAGGGATATTCGACAGTTAACGATAAGCGACGTTTCAACCTAAGCGAATTTTGTTAATATTACAGCGAATATTTGCCAAATATCGTAGGCAATGATTTTTTAATTTCAAGCAATAAATTTTTCAAGCGGTACTTGTTCAATTTTATAAATTTTTTTTTTTTCTCGTACGGCAAGTACTTTGAAACGCAGCCATCAACGCTGTACATTTTTGCGAGACCTTCGCGTTACTTTTGCCGTTTCTTAACTCGTACGATTGCGATCAAGATACGAGAGATAATTGCTTAAATTCTTCGTCCAACGACTGTTTTCTCGACTAGAAGTTAATGGAAAAAGGATTTATCGAATCACGTGCAATTAAAGGAAGAAAGAAGGGAAAAGACTGCGGCGACGGCGGAGCGCTTATAGAAAAAGGGGAAAGAACGAACGGAGAAAAAGATGATACAAAAATGATCCACGACGCAGGAACGCGAGCTGACCGGTACTTGTGCTCATTTTCTTTTCGTTCTCGATCCTTTTCTGGCGAACGGCCGCCTCTTTATCGCTAATTTGCCGCGAATTGCTCGCGTGATTCACTGTCTCAAACCGTTTAGATTCGTTCTTGTGTAGGCGAACCGACTATATAGCATACTCGAGCGAAAGAAACAGGGAGCAAACGAGAAGAAATTTGTCATCGTTAGTGGCTTTTGTTTCACCGAACGAACATGCCACGACGATGCTAAATTCCAAACTTCATACACTTTGATCACCAACATTTACTTCTACTCGATCAGTTTTCGAGCGAGTTAACGATTCTGCCTATAATTACGTACGTATGTAACGATATATATGTGGCGATAGTACAATTATATAATCGTAATTATTAATCGCGACGGGTGTTCTTCCAATCGAAGATCTGTTCTGTCCCTTCGGTTTGTTTAGTAGTTAAGTAGAGCGAGAGTGAAAAGTATTCGAGTCGCAACGATATAAAGATGATTTCGTGTAATTGGAATTCGTTCAAACGTAGTTGCGTTTGACGTGGTTCTCGGCAAAAGCATCCTGCCAGTTTCAAGATCCACGAAACCAACGAACGCTGCGCGGCGGTCCAAGTTGAAGTTCCGATAAAAGACGCGACTCTCAAAAATGACTTGGCGGTCGTGGAGCACGACCTTCCATCGTGACCTTGGTGCTCACCTGTCAAGCACCTTGCTGCTCTAACACGGCTTACGGTAACGCGCTCCATTTCCCTACAGCCGACGTACGTACGTACGGGTCTCGTGCAAAAGAGAGCGGTGCTGACCTTCGCGTTCACCTTTCCGCTCCGCGGTAGCTCGAGCGGTGCGTTCGTTTCTCGATCCACGGCCCGATGTACCGTTTCGAGCCGCGGTTTATTCGCCTAATTACCGAGAGTTCGCATACGGCCGCATGCCACGCTAATGACTCACTGCCTGAGCTGAAAGGAACCGGACACTCGTACACCTATCTATACAGTATCGCGCGAAAGTCTTCGATCGTTTAACAAAATGATATACGTTTTGTCTTTCTACGAGTAAATATAAAAATACCTGTATGTCGGTATGCCTGTGTTAGCTTAATTGCCAAGTCGAAGCGGCAAACGATATCGCTACTACGTGACAGAGACGACGACAGTTAATAACGGAAAGAACGCGATTCTGTTCATTTTAGTCGTTGTATCGTTTGTCGCTCGAACGATATAGACGTTTCCTATAGGGTTGACCAACTTCTAGAGATTTAGAGAATGTATATATAAGTATGTATAACGACAGAATGAAAATATTTTCGAAAAGAACGATCGGTTTCCTCGCCATTGCAAGATGGCCATCGCACATGCCCTAAGACTTTTGTACTATACTGTATAAATGGCTACGTACACGAATGCACGAACACGCGTGAGACGAGGGGAGTACGACCGGTTAGAAAGTGGTCGGCCCACCGATCGGTTACCTTATTGGCAGATTTTAGCGAGATCGAAAATCTCTGTTACGCATGGCAAGGCAAGCTTTTAATTGCCGGTTAAGCTGGCGCAGCGTCGAGTGATTTGTCCGCGCGCGGCTATTATTACTCTCTTATACTAGCGTTTTTATTAGACGCGGAATAGGGGAATATCGAGCTGGAGGAGAAAGTACGGAACTATCTGCCGGCTGGAGCAAAAATCTGATAACCTGTAAAATCCGGCGCACTTTCGCCGTGCCTCCAACGAATCGGGAATGAGGGAAACCTACACGAAACCGGATAAAATCATATACCGTATGTACTTACTTCTGTAACTAATTGAAAAGATCCAGTAGCAATTTCTTTCCGTCATATCGACGCGTCTACCGATCAACTATTGGATTTATCTTATTCCCAAGAGTTTATTTTCTTCGTTTCCTATCGCCTATAGTTGTCTTACCTGTCTCTATCATGCCGATACGTAATGCGTTTTCAAACACTTCGGTCTGCTAAATATCGACGCGATTAAAGTATCGTCTAAAAAGACTAGTCATTTTGCGCTTTGATCGAATAAATTTATCTAAATTTCACGTTGAAATTTATCGTCTTGCTTGTACACGTGATTCGTTTAAGCGAAAGCTAGGTAGGAGGAATGTATCGCGATGATTGGACGATAAAGTAGCGAGCAACGGACAGGAAGATAGCAAGAGATATAAGGATCGGTTAAATTCGAAAATAGCCAACATACCCGTCGCCGTCGAGAGTAATGGCAGTGTCGGCCAGAACCCGAAGTACAAGACCAACGGTCGCCCTAGCGTGACAATCGATACCAAGAAGGCAGCTCTCCTCCGCATCCTGCCTCCCAGTGCAGGATACTACGACCAGGTATCTCGTCCTTCCTGGATGCACTGACTCCAGTTTCACCGCCTGAAATCAGAACAAACGGTTTCCCGTTACGAACGCCCGATTAAACTTCCGCTCAAGCAAACGCCCAAATGAAAAGAACGATCGAACTTGCTCTTTTTTTTATCCTCGATTCTCAACTATTTGGGAAAATTTTATCTCGTATACGATTCTTTGGTGGCGAAATTAAATTCCATTACTGACATCTTCGTTCGTTTTATCAAGACGTAAAACAGCAGTAATTTCTCTCACTGATAGATACGTGCGAGTAGGCGTTACGTCGACGTTCGCTTTTAGTCGAAAAAGATATACCATTTGGATTTATAATTTAACTTCTTTTCTTTTCCATCTGATAGAGCGTGGTATTTTTGCAACGTTCACACCCGACGAAGAGTAAAGAGGAAACAGAGAGAAAGTGGGGATAAAGATGTTGTTGGGGGATTCTGATCGGATCTCGTACACTTGACCAGAGATCGCAATCGCAAAGTCGCGTTTCGAGAAACAGAAGTTTCCTGGGGGTTAATGACATGGCGGAGAAGTGCGGTTGCACAACCGTAACGTTCCCAACCGTTTCCGCTTCGCCACTGTTTCCTGCCTCTATCGATATCGATATTAAACCCGACGTCTATTACCACTCTCTCTTTCTTTATACGAGCTACGACCGATAGCAGACTATAATTTCGTTGCAACAAGAGAAGAGAAACGGAAAAGTAATAACTGCGTGTCGAGATTTCTAAGAAATTCCTTGGGAATGTGATATTAGTTACGATGGATCAAATATTATATAGAATATCGCGCGTTCCTGTCTTGATATTTCTGTTGGGTTAACGAGTTAATTTCTCATAAACTATATGTGGATCGTATATTCCGATAAATATTACTCTAGACGGAAACTTCGTTTGTGTTTAAAACGGGTAGAATAATATTTTAAATCAATCGCTTTGGCATTTACTTAATATCCGAATAAATTTACCGAGTTAAATCCAAAGATCGGACATAGAAAGACGCATAGAATTAACGAATATTTTACTCGACTCGCTGTTCGAATGGAAATCAAGATCCGAATGAAGAGGAGGCGTTGAAATCTTTTTTCGCCTAATAAAACGCATCAGTAAGTATTCATGAATGGTAAAGTGCATGCATCGTGAACGTAATACCGATTCGACGGTCCATGTTAGCTCTGCACATCCGCTACAATCGTTTCTATTTCAAAAATTATATCAAATTTACAGCCAATTTACAAACGATATTTCAATTTTTAGAATTGCGTTGCTCATAGCTCTGCTTTTCTTTATCTTTTTTTTAAATAACACGCAGTCCAGGTTACATAATGTCTAAGGCCTTTTGGGTCAGTCCATTAATTCGTTCTAATTAAACTAAACGAAGCGACGAAACGTAAAGAATCTCCGGGTATGGTACAACAACCAACAGTCCGTAGCACTTTTTTTCTCATGAGCGTATAAATTTCTCGCTCTACGAGCGTTACAGTAATTTGTTTTTATCTCTCCTTCGAACAAGTTCAGCCCGCAATTTGCCAATACGACGGATGTGTTTACGCTGATGAAATAAAATATTTCATTCCCATAGTTACCGTAACTGTAACCAAACGTCTCGATTCTATCGCGAAGCTATTAAATTCGGAATTTAGTGGATAAACGCGTTGATAGATATTGATTGTACGTCGATAGTTTCGCTCGAAAGTAGGTCCACAAACTCGTGGCAATTTTTTACTTTACCATGCTTCGACCAACATTTCGATAATAATTAGACATACAAGATCAGAGATATACCGCGTATAGACAGCAATTTTTAGCAAAAAGAAAAGGAATTTTAATCGCCAAATTTGCAAGACAGTTGATTCGACTTACTATTTAAAAGAAAACGATACGAGCTAGGATTCTGCCGTATAACGATATAGAATTAACGGTATCGTTAAAAAATTCGACGTTCGATCGCTGTGCAGGCTGGATCTAGAAGTATGGAAAAAGTAAAGTCACTTTCGAGCGAAGCCGAGACGGGTAAGAAACCAGTGCAGCGTCAGGAAATTACGGTAAGAACATCCTGGTAGGATGTTTTGCTTCTTCGTTTTCCTTTTGTTATTCAAGTTACTACGAACCGTAACTGTTTCTGGGAAGCCACGAAACAGTCACTTTTCCTAGTCTTTAGGAATAGTCTACGTCCCATAATATTATTCCACAACTTCGGTGTGCAAATGAAACTCGTATCTATCTGAAACATCGAAATACGACAATGACTCGTCAAAGTACCCGTCTCTTACCTACTTTGGCTGTAAAAGGCTTTTGGCTGTAATTCTAAAACTTGGCCTAGTCTTTAGGAATAGTCTGCGTCCCATAATATTATTTCACACCTTCGGTGTGCAAACGAAACTCGTATCTACCTGAAACGTCGAAATACGACAATGACTCGTCAAAGTACCCGTCTCTTACCTACTTTGGCTATAAAAGGTGTCTAATTCTAAAACTTTGCCTAGTCTTTAGGAATAGTCTACGTCCCATTATATTATTCCACAAGTTCGGTGTGCAAATAAAACTCGTATCTACCTGAAACGTCGAAATACGACAATGACTCGTCAAAGTACCCATCTCTTACCTACTTTGGCTGTAAAAGGCTTTTGGCTGTAACTCTAAAACTTGGCCTAGTCTTTAGGAATAGTCTACGTCCCATTATATTATTCCGCAAGTTCGGTGTGCAAATAAAACTCGTATCTACCTGAAACGTCGAAATACGACAATGACTCGTCAAAGTACCCACCATCTCTTGCCTTTTTTGACTGTAAAAGGCGTCTAATTCTAAAACTTTGCCGAAATGTTATAATCACCATACACAGCATAAAACAAACCGGATAAATCAAATAGAAACCAAGTAAGTAAAGATTTACGATGCAGTGCAATTTACCTGTGTAAATTTTAGAAATACCTTTTTTCACGAAAACAAGCTTAAAGTGCCGAGAACGTAGGTATACTCCTACTGGTATATTCCTAGTGAAACTGCAACGATTAACTTCTTGAAATACATATTTAATTATGCAAATATCCTGGTATATGTACTTTGTTACATCGTTCAATCGTTATATCGCACGAAACACTGTTCTGCAAGCGGCAGAAAATAATTAAAGTAAAACAAGCCGACCGATGTTGCTTGTTTATAACGTTCAGCAAACTGTATCCGATAAGCATCTAACCCGATGATTTTGCACGAGAAAGCGAGTAAAGCATAAAAATAAATAAATTGCTGGTTATCGGTGAAATTTTCAAGGAAATATAACTGCCGACACGAAGCTGTCGACTGTACATTTCGTGTGGTGGCGTGTTCAATTGCTGGGACATTGCACTTCCGGACCCGGTAATTATCCACACTTAACCCTGTTAAACGGTTAATTAGGCAGCCCGAGTCTCCTTATGGGACAACACCAGGAGCCATGCCTGTTTCCTTCCGCGATGCGTTTAGCTGTCAATGTTTTGTAACGGGTGTTTGCCGAATAAAATCGCTCGACAAAGTTAATTAACCACCGAGTCTGACTCGACGTTGTCTTTCGTTGCAATCGATACGTCACGGCATCCGGAAATTAACAACGAACGAACGACGAGAGTTGGAGTCTAGAAACGTTGAATCTCGAATTAGATACTCCCGATTTGATCTGCTACATTTTTATCGAGTCGAATGGATTAATCCGTGGAGAGATTCGTTACCTTTTCTTCGAGCCGTACGTAGAAAAATATAGGATACGGTAGAGACACATCGGCTTTACAATTTTGCATACTTTCGTAAATTATAAAGTCGCAGATCCGCAACTATAAGTACACAGTTTTCGTACAATTCGTCCGCTATGTATTTGGCAGAGATCGCGTCGCGACAAAGTGGCATCCAACCCAGGTAACGCGTTCTCGGTGGAAAATATTTTACCGAAGGCGATGGAACGGTAGGTTGGCGCCGGAAGAGGTAACGGCCGAGTGTTTCGCAAACACGCACGAACCCTTTTGTCGCGCGTACGTACCTGAAAGCAAGATATGGAAAAAGGCCAGAACGCGTTCGAGTGGCTGGCAAACGCGACCTTGGATAACTCGTCCCGCGTTCATCTCAACTCGCCCTCTTCAAGGACGTACGCGTGACGAAGAACCGAAGATATTCAGTAGGCAGGAGACGCGAGCAGTGGCCGGCACGCAGCGTGCTTTCGAGTGTCGTCTGAGAGCTCGGCAGAAACGTCTGGAGATGTTATCGTTCTCGTATAACTGCAACTCGTGCTCTGCCCGTATCAAACTCTCCCTCTCCGTGTCCGACTGCGCGTCTCTCGCTTTCGACGCTGACCAGCTTTAACGCAACCATCTCTTCCTACTCGCTGCTATAGCTTCTCCTTTTTCACGTTCCGGGTCTCGCCAGTTATTAGAGGCGACAGGGCTACGAAGCTCCGAGAGTTAAGCGACTGCAACTTGCCGTGCTTTGCTCGTCTACTCGGATATTTTCCTGATTTTCTTACCGAAAGTCTGCTCAAGTTCCAAACTGACCGGAATTTAGGCTTCCTTTAAATCTAGCATACTATACGTTACAGCCGGACGCGTTCTGAATAAAAGCCAGCGAGATATCATCCTTGCGGTGTCTAAACTGAACGAAACATCGAATCGTTGGGCAGCTTCGATCGTTTTATCGGGACATTGTTGGCCGATGAACCGTGACAGTCTGTACGAGCGAGTCTCTCGCAATCTCGCATCTAGTATCGCGACGTAGACACGCGTTGCGTCCGTTCGGTCTGAGAATTTGCGTTCCAGCTGCTACAGGATAGCAAACTGGGTCGTCGTACCTATGTCATACGATTATGCGCGTAACGCTCGGATAAAAGACGAGGAGAAACGCAATCGTGTAGCTGGTTCGAGATATCGGTCGAGAAAAGAAACGCGAGCCAATGCCCAAAGAGCGCGCAAATCGCCATCCAAACTGATTTCTCCAAGATCGATTCCGAGAATACGTCGATCTTCGTTTGCCTAGATAACGGTATTTGATAAATTACCGAATACACCGGTTCGTACTATTGGTTGGTACATTTTTCCCACGCTATACTTTTCTTACATACTGCGTTGTATGTACACACGTGTACGTTTGTAGACATACTTCGCATAGCAGGCAAACCGCCGATCGTTTAACATTTCTCAACGCAATTTTATTTGTTAATTTGAACAAAGAATAATCGATAAATGTTATTCTAGATCGCAAAAACGTTGCGTTAAATACATAGTAGGAACAATCGTAGCAACACCTTGTATTAAAAAAAAAATAGTGTTGTCTAGGATCTGTAATCGAAATAGCGTACACCTTGCTACTATATACAATATCACTTTCAATTTCAAGCGCGTCAAGGATTTTGTGCGTCGACTTGAGCAATCGCACCACGCCGTACCTGCCGCTATCCGTGCCTCGCGATCGAAAGAAGGATCTGTTCGAGCTCGAGACGATTCGATCCGACGAAGCCACGAGGATCCCACGAGGATCCCACGAGGATCCCACGAGAAGGAATCGCGAAAGGCCACCGTGAAAGTGTTTCGCGATCGACGACGACGGCTGTGCTTCGTGAGCGCGCCGCGGCGCAGCTGCAACGTCGTGAAACGAAAGCGAATCGTTTCGAGAGACGTCGCGTCGGTTCGGATCATCGAACGGGACCCCGCAGCCAGAAGTCAGGACTAAAAGGTTCCCGATCCACTGCTTCCCCTCACCACAGTCGCTCCTTTTTCCCTTTCTATTCGCGATCGATGATAAATTCACACGGTCGCTTCGTTCCATTCTACGATCGAGTCTTACCATCACCGAACGCTATACGCAACTAACTCCGTTTCTCTTTCTCTCGTCGTACGAGCCAAGCAATACGTCGAGAAATGGCCGAACGAGCCGATACAGTATACCGGCCAGAAGCTTGAAAACGCTCCATGACTCTGATCTCGTTCGTACGATGACGAGCAATCTCTTACGTATTCGGTATCTCTATTATTCTATTATTCTAAATCATGGTCAATACCTTCGGCGCTAGACACTCGCATATTCCTCTGTGAGAAATGTGTACGCTATGGCGTCGATATCGTGTCGACGTCGATACGTTAGGTGTGACGCAAACAGCATTATTGCTCGATACGGTACAGGTGAACGCTGCTCGGTTCGGTAAACAGCTCGTGTTGTCGAGCGAACGACAGAAATAATTGGTCGGAAAAGCCAGGATCGCGTTTCCATGTCGGCGTCTTTGGTCGACGACGTGGTTCTCGCGAAAGCTACCACCAGCTTTTGGGAAACGAAGATCGCGGGCGGACGGTGGCAGCATGAGAAATCAGTTTTGTCATGAGTCACGAACGACCGCGACGATGCGCTATGCATGCTCGTCCGTTGATCGTTTCGAGACCTGGCTCGCAGGTGTGCTAATGCCATTGTATGTACCGGGAACGATCCCTGTTGTAGCATGGTCGCGGTGAAAGGGTTAGAGGTGCCAGAGACAGTGCGTTGTGCTAAAACGTACGGCAAAATACATATATTCTTCTATAGAAACGAAGTAATTTAGATTGCTATACGACCTAGCGATGCTACAAGCATAACGACGAACGCATCGAGTAATATGCAGAATAATGTAACCACTAAAAATGGACGTATCGAATTAATACGTCGCTATAACGGGTAATGAACGTTGGATGGCTCATCTACGATGACGCATACTTTACACATGACCTTAAGATAGTGCTACTTTTAATCATCGTCCTACGGTTTGTTTTATCGAGAAACAAAATAAACTGAAGCATATTCTATCCGTAAATCTCGCGCGCGCGGGAAGAACATACGCCAAGAAATATCAAGAGTTTAAACTCATTCGCGCAAAATAACTCAAGCCAAAATGCGTATCTACGTGCAACACGAGCAACGAAACAACTTCTTACCCTCTTAGTGGGTACGAAACGTACGCTGACTGGGTCAAAAGGCGGCTCCACTTGATCGGAGCAAGAAACTGTGACCGATTCGAACGCTAGCTCCGAAAGCCGGTGAACTTTCTCAGGACGATCCAATTACTCGCGACACGAGAACGAGGCATTCGCGAGTATTGGCTCACCGCAGACATCCGTCGGTTTTCGATCGGAGAACAAGAGTAATCGATGCACGCTTCGATCACAAATTTATACGTTCGTAATATAGCGACGTTGACTTTATTTCGTTGCATCGTATCGTATTATTCGGCGCATCTAATAATACCTGTAACTAAACGTTAGTCACGTTACCGTTCGTAACAAGTGCCTGACAATTGTCAGACTAAATTTAAATTATTTGTTAACAAATGTAGCAATAATATATTTAATTATCTATCATATATATTTGTAATTCTGTAATTAAAGTATAGCATTTTAGAAACCTTTGAAAATTCCTAGTCGTCAACAGAAAGAAGGTACATTCGAGATCTATCGTTATTCTTGCGTGCGCGCGCGCATGATAAAAGGTGTAACGAGTTAACTCGTGCCGAACCAGTTTCACGGGTGCAAAACGTCGTGTCGGCCCTTTCGAAAGTGGAGCAAGTTTATCGGATGTCGTGATGGCAGGTTAGCCGTAGCTGTTCTGCGTCACGTTGTCTTTTAACCTACTGTCGCCGTGCTTAATTACGGTTAATTCGTTTTCCACTGGACGACAGGAGGTCTATCCTAACGACGTCTTAATGTTCATTACTATGGTTATTTTCTAAAAAGAAAACAAAAAAAAAACTCTCTAGCGATGAAAGTGACTTACTTTTTATTATTTGGCACACGCTTTCTACGACATAACCTTTGAAAACAAGTTAAATTATAATGTTAATTCCAGGTTCGATTGTACTTGAAAATATCGATCACATATTATCTCTGAAAATATTCATATTGGTAAGATATTTATGAAGAGTTCGAACAAGTCGTATCGATCTTCTTTCCAAAGTGCTCGTGAAGTATTCGAAGTTTTCTAGTCGGATTCGAAGCTACTTAAAATATACTTGGTCCAATGTGCAATTTCTTGGTCGGAAGAGGACTATGACAGATGAGGAGGTGGTTTCTTACACACCACAACTTTGTCCACATCTTGTACCGACCAAGAGACATCGAGGTCAACGGATCGGACGCGTCTTTCTCGTCTATAACGTCGCTTCGACTTGGTCGCGACAATATCTCTGTACTCTCTGTTAACCTCGATAGAAAGTCGTCGGCCAGAGAATCGTACGTAAAAAGGACAAACTTTCTGGAAAAATCACTCCATTTACTCAATTACATGTTTTCTGGTATTATTTACGAGCTTGTTCCACTTTTCCACCGTGTTTGCCAACACCGTTCTTCGTCAAGTGATTTACGTTGAACCCATGTCCATTAAACGATTCTCGTTTCTTTCTCTCCTACCCTTTTTCATTTAATTTCGTGCTAGTATACTTCAAACCAATAATAATATTTGGCGAAGGTATAGAGATAGATAAAACAAGCATTTAATCAGAATCTTTACATTTCTTTCGTTCGTTTCTTTCATCGACTAATCTTAATTTTCTAGTATGAAATGAATTGTTTCAACGGTCTGATTGCCAGCGGTATCTTATTTTTGAATCAGTTCCTTTTTCCTATCCTATTATGCATTTTTTTCGTTACGATATTCTCGAGAGGTACGATATTTGTTACTGTCAGAGATTTCACTTCTACGAGATCAATACCTTTTTCACGCTTTGTGTTGTGCAATAGGTATTTCACGTCGGTGCTCGTCGCGTAACGAAGATAGCCAATACATTACGTGAAAATGAGGAAAAATGCTTCTGTCGTCCGAATGTTCTATTTTAAAATTATATATTTTATATTTTACAACTAAATTTATGCAAACGACAGGTCCATGGTTATTCGTTATCGCTCGTTTGCAAAAAGAAAGAAGAAATGTTTGGATCGGATGAACGATATAATTCGTTAAAAATGGTAATGATACGGTTTAATTCTCCTCAAAATCCATTAGAGAGATTTTATCGTTTTATTATAAATCACGGAAGATTCTACTTTAACACAATAATAAATATTCGTACTACGTATATAATATCTAAACCGTGTTAATAATAAATTATATGGTATTTGAAAACTCGGAATAATATATTACCGCTCGTAAAGTTCAAAGTAACGTAACTAATAAAATGCTAAACTTTCTTCTCCTATATAACGTGATGATTGCCACGTTCTTTTATATATCAATATTCTTTGGAAATAATTCCTCGCTGAACTTAAAAAAAAAAAAAAAAAAAAGAAAGAAAAAAGAAACTAGGTTTTATTCGAGAAAAATTCATTTTAACTCGCATACGATGTTTCCTACATGACTCACAATTTTTTGCTCTGCTCTCTCATTGCGGAAGAAAAAGTTGTTTCGTTACTTACGTAATTACGATGCACTTTACTTGTGTCAGTGATATCGTTTCCTACTCTCTTCCTCGTTTGATTCAACTTTTACAATGTCTGGTCGTATAACACGAGTATAACAATTCGTTAAACGTTAAATTTAATTTATTTATTTATTTCTTTACAAGCGATATCCTGAAATCGAAGCATTTAACGATACATAAAACTTTCCGCGTGTATACGAAGAGAACCTTGTCTCTAAAATATACGTAACATAAATTCATGTGCGGAGTGATCCGATATTCATAGTCGGTAAGTATACATGTAAATTAAGAGTTGCTATTCTCCGTTTAAGAAAGAAAATAGGAAACGACCTGTCTGTTGCTGATCGTAATTTATTTCAAACGCCTCGTGTCTACATCTTGTAAGCGAAAATTAAAACTATCAATTTTTCTGCTCGTTAGAGATTTTGTTATTAGGCTAGTAACGTTAGCGCTTAATCCGTCAAAAATTAGACGATTTATCTCGAAGGAGTTTGTCGAACACGATTTGTATTTGCCCGATCTAGCATTCATTAGAGATACGATTATGGACACATAAATAAAAGCATTGTTGAAGAATAATTTAGTATACAATTCGGTTACAAGTCGATCGTTGCTGACGATGATCTATTAATATCTGTAAAATCTGAAGGAGGATCGTGAACAGAAAAAGTCTATACGTAAAAGAATCGTACAGCGAAGCGAACCATTTTCTTGAAGCTATACAAGCAAAGCTGTTCCCGTGTTTCATTGACCTCCGATTACGCGTATGATTTTCTTGATTATGAGAAAAATCAGGTTCATTGTATCGTAGCTATGAAAGAGTATTTGACGATAAATAGTGTTTCCCAGGCTGCTCGTCAAATAAGTAACGGTATTGTGTAACGACTTGCACGTGAGTCGACTGGTAAACGCAAACCATGGTCCGACATGATGGATTAATTATTCCAAAATTCGTGCACAGTCCGAAAACTACCAAACCATTAGCGCAACGGAAAAGATTAATCGCATAAGCGACAACGAGAATCGGAAGATACATTTAATAGCTGGAATATATCGTATTACGTATCCCAAGCGTTTGAAATCGAATAATTTTCAAAGAAATCTCATTTTCGTGAAATTCTAATACAAATCATGGATCCTATCGTTGTGTTTGTTCAACTTTTATCGACAGATAAAGATCAGATAAAGATTAAGAACAGATTTTCGCAGTTACGATACCTGTTCGGGTGATATTTTAGAAAATTTCTAAGAGAAAATGGCGTTTCTCGGTAGGTGTTAATTACGTGAAAGGAGAATCTTCGGAGTTCCGATAGAACCACCTACCGTTCAAGTTAAGACTTCCGATTAAGTTCCTTCGCTTCATCCAAGAAGTGACCGGATTTCCAACAGCAAATTAATTTTGAAAATCATCGTTACCTCCGATATATTTAATTTTCGTGCTAACAAAATGTTACGAAAAACCATCACAAACATTACCACGCTGAAACAATATTACAAATTTTATCGTCCTGGTGTATTATTTTAAAGAAAATAAAACAACGACCGAACCAAACGCGATACATATCCGGTGAAAAGGAAACAAACAGACACGGATAAGTGTTATTCCACCGCTAACTGAACGCGCAACCCGTTCTAAAGTAGACTTCTATCTCGAGCTTTACGTACATACGCGTAAACTCGACGGGCTACGGCTCGACTAACGAGTTTTTATCAAGCTAATAAGCAGATCGGTGAAACGAACGCCAGTTCTGTAAGATGCGGTCCAGACTGTCCGAGAATGTTCGTTCCAGTTGCACAGGTGTCCTCCGAGATTCCGTGCTGCGTAAAAACCCGAGTAATTATAAGTCGACGAGTAATGTTACTCGACAACAACGAATGCGCCTATTGATACGTGGCTTCCATCGGTCAGAGTTTTAACGCTTCCTCTTAGTTGTATTGCCACTTTTCGATCAAACTCGTTCTTTCAATTTTGGACTTTGCGTCGTTGAACGCTTTCTCGATGACTAGAGGAAAGTGGATCTTTAGAACTTAATAACGATTGAAAGAACGAGAATAGATAGAGGATTTTAGCGAAATTTTGAAAGCGATGTTCCACCGATACGGTGGAATATTATTTACGACTTCGAATAAATTATTTAAGCTCGATCAGAAATACGATATAACAATATAAAAATACTAGAATTAATCAACGATAAGTTTTTCATTTGAAATTAGTTATTAATTAGATATACGTTAACAGACAAGTTGATACTTTACAAATTAACATATTTATTACCGACACCTTATCTCACATCTTCTCATAAGTTACTTTTTACCATTCACCAATTTATCTCCGTAGCCATAAAACCGTTGTCAACTCCGAAAGCTCTGTACTCTTTCACGATTACCGAAAAAGAATAAGGTTTTCGTCGAAATCGCTGCGTGGATCACCGATTACGCAACGAGGCCGTATTTTTTCTCACGTTAGGCAAGCACGATTATATCAAGAGCACCGCGTGCACATTTTGACACGGCTCGGTTGCAAAACCGTGGCTTTTGTCAGCGAATGGAATCGCTCGAGTCCGCGGACCAGTTGCTTCGTCGCGAACCGTGACGAACGGGTCTGCGATACCATCGTTTATTTACGTAATCGCGCCGTTCGCGAATTTTCTTCCCTGCTTCGAACCTTTGTCATCGTCGCAAACCAACCATCTTCCGCCTTCGTGCAACAAGTTTTTGTTGCAAAAATTCGTGCAGATCGGTATTCATACGGTGAAACATATCGAATGTGTAGTACAAAAGATTTTGAATGACACTGGCGAATCACTCCGTATCATCGCGTATCGTCTTTGTTCTGCCTTTGAATGTTTCGCGAGAAAGTGTACAAATCTCGTTAACGATACCTAAGCTCATATCTGCCAATGTACCATAATTTAAAACCTAGAATAGAATCGATTTCACTCGTTTCGCGCTCGTATACATTCTTCTCTGGAAACTTATCTGAAAAAGTTCGATGCGAAAACGAGAAACCACCACCAAAGTACCGTAAATCTTGGAAGTGGTCGGAAACGTGTGTCTTATCATCGCGTCGAAGTGGGTACTCGCAGGATCGCCCGGGCAGGCCAATTACACCTGCGTTTGCAAATTCACGGCATCCTGTCGGAGCGAAGGTGAACAGGTACCAAAGACACCGAGACCAACTTGTCTCAGCCTGTGTGTATATCGTGGCCCGAATGCGTGCATTCGCTTCGCGAGACATACCCGGACGTACAGATCAGAAAAACTACTTAAAAGTTACGGTATCGCGTAATAGGTGGACTGGGCTTAATGGCCGTTGGCTGGTGTCCAGGCGAAAAGATTCGAAGAAGTTCGTTTCACGGGATTTATGTCGGAATAAAGCGGCCAACGGTATTGAGACAGGCTACCGTATTTTACCGACATTTTACGTCACCGATTTCCTGGGCAAACTATTCATTCAGTAGCTACCTTTCGTAGGAACGCGAAAAGAAAAATCGTGTATAAATCTAGAGAATAAAAAAGAATTAAGTTTGTTATTAGACTGATCAAAGGTGCTCTCCAAACTGTATCCTATCGTCAATGATCAATCGCCTTGAAGAAGAAAGATTATTAAAGAAGAAATTTCCTATGAATCAGGTATATTCGATATTAGGAAACTGTATAACAAAGATATCGCGAATAGTCAGAATACTGGTACGACGATCTTACATAAATTTAAATTTGGGAGAAGTGGCACGTTAAATAGACTTTTTTAAACGATCCTTTATTCCATCTAGGAGATTTTTTTTACGCGTGCGATTGAGTCGACCGCGTTGGGCAATCCCGACGCATCTGACGGTGAAAGAAGGGCGAGAAAAGAGAATTTTCACGAGGCCAGTGCCTTGAAATTGAACAGGGCGCGGCAAGAAGAATCGAAGGAGAAACAAAAAGAAGCAAGAAAGGTGGTGGCCAGAAGCCGGTCGTAAAACCCGTTTTAGCAGAGCTCGAGTGGCGAGATAGCCCAGTTTTGTTCAGAGAGTGTTCGAACATTGAAATTAGACTTATTAGCTTCCGACGAGACGCTACACGGTTCTTCGTGAGTAGAAAATCTGTTTGACGAACGAATATAAAATCCGTTTAGAAGAAATACGCTTCCGATCGGTGAAATAAATAAAAGTATCGCGAATCACGTTTTTATAGCTGATTAGCTGTATGGTGATTTTCATCGTAACGTAAATACAGATTGTACGATTTGTTCTGATTCTCGGATAACGTTCGATAGATGTTCCTTTATGGTTCGAGGTAGAATTTTATCGATATTTACTCGTCTACCATCCAAGACAATTCCTTTTATAGCGCTCCTATAAGACTGCCGCAATTTCGAATTAAATATCTCATTTTCAAAAACATAGATGATCACAGATACAAAATTTTGAACTGATAGACAAATATCCCGAAAATTGGCTTCCTTTCTAACTGCCGCGTTATATAATCTTCCTCGGTTGCAAATGTTGCCGTCTGTCAACTCCTATGGTAACTTGGCTTTTGAGACGCGACGAGACGTCCAATTCCGTTCAACTCTGTCGCGGTATATAGTTGATACAGTAGCAAAGAACAAGTTCGGCCGGATCTAAAACACGCTTCTGCGGCTATAAATCGTTCTCCCGTTCAGTGGACGGAACTATCGCGATAAATTATCGTCGCCCACGCGACACTGCTTTTCCGCGGTTTCGTAAGGTCAGCGGTGCCGATAAAACCACGTTGACGTCGATATTCCGGACGATCATCTCAGCTCCGGACGAACGCACCAACGT
Source organism: Bombus confusus (assembly GCA_014737475.1). Taxonomy (NCBI): domain Eukaryota; kingdom Metazoa; phylum Arthropoda; class Insecta; order Hymenoptera; family Apidae; genus Bombus; species Bombus confusus. The sequence continues at coordinate 789,326 of JACXIV010000049.1, forward strand.
TGCGTAGGTTCGATCGATTTATCCTGCCGCTACGTCCACTAATGTTACACGATAAGTATTTACACGAGTACTGTTTGGTCCGTGACTGCCACGTGGTTTATCGCTGCAACTATCGAACTCGACGAAACGACTAGTTTCAGTTCATTTTTCCTTCCGCCCTTTTTTTTTAATCACCATCGACGCTTGCTTTTGGTAAAATTAAGGTTAACTTTCGATCGATGTTGGCTTATCAAGATTGAAATCGTTCTTATCGTACAACTTTAATCTTTACCTAGTACGAATACATAATTTATAATTCTCTTCTTATATCATTATTACACCTTGCATAATCAAGCATACCGTAAATGATATCAAACCGATCGATCACGACACAGGGAACACTATCGTCTTATCGGGAAGAAATTCGTTGTCGAAAACCAAACGCAACATTCATAAAATTGACATCGTACGTCAATGGACACGAGCATTGTTTGTCGCGAATCCCCGTGACACATTGAAATCATTACCGACGACATTCACCATTAACTAGACGACCTAAAGCAACCTCATCGCCATTCATCCACGTTTGATTAATTAGAGGCATCTCGTTCTACTCGATCGAGACAACGTACTACGTATTACGTTATTGAGTGGCTAACGTATATCGATAGAATACGGATACTTTACATCATCGTGTATATTACATGATGTAACCGCGTTGTATTACCATTTAATTACTCTAATATAGACCAATAAAAGCATTTCATTTCTCGAAATATACAAGAGAAAATTGATATACGTTTTCCCCGGAAACTGATACCTATTTTAGTTCGCTGATCCAATTTCACTCAACTATTACGCTATTTCCACCACGTTTATCGAAACGGATAGCCAATTTACCAATTTCATGGCGTATTTTTATCTACAAAACAGAACGAAACACGTCACCAGTGAAAATCCCGATTCCCGCGAATAAACGAAAACCAAAAGCGGAGCACAATGCACCGGAAGTGGGCAAGCGAATAGGTTAATGGTCGGCCGGGTCACTGACACTTTCCGCATAAAAGGTTCGACTCGAGGGCAAGTTGCATGCGTGCGTTTAACTGCGAGCGTAAAAAGTAACGGGCCCTGCTGAAAAGCAGTCGACGAAACGACCTGTGGCGAATCATACGTTCCCCTTACCTCGTTGTCCTTGTAGGGACCAGTTTCTCGTCCCGCAACCGCTCGCGGAGGAATCCCGACAGCTTTAACAAGCGTGAATGCGTGTTCTGTCCAGAATTCTAATACCATATTTCGCTCGTACCCAACGCGTACATTCTGGTCCTACTGCTTGTTTCGTGACTCGTACGTCGATAACTTGGCTAGCTATAGAGAATGTCAAGATCAAATGGTCCTGAGTTCTATGTAGTTGAATGGTTACGACCGATCAGCTGATTGTCACGTGCATGCGTTTCTCCTATAGCGGCCGATCTTTTCTTCAATTAATACTTAGCCAAATAAATAACAACTTGAAATAACCTATTATTTCGACTAATTTGTCACATTTTCTTTTAAATAACATGGAACACAACCTATACAAGAGAAATTCTAAATCCTAGTTGAAACTCTGACCTGTTTAGGTTAGAAGTTTATTGGTCCTTGCATTAGTCATGCGAGTAAATAATCTAATTTGCGATTGAGTATGACGATGTAACGTGATAATATACTTCTTTAAATGTAATTTAGATATGGAGATATTAATTCCAATTCGTTAGATCAAAAGGTTGAGCTTGAACGTAAATTACTCGATTTGTATCGTTCCAAAAAGTGAAAAATTACGCATACCTATGGCGCATCGATCTTCGATATTTCAGATTTCGTAAAATATTTAAATTTCAACATCATCTTGTCGGTAACGATCGAATCGTTTCTTATTTCAATTTCAATCGGTAGCAGCATCGTGGACCATCGTTACGCAGATCAGAGATTATTCTTGAAACACAACAGACGATCCGCAGAAGTCGCTATTCTACTCCTCGTCGGCGATGTAACAAGTTTGAACTGGGTCGAGGTTCGTCGAAGCTTATTTTTCCAGAGGCCAGTTTGCATCCCTGCCGAAGTAGACCCGTGTCAAGGACGACGTGAAATTCGTGCTTCTGCACTCGATACAAGCCTTTCCGTTTTTCCTTTTTTTTTTTTTCGCACAACGCTATTGTATTAAAAATACGTGATCTCGTCTGGACAAAGGGAACTGATGATCGCTCGGTGCACCATGCTCGATCATTTCTTTTAGCCTTTATTTAGAATTTAAGACGGTTTAAACGGTGAAATCGAATTTTTCCTAAAGCGATTACAAAAAGATTGGGGGGAGGAGAGTTAAAAGAATCGAATGAAATAGAATCTCGAATCTAGTTCGACATAAGATCAGACAGGGTCAACGGCATTGAGAGTTGTCGCTCTAATTCAAAAAGTACTGTCACCGTCGCATCCAACACGCGACACACGCGTGACGACCTGGAATCTTCCACGTGGGATCGGTACGAGCCGCTGGTGTCGTTGGAACTATCGCGAAGTGGGCTAAAGGCGACCCACATGCGCGGGTCGTCGGCGAACGCGACACATTGAGGTCGCGGCCGATGAGAAACGACCGCTTCCGCTCGGCACACGACTCGAGACGTGTTTGTCGTTTCAAAAGACTTACGCGACCAGTTTCTTATCATCGAGCCAGACTTCCTCGTGCGCGCGCTTCACGAACCGATATCGACGTTAAAGTCCGTCTCATCGATCTTCGGTGGCGAATGCTTATGTACGCTCAATACGCGCAGTGTCACCTTTGTCGTCCTACGTTCCTTGCTTTAATTCATATAATTAAGGACAAAAGAAAGAGATATCGATATTTCTTTACCGTAAAAGTGAAAATTCGCACATTCGCGGTTTTCGCGTGAAACGGCCGAAACGATTACTTATATCGTTTACATTGCTTCCAATTTCGTTGAACGTACGTTTATTCGTATTCCAAAGCTAATATAAACCGAAATCGTGTAACGATAAACATCGGTCGGCCTTTAACTTTCCAATCGCACCGAGACAGCTACGTTTTTCCGAAACAACGGTGACCACTTTTCATTCCGAGCGTAGAAAGCTACGCGTTGGTCAGAGATTTCGCAATCACCGATCGCTGGGTTTGCTCTCGTTAGGATTGGCTGACGTCACTGTGCGCTATTACCTGTCGGTTGTTCACACAGGTTCTGAACTTTCTGCAGTGGCAACGTAAACCACATAGTGAAACATGATAATTTTAGACGAGACGCTCGTTTCCAATTTCTCCAATGGAAAATGCGCTCGGAGATACTCAACTATTTGCTCATCTTTGACGAGAGAAATGCTTTTTGTTTGTTGTAAGTAAATAATTTAATAAATTTCGGAAAAATAATATCGAAATTATCGCAAGATGACGTTAACGCGTATGCACGCGGTTCGTCATAGGCCGCGGAATTTTATGCATTTTTGCTAAATCGGATGAAAAAAAAAAAAATGTTGCGGAAATGCCTATATAAAGTAGTCAAAGTAGAGTATTGGTTATAATATTTGGTAGATGAAGCAAATTTCTCTGTAAATTCCTTTTCTTCGAGTATATCCATAAAGATGTAGGAACGCATACAAATCCGCAGTCTAGTCATTAAATTGGAGATAAACGTCAATCGTGAAAATATCTCGCGTCTGTTGACAAGAAACATGGTTGAAACCGCGCGCCAGAACAGCTAAGCAAACCTCTGCCGTCAATTTTAAGATGCCGGAATTGGCAGACAATTCGCCGTCTCGAGATATCGATTGCAACGCACGTTTCAAATAAAATAGATCCTATCCTTGAGCTTTTGTCCGCGCAAAATGTCATGGCCGGTGCTCGATCGATCGTATGCACATAATCGATGCGTGTAAGTCCGTTTTTATCTTTGTTTCTGCCTTGTAGCGATTTTTTCATCGTACCGTTGCAAAGAGAATACCAAAGAATTTCCAATAATCTTTCGGACAAAAGATAGGCGAAACAACTTTCAACATTACATAAACCGCTTCAGGCAAGCTATATACGTATACGCTTGTTCGCGTAATCTACATTACGAATCGTAAGTGAACGAACGAATGTTACAACCAAATATGTGCTTCGTTCTTAGTAAACTAAAAAACCATCTTTCGCTATAAAGGTGAATTTTGTTCACAACTGAACACGGTTCCATCTTCAAAGATCTCGTAACTCACCATTTTGAGGGTTTCCTCCGGTCTGAGCAGATAAAACATAGATTGCAAGTGCTGTTGAATGTCGCATCCTGCCGCGGAGACCTTCCTCGACGGCCTGGCCCTTTCGTTCGGAGGTAAAACCAAGGCCGCGCCCTTGCCCGCGAAGTAACATTCGCTCAGGCTGCAACAGAAACAAGGAAAAGTCTATTAGCATAGAGTGGAAAGTTATGGACGACGTCCGTGCAACGTAAATCTTTAAGATTTAAAGGACAACTCACGTATTTTAACGTGTTTCGATGCCAATTATTCAAGATAGACCGCTTTAATTCGTCTTGGCACTGCGGTTAATTACAAAGAATTACGCTAAGAATTTACGCTCTTTTTACGTCCAAAAGCTTTCACCTTTCTTCTTTTGCTTCTTTCTATAATCACGATATCGTTTAAAAAGAACAGAATTCCAATGCTTACTCTTTACGATATACGTATAGCTACGTATAAAATGATAAATAGAAAAACTAATTTTAGTAGTAAAACGCGAGATTCGTCGAGTCAATGACAGTATTTTTACTCGCTGATTGTTGACAATTATTTGCCGAAATAATGCTCGACAAGGGAACTAAGTTGAAAAACATTTCCGATAAAAAAAAAAGTGGTATCGCCTTTAGACAAGGAGTACGAAATTTCTATAACAGAGAAAGCATTAAAATTAGCTGGTACTCGAACGTCTGCCAAATCTGTCGCGGAAAGCCACGCTCTCGTTGCAAGGAGCATCGTGCGCGCTCGTCGGACGCACATGGTGTTTCGCGCACGTAAGTACGTAGTGCGTAGTAGGTAGTGCGTAGTAAGTAGTAAGTAGTAAGCAGTAAGCAGTAAGCAGTAAGTAGTAAGTAGTAAGTAATAAGTAGGAAGTAGTAAGTACACGTGTAAGCTTCCGGTAACGCACGCGCGTTTGAGCTCGTGCCGTACAATGGGAAGAGTTTCTCTTTCACGAGGGGTAGCGATTACACGCGTGTAACCGTAGAAAAGAGAAACCTGAGAATCTATCTTCGGCAATGCGCTCTTCCACGATCTTCGTTATCGAGAGCTGTGACGATTACTTTCACACGATAAGGGACCAGCTGCCGTGACGGAAAGCAATTAGCGACGGCGGCCTTATTAGCAAAACTGGAGCGACTTGATTTCTCTGTAGTGATTTTCGCGCCCCTGATCCCCCCACTGCTGCCATCGTACCGTGCCGCACCGCGCCGCGAATCCACACTTTTCCCCACTCCACACCACCTCTGGATTATTAACCCTCCGCGAGATTTTCACGGAACTGAGATTTATCTCGGTATGAACGCCGAGATCGTGCACCACGCTGGATTTCTAGGTGGAACGTGATAGATGAGAATTTCATGGAAACGACACAGAACGAAACGGACGATGAGAAACCATAATTTACTTCGCGGACGTTAGATTTTTTGAACAGTCATTAACGAACATGGTCTTTTTGGTTCAAGTGTGGGCAACGTTGGGAACCAGCCTGTCAGAGGAAGATTTATCGCGCGGAATGCGCAACTAATTCTGAAATCAATTATTTTTATGAATCATCCAACCTCGTCTCTCGAACGGGCTGATCGATGCCCCAGGAGGAAAAAGCTACTAGTCGCTTCAGCGTTTTAGACTTTCACGATCATTTGCTTTTCTTATACTTTACATTTTCCGAAACAAGAGAAGAAAATACCCGCGACGTAATCGATTGTGAAAAACGATAGCAGTGTTTTCTTAATAATCCGATATTGTTATAATCGATTCGGACCAGCTGCAAAGCGAACGTAAAGAAGTGCATTTTCGTACCCGTTTACGCAAATGGTTGTTGGTAGCCCTGCCTTTTCTTTCGCAGGGGTGTCCTTTCCCGACTTCTCCGTATTGCTGCGCTCTCCAACAACTTTCACGAACGATAGTTAATAGCGCGATAGTCGCTTCGGTAAACTAAAGGAACATCACCACCGATCGAAATTCACCAGTTCCAAGCGGAACGAGTATATCTCAACTTTTCGCAAACGACCAACTCTAAATTGAAAAATACCTAGTCAAATCTACGAAAAATGTTAATATTATCAAACGATTTCTATTCATAAATATAGCAGTAATTAATAAATATAGCGTGAAAACGCGAACGGAGTGCAACTCGAACGCGCGATTAGGGCGAGCAACGATGAGATACTAAAATCATCTCGAGATTCGAACTAGAAACTGCGACGCGTGGGCGCGTCTTCGCCAACCAGACTTTTGCAGCTCGTATTATTAGCCTCCGAGGAGATTGTACGTTGCTTGTCGCGCGTTTTCACGCTAGCAAAACCAAAGATCTTTTCTCGTTGTCCCCTCGTCGAATCTCATTTTGTATATAGATTCTTTATAAAAAAAAAAAAAAGCTATCGAAACGAATGCATCTTATCCCTCTTATGATCGATAACACGTTCCTTGGAAACGTTACATCACCTTTGAAAGTTTGTAAGAGGCATGTAGCCTGAAGGCAACCGAATTGAAATTGGCTAAAGAGAGCGTTCGGCTTGTAACAGGCATTCGTCTAGCGATTGAAATCTCTTTCGGAAAAATTAACATTTTGAAAAAAAAAAAGGAAATTTTGCGAATTTAATTATTCGAAGCTGGCTAAAACAAGCATTCCAACTCGTTTATCCTCTTTGGAAGGTATCGTTTCTTTCGCTATCGTTATTAATCTTTTGTTTGACGCGTAAATTACGCGTATAAACGTGTCCCTACGTTAGAAAAACCTACAATCTCGTAGCACATGTACAGTCTATTTCCGTTGCATAGTACGATATTTTTGCACCTTTGCTGACGCTCAAAATATCAAGTGAAACCGCTATGTGTGTATATATATATATACAACTACCACCGTGACTGGATATCGCTGAAACTCGATAACCTTGCGTGAACTCGCGACACCGTGTTGAAACACGAAAAGTCTGTCTATTAATGCGATTTGAAAGCCCTCTATACTTTTGCACAGCACTCGAGGAATATCGAGAAATATTGCGAAACATAGCATACCGAATTATGTACCGAGCATTTCATGTTCGAAATTTACCAACAACTGCGAGAAAAGGACAAAATTATAGCAAGCTCCGTCGAAGCATTGATACGATATCTGCGTTAAGACTTTCTCTCCATTTGTCTGGCCTTTGTTTCATTTGCATGCAACATTGTTGGCAGAAATAAATATTCCAGAGAAAGTACCATTCCGTGATCAACGATATTGTACGATCCGATGTATTGATCCGTGAGACGTTGAACTAAAAGTTTCAACGAGATTTCAAAACGGACAGAAGATCCGCTTATTGGTTAATACTTTTAAGCGTTAAACGTGTTACGAAGCATTCGAGAATATAACGCGAGTATAACGACGATCTTCGTGACAAATAATACATTCTTCGACTTTATCCAGTCTATCCTACGCCTTAACAGATATGCAGATACAAATGGAGGCAACAGCGATGATGTCACTTGACACGAGTAGCACGACTTTAGGTCGCGCGAAACGTCTCGACACCGCGCCGGTGAATGTGCATCCGAGATCGCATCTGCAATTGTCATCGGTGTGCGACGGGCACCTTTCGAGCAGAATGCAATTCGCATAACCCCGTTAAAGTGTGTCACGTACCGGTACACGTCGCTCAAACATCGGCAAGCCTGATTTTACGCTTGGTTACCGCCATATGAGAACCTTCGAATGCCTCTCCGTTCTCAAAGATTCGTCCAATCGATTTTTTCCCGCGTGTTACACCGATTAAACGAATTACAATTTCCAATCCCTGGTCTAGCTTCTTCTTCATTGGATCCAACAACTAGTTCGTTCACGCCGATATTTCTACATCGTTTCCTCAGTTTCCCCTCTTATCGTTACTTTCAAGTATTCTTATTCTTACCGATTGTTAATCAAGTATCGTTCACCACGATATACGTACGTCTGCTCGTCAAGGCTATATCGTTTCTCACCTGTTAAAACGCAAACAACTCTTTAATCGCAAAATTTCAAACGCAAACACGACACTTTTCCTTTGGTCGTTATAGGTATCGTCATTTTGTTGTTTTTGTCTTTCTATGCGAGAGAAAACAAGTAAAATCGTTTGTACGAAAAGCATCGACTATGGAAACAGTTCTGTTTTCTTATCGATATACGGCTTCTAACGTACCACATCCACGGTGGTGTACGTGTAATCGACGCGGACTTCCGGTAAATCGGTCAACATGCAGACCGGAAACGACAGGCCGCACCGTCGCGTCGCTACTAGAACAAGGTCATTAATGATACGTTCGTCACACGTTTTTAAAACACTTGGTAACAAAGAATAGGATTTCCGGGATGAAATATCTTAATGTAACATTTATTCAGCTCGATAGGTATACGTGCATATACAAAACTCGATTTATCTATTTCTAGAACCATTCTCGATCTATTTCTGACAGAAACACGTGCATAGATACTACCGCGTTACGAAATGGCAGATCCATAAACAAAGAAATCGCACCACCCAAGAAATAGGAAATCTGAACCAAGACTCATTCGTCCCGATTAACCGATTAAATCGCTTATTTCTTCCTCTCCTTTTACTTAGTCCACTTTGAAGATCAAAAGAGACTAAAGAAATCTTTTCAAAACCGGTCTCTTGCAACGAAGTTCAATGGTTCTCGGGCACCTTGGATTCGCCGCATTCAGCGACGCAATTATAACGAGAAAGATACAAATCGGCAACGTAATTCCGTTGAATTGCACGCGGTTTCCCGACTAACCTGACCATGCTTTCCGGCGACTTAAGTAATCAGTTCCAGTGACTCGATACGCATGCAGATGCAATTGCGTCCAAGCGTTTCGCTGCCCGGTAGAGATTAGAAAAATTGCCGCGGGAACACCACGTACGCTTGCGCAGATTACAGAATATGTAAAGTTGCTTTGATAGTTCCGACGAAAATTATTTATCCCTATCTTTGACGATTCGTTCTTAAATCAAGAAAATTCCTTCTTCCTTACGCGGCTCGGAAGAATTTCCTATTAAATATATTGTTGCGATCATTGTATTTCTCCGAGTCAAAGGAAGCCGACGAGTCACTTATTTACAGACACTTATATACCGAAATTAAGAACCAAACTTCAACGAGAAGCGGAGTCGATCAATTTGTCTTCCAAGAGACTCGCGGTTAATACGCGTTTAAAATTATGAACTCTAGTCGAGGTCGAACAACCATCTCTGCTGCGAGTTCGAATCGGTCCGCGCGAGCATCGGTGCACTTCCACGCGCATCAAGAGTCAATCGAACGATCGCTTTCACCGCGGCCGTGATCCCCGGTGACGCAACTCGGCGAGCGATCAACGGAAAAAGCGACGTTTAGCATGGAGAAAATTGCGTCCCGCGTCGAGAAGAAAGAATACATCCAACGAACCACTGGAACTCGGCCAACTAGAGCGGAAACGATGAATACGACCACCGGCAAACGGACGATCGCGGCAACCTTTCAAAGCCTTTCGATTCTCCACATCGAAACGGAGAAAAGCGTGCAGCTACCGGAAAGGGGGGAGGGGAGAGAGACGATACACCAGATAATAAGGAATAATACAAACATTGGCCTGGCTGGCGATCCTGGGCCAGTTTCTTCCTGGGAACACGTGTTCCTCTCGTTCGATCCAACTTTAGTCTGGCGCGAAACAGCTGAACAACGAACCGGTTCCTTCTTTCAATCGTATAGTTGCTGCGAGAGATACAGCGGAATTGACAAAAATCGATCATCATCGATGAACTGAAATTCACAAGTTCCGAGAATCGAAACAAATAATTTGACATATGTACGAGTAATGAAAAAAGATTCGGATCTCGTTGAGTGCAGATGTTACAAAGAAATCTGACATAATTATTAAATAATAAAAAAATAACGATTAACGATAAATTCCGTTCTAAATTCCGTATAGTTCGAAACACGATTACGTTCATCGGTGTGATTGAGATTAAATCAGATTAAATCAGATTAAATCAGATTAAATCAGATTAAATCAGATTAAATCAGATGAAATCAATGCCTTACTCGTTACTATACGACCTCGCTCTATGTCTGTTTCGTGAAATATACACGCCTATACGTTTCTTCTGTACGCGCACCAATCAGAAACAGCACGACAGATGTTTCAGCATCTCTCTACCTGTTCCGATGATCCCAAATTTAAATCGCGGACCGAAGGAAAAAGACCGAAGGAAGAGGTAAAGAAGCCGAGTCGGCAGAATCTGAGCAAAAGGATAAAATGGCGATGAATAAGCTTTCATTTGTAAAGCTTGGCAAATTGTTGCTGGATTATTCGTGTTAGCTATTGCATGTATCATTAGTGCGCGTATAATGGATAATAATGTGCAGAGAAGTTAGGAAATGAGAAAATAACGAACTGCGCTATTATTGTTTCCTTATAGAAAACGATGATTATGTTAATATTACTTATTTGCATCCTTCGATACAAATGATGTTTCCAAACAGGTAATTATGAAATATATTTGTGACTAATAATCTCGACTCGCAATATCGATGAATATGACACAACTGATATCGATAAACACGGTGAACGTTAATGAAAATGTTTTTTCTCCGTTATCATACGTAACGCGGGTTTGCTTGCATATTTAAACCGTTTCACGAAGGGTAGTATATTAATGACATTCAAAATAAGTTCCAGTCCGATGACATATCGACCCAGTCTGGCGCCAGCTTGTCTAACGCGAAACCAGGAAGCAATGCCATCGATGTTACAACACGTCTTACATGATATTATCCACTTTCTTTCCTTAATTACCCTCCATTTATAAACGTTATACTATCTGTCTGTCGTAATATATACCCTTTGCCGGCTAACTAAGAAAGTGGTTATCGAAATTTGAATAACGATTATTATCACATCGACTGCGAAGCTTCGTGTTATGTTCTCCGTCTCTAAGCAACACCGCATTGCTGTACAATTCGCTAGAAACGATGATCGACTGCGCGTCGAGACGATGTCGAAATTAGTGAAACTTACAAACGAATACACCTAGGATTAACTTTCCAACGCAATAAATAAACAGCAGTAAGTATGAGAACATTATTGCGTAAATATCGTATTTCGACCGATTAACCAACTCTCCGTTCATTTGCGAATTTCAAATATATAACTACCGCGAAATTGTTTGCGCAGATCCAATTTGTGTATCTACAATTTTGAGCTCGATAGAACATGGACGCGTTTGCAATTTTTCAACTTGTAAACTTTGATAATTCGAGTTTAGTGATTCCATTGACATTTATTATAGATGAATAATTTGCGTATTTTAATACTTATAAATATACAAATCTATCTATGCACGATGTGATATTTCAACAAATTATTATTGCCATAAGATCGATTATATGGCCTTGAAAGCAAAACGCGTCAGCGATGAATCGGTCAAAGATTTAAACCAACTACCGTGAGAAATTCAAAAGTTGTACAAAAGCTAGGCAGCGTCTCGACAGCTCTCCTCTCTGAAAAATAATTGCTTTCGAGGGTCCCCTTTCATCCGCGATGGTACAAAACGTGCAGCTGTTGCTCCGAGTCAGCTGACATGAAATGTAACCACCTTACTGGTAAACAGGGACATTAACATCAAATACCATCTACGCATTAAGTAATTTTTACATTTACCTCCACATGATATAAGAAAATTAGTTACAGAGAATAGACAGATAATTGACAGAGAGAGAGAGAGAGGGAGATATTATTATCGTACAAATATCTTTGCAGATTATATACATTCTATAATGTAGAAATACTCGTAATATACAAATACTAAACTTATTTAAATTAGAAAAATCTGCAACGGAAGATATGTAAAAACGCTGAAGAGTAATATTCGAACAAAGAACTTCGTTTCTGCTCCAAAATTGACTAAACGCTAATTCTGTATTAAGGTGATTTTGAGAAATAAAATTACTATATACGCGGCGTATATTCCTAACATATTTCACTGAAACACAGCTCAAAAATAGATTTTATGCGCACGTGAGTCAAATTGAGGATCATGGCAGAATGAGACTTACAGAATTACTCGAGCCAGCCTCTCCGATTTGCATGCTATTTCCGAAAATAAAATGTCCAATAAGAGGAAAATGAACGACATGTGGATTTCGACCCCTGAGCACCTTGCCTTTACGAACATAGTACCATCATTTCTGCTATAGCTAGAATCCCGGATGCGCTGGTTTCCTTTTTCATAAACACCATTTCTAACCATTTAAGATTACTAGAATTTTCTAATTTCCTTAATATTCGTTCGCTATATATTGAACTTGAAATAAAATATGTTGATTATTATGATCTTTGAAAATTATGTATAGAATTATTGGTTAATCTTTATATTTAGCAAATAGAATAAATAGACGATTAAATACGATTCGACGAAACAGTAACGCATAAAGAGTGAAAATGAAACTTGAAAGTGAGAACGTATGGGCATTTTTGAAATACGCTGGTAGAGTGACATTTTTGGGATTCCAGTGTTAAATCGTTTCGATCGTTCTCAGCTTCGAAAATCAACTTTACGTAATATTCGCAAGGTCTTTGCGCAATTTCAAATATTAGCGATCCTTTCCACAGAAATCCACGGAACGCAAGACAGATAGAATTTACTGAATTTATAACGAATTCTATTAAAAGAGAGAGAGAGAGAGAGAAGAAGAGTCGAGTCTCTACGTACGTACGTACATTACACGTACAAAGTCCTAGGCAATATTTTGATTTGAGAAACAAACAAAACGAAATTTGTTGAATTTCAGTTATCTCACCGTTCACGTCAACTATCCTAACACAAAGTTCATTCACGGTAAAAATTCACTGTAAACATGCATTTATTAGAAAAGACCGAAACGCACAAGTACCGTGAATCAAAGAAAATGTTTATTCAAAAGCTATTGATCAACATTTACTTCCTAGTAAAGCGTACATTTCTTTTATCGTGGATTGTAAGTAAGCCGATTGCGAGATCTACTCGTGATGTATACCTGAAAGCTCGGATACATTATCTCCATATTTTCGTTTTCTATAATTAAGTATTAGTATGAAGGTCAAACGAGAGGATAAGATCGAAATATTTTAAATACGTAAATACAAATTGATAATTGTTATTATAACCCTTTTAAGATCATTTCAAACGCCTATTTCGTATTTTTTTCCATCAATAAATCCAAGTGAATTTTTCTTGTCAAATAAATAGTCCCAAAAGTTTCGGGGGTTGGTGTAAGTTTCGATGAACCGATAACTAAATCGACGAACGCGGCGTTCGGGAACCAGGAAACTGGCTCATACGTGATCGATACTCGCTGAAATATCGATCTTTCCTCGAACAGTCATTTCTATCGCGAACAATACACAGTCAATGTCTGGTTTATGCACACATTATCCTATTCACATCGCAGCAGGACGCATAACGCATTCTGAGAATGCACGCGTTTACAAAGAAACCACTTTTCCTTCCCCGTGATTCCCAGTGAACGAAGGAAAAGGCGAGAAAAAGAAACAAAAATAGAGAAGCATCGCTAGAACCGTACCTGATATACTGGATATATCCATGTCTGGCGTCTTCGAGGAGGAACCCCGGGTTCCGCATCTCGACGCTCTCGAAGACCATCGAGTCAACACATGCCACGAGCCAGCGATCATAAACCTCTTTCCACGAGTCACGAGATTCGATCATTCGACGAATCTAGACACTGCACACCGATTCACTTCATGGCTCACGGATACGTTCACAAACGATGCTTCGAGGAGAAGCATCTTACACTATTATCGGAAATCTCGACCATCGCGTGCGAGAAAACTGATCACCAAAAATCCTTCGTTTCGAGTCCATCGGTCGGTAAAGAAGGGACTTGAACGGAAACACTTGGAAATTCGGTGGCGCGAACTACGCGTTAGTCAGAATCCGATAAGGGCACGCGATAAAATGAGATACGACAACGTGTTCAAGCAACTGAGAAGGAACAAAACGGAATAGATGTTCACGATTCAACGTACGCGAGGCAACTGAAGTGCGGAGCGAATCGTGGAACAGTGGGAGTCCGGTTATGCCTCTCGTCCCCCTCTACCCTCGATCTCGCCGCTATTCGCACCGCAACGACCCTAACCTAACCTATCGGACCGAAATGCGAGTCGGTCGATCGAGGAAAGCGTGGAACTGTGGAAGCATGGAAAACGGAGGGAAGGACGTGTTCCATGGCACCATAACACATTTCCGCCCTCTGTTTACGATTCTCTGCGTATCTATATACAATTTCTTTGCGCATGCGTTCCGCTTCTACCTTTGTTCCTTATCTCTTGGTCTCTTATCGTAATTTAGGACGAATCGAGATGTTGCTTGGAAAATAGGGGATACGCTTGCAAAATGTAGATTAGGAGAAATGACACTCGAAGGCAAACAGGAATTACAGCGTCGATGTGTTAAAGATACATATATTTATTCCCCTATTTCAGGATCCGTCTCGTTCTCGCGGGGATGCCAAAGAACGGCAGATATAGTGAAAATTAGGGTGAATCTAATATGAAATATATTCCAATCTCGGAGAGGTATCGATCCGTAAAGAGCTGACAAAACGAAGAACAATTTTCTAAGTATCGTTACAAATGATAAATTACAGTTTCGATAAAAAATATACTTTCGACTATGAAAATCAATTGCTATGTACCCTTTATTATCTTTATGCGTCGTTATTTTTATGTTATACAACGGTATAACGATTTCACTTAATATAACAATTTCAATTAAATATTACACAATACGAAATAAACAGCAAAATGTATATCACCGATCCGCAGTATTTTCATCTTGGATAGGTACAAAGGAAGACCTTGAGAATTTTCTGTCATGCGTTTCACCCTCGACGGAACACCGAGATTTCAGATATACGCAACCATAGTCCTTTTTTCTCTCTCCATGTACGTGTGCATATCCATTCACAATCACAAAAGCTCGTATCTACGAAGGCGTAAACCATCGGCTATATTTTTTCTTTTCTCTCGTTTTAAATCTCATCGCCAGACGGTGAGCCGCCAAAAATTTTTACCATCCGATGAACGTAAACAAAGGAGAACTCGTCTGATCGTTAACTCGATCGCTAATCCACTCACCCGCACGACGTCGTCTGCTGCGTTTCCCTCTTTTCTCTCCCCTTGCGCAACCCTTTGCTCTTTCCACGCACAAAGCGACGTAATCGATGACTGCTTATTTTTACACAGTTTGGTGGTTGATCATGGACTTTAATCGCCTTGAAAGAGTAGCGAGCCAACGCTCGAATAGAAAAACGAATAATAGAATAGAATAATAGAAATGAATAGAAACGAATAGAAACGAATAGAAAGGAATAGAAACGAAGCGTGTAACTCTCGATCGCTTTGATATTGAATGATAGTTATTAACGTCGCTTCTCATTTATTTATAATCATTAAACTGTTTTTTAACGAAGAAGCTCGTTGCTGTATACAAGATATTAAGAAGAAAACAACGATGAATTATTTTATGTTATTAAAACTTGAAAATCTTACTCGCGATGAATCGATGAATCATTGTTTGAAACGAAGAGACCACAACCTTCCAGTGTGGTGTTCCTTACGATCGTATAGACTATAGATGGATTATACAGATTGTCGTGCAATGGATACTGAAATCCTTGGAAAGTGGTATCAATTGTCCAGAAATCTAGCGATGCCTACTCCGATTGTGTCAACAAAGAATATATTACGTCTATTGAATTTTTCCTTCTGAAACGTGATACGACGTGACGCTGGTATTTGCATAACACTAACGAGAGTACTTGATTTGCAATTCCACGAGGAAATTAGTATAGATTGTCGTATTAAAGCACAAAATATTTGAAACGTGCTAAAAATTTATCGAACAAAAATATCTAGTGGTAAAGTTATAATTGAACTTTTCAATTTTAAGTTAACTAAGCATCGCGATTGTTGAATATCCATACCTTCTCTGGAACATCGTCGACAGGAAATACGCGCGACCTTTCGAACCAGTCAACGAGAAAAATTCGCGTCTGCGATAGAAACATAAATAGCGAGTGTTTTGTGCGTCTCATTACCAAGCCCATTGACAAGTGGGCGATAAACAGAGAGTACAGTGAAGAATCTAACAGCAGCTGCGGCTGCACGAGTCGAAGGTGAATGACCTCTAAAGAGAACTACAAACTAAAAAAATCAATGCATATCCAGCCACGGATGTACTTATCGACGGTTATAGCAAAAATCAAAAACGATAGATACGTTGGAAGAATTCTGTGCTTTAACTTTTATGATTCGGAAGGCATTCGAATAAATTCCCAACTAATTTACAATTTGAATACAATTTTATGCCTGATTCGTATCGTAGATATCGCAGCAACTATTTCGATAACGTTGAAGGAAATTTAATCGAATTATCAAATACATCGGATACAAATGTTTATTGGATTTTCAAACAAGATGTCACGTTTTGTTAACGGTTTCGCAAATATTTGCGAAACTCGATTGAAATGAAACACCCTGTACGGCTGTCGCTTTCCTCGGTAAGTGTATCTAAATGGCGTAACGGCCGTGTAGACACGCTCCGCATTTTACCGTGCGCATCTTCTGTGCGTTCAGCATCGAGCAAAAACCAGGGAAGAAATGCAGAAAGTGCCATGCATTACGTAAATACTCGAGCACAATAAGATACGCAAGGTGTTATTCTCTCTCGGACACGGTTGTGTTTAGTCTGTTTCACGCAAGTTCGCACGAATCCGCTTTCAGCGATCGTTGCGATGCTCGACGCGTTTTCTGCACGCACAAACCATTACCTCGTTCCTGGCAACGATGCCATTTACGACCAGGGGGCAATTAATGCCGAGAAATCGTCCCGACCGGAGTTACTTCTTTCTCTTCTTCTTCTTCTTCTTCTTCTTCTTCTTCTTCTTCTTCTTCTTCTTCTTCCTCTTCTTCTCTTCTTCTTCTTCTTCTTCTCTTTTTCTTCTTCTTCTTCTCTTTTTCTTCTTCTTCTTCTTCTTCTTCCTCTTCGTCTTCGTGAATGAAGGGTATCAAACACGCAAGGTGTTCATTAGTAACCACGACTTAGAAAAAGAAAGCCAAACTTAAGGAGGAACCATATTTTGAAATGTTGCCGGTTCTTAAGTGACTTTTTGAATTTATAATTCGGAAAGAATCACCAAGTCGTACAGTGTTCCGATAAGCTAATTAGCCGGATGAAATTCACAACTTAATTTTATAAAAAAAAGGGAATCCATTGTTTGCAATTGTTTAAGAACTTACCCTGTCATTTGGATGGAAAACGTCAATTTTCATCATTGCTCAGATGTCACTGATTCGATTAGAACGATATGCTAGTCTAACAACAGCTTCTACGTGCCATGATTAATAACAGCATACCGTACTTTTTTGTTTCTTCCGTGCAGCTAATACAATACTCAATGCAGTCTGCAGGATTATTCTACGTATTAATTATCGGTGTGTAGATATAAGCTGAGGCGTTTACTCAACGGTACCCGAAGTGTAAAACATCTTGCGTAAGAAGCTTGTAATTGACATCGAGACTTTCGTCAGTTTAATAGATCTAACAGTTGGGCTTAATAATCGCGTAGCATCTACATTTTTTTTATCTTATAAATATTTTATTCTCTTACACCATAACATGGCACAGGTATGTGTATATATATATATCTTTAGAAATCATCGACAATTTTCAAAGGTAATTTACATTATACACGTTTTCCGACGTACAATTAATAGCTGCACGGCATCTTCGACTTACTTATCTATTTTTTAAAAATAGAAGCGTTTCGTTCGTTGATACCATGGTTTTCAGTTACTCGGCCGCCACTGTATCACGAAACGAACTCATTCCGACACGCAACAGCGATTCTAAATTTAATATGTATTTACCCCATGGAGAGCATCAAAGAGCGGAGAGAGTACATATTTTGAATCTATGCTGTTTACTCGTGCAAAGTGCCATCGGTATTGTCCAAGTAGGCATCGTTAGATGCGTTCATAACGAAGGAAAAGATATGCAACGTCCGGCCATTATTCTCAACGAGAGTGGCGGGTCTTTGTTAGTGAAATTTACGAACGACCGAGAATTCCGTTCAAGGTAGACTACCTTGGTCGGCTTCGATATCCAGACGGGTCGTCAGAATTATTCGCAACCTGTGTTTCTCCTTTTCACCTGATGCGAACGGCACAATACACGTTAAAAGCGAAAACTCGATATTTCAGCGCGATCGTTCCTCAAATAAAAAAAAAAGAACGAACCCACATGCCTGACTACTCGATCGCTCGAATTTTTCGATCCTTCGAGAATTTGTACAGGTTCACCTAATAAAGATCATTAATCGAGAAATTATATAGGAAAGCTAAGAAAATGTAACATATTGCACGGAAAGGAATAAAATTTCACCAGAATCGAGTACGATGCTGAGCGATGCTCCGACAAACAGGGATTGTGGTGCACTTTCACGTTCCGTATGACCTACCGTCAATTCAATACCCGACCGCAAACTTATTAGCGTCTGCCACGGGAACTCGTTCCTATAAACCGAACGGAGCTTCGTGCGGAGGTTTGTCGTCTTCAAAAGGAAAACTTCCTTCCATTGTTGACGACGTTTCTTCCGCACGATGGAATTTAATGCAGGATTCAATACTTGCATGATCGCACGGCGTAGATTTTATTGCTCGATAATTATGCTTTCTTTAGTATCAAAGAGTTTCTGTATTTGAAGGCGAACAACATATTTTTTTATTGTTCGATCGATATCGAACTTGAAGCTTGATCATAAAGATCATAAAGATTTGCTTGATCTATACACGAAGAGTAGTTATTCCGATCATCTTTCTTCGACGATTCCTAGAAACTTTCTAACTTTTGCGAGAAACATATTCCGAATCTTTTCACAGGCGTACATTCTGGTTATTCCAAAAGAACTGGTGGTCAGATCCCGTAAGCAGGAGGAGCAGGTTTCGCGATAATAAACAGCGCACAAACAATCAACGTTTTGTTCATTCGCGCCCAAGCCAAATCGAATTACTCTAAAGACAAGTTCAATTATACGTAAAATACTGCCGGCGGGACGATCATTCGTTTTCACCCGTCCATAAATCTGCCTCGTTTGTATGTGAGAACGCTCTTTTATATCGAGCTTCTCGTTTGATCTACAATCTACGACGATCTACACCCATCGGCCACCTTTGTCGAGCCGTTTACGGGGTGTACATTTTCAGTCTATTAGATCGATCGAAAAGACCGACTCTTTTTTATCTTTGGAAAGAAAGAAATCCAAAGCCTATCGTAGGCAGCAAGTGAAATTTTCAGTATTTGAAAAATAAACTTTGCGAAATAGTGGATTTCTCAATCCTTCCAAGAACATTGAACGTTCGAACTTGTGAAAGACCTAATAAGTAACTTTTTAGTATCCAACTGATCGGTAGATTTCGGTGAAGTCCTTATATTCGTAAAAGTAATATCGTTTCCCAATCAGTTGCTGTTTATTAGTTACTGGCTATTGAAAATAGGACACCCTGTATATGTACGTTTGCAGAGAGGTGTTCACCGCTGTATGAATCGGCCGGCATGAGTTACATCGCTATACGATAATCATAATTCTCACGTCGTACAAAGTTTTTTCGTCCGGCTCGCATGGCACAAGTCTATTTCGAAGAGAATAAGCTCGCGAAAGCACCCAATATCAGCAACGATTCTCTTTCCTCCACGCGGAAACCATTCCTCTGGCTGGGTCGGACTATTTCGCGTCGTGACCTTTAACTTCAGCTAGGCTAAAGGTCACGTATCTGCTTATAAAACGGTTTTCTAAATGGCTTGGCCAAAAATAGTATGCAAAGCATCGAAGCTGCTAGAAACTATCATCGATACACGTTATCGAAACGTAATTTACGTAATTTACAAGTTATTTTTGTATCGCTTGTACCGATAAAATTGAAAAAGGAAAGGAAGCTATCGCAGCTAAAATATCTACAAACATATTGTGTTAAAATGGTAATCAAATCGTATCATAAAAGTTTTCGGTCTGCGAAACTGCGGTCCCATCCCCGTACTAACTGAGATTCGAGAAACGTTTTGTTCCTCGTGGCGGAAGATGTGAAAAACGTGGTCTGGCACAATTCCCCTGATCTCCCAATCTGTGAAAGTGCGTCGCCGTTCACGAAACGAGGAACCTTCATTTCCGGCACCTTTCCTGACTCTCAGAGAGGGTGATGCGATTACACGGTCGCGACTTACACAGATTACGCAACCCGCAACGTAGAAAGTCGAACGATTAAGGCAAGAAAAGAGACGAGCTCGCTTCGACTTCCTGCAAATTAACGAATGTTTACATCGCAAAGACTCAAGGAAGTTCGCACGAGACTTTCCTTGGGCCGTGGAGCTGGCTTAATTGAATTATTGCCAGAAGAAGGAAGCCGCGGGGACGAGAAGTCTTTTTCCCAAGAAAGGAACTCGTCTGCCTGATTAAGTAACAGTTCCTTGTCCTGAAATTATTTCCTGAGAACCGAGTTCGCGAACGCTTGCTTTCGATTAATTTGATCCGGCGCGTCGCACCGAGGAAATCGAACGGTGCTTACTTAACCTAAGTACGCTTATCGTTAGACTCCGGATGTTCATGCAAATCGATAGTTTCATAGAATGCAAATAGGGAAATTAAATCTACATGGAAGTTTTCTCTCAAGATTAGAAGATTTCCATGTATTAGAAAGATTGAAACGAGTCGTAAAACACTTATGACGAAGACTAGATAATTGCATACGAAATGGCGGACTGAGAGAAGCTCAAACTTGGTATACGAATGATCTGCGCGTATACGAATATCGCGGTAACATTTGAATAAAACATTTCTCATCACGTACCTAAGAGTCACATATTCTGATTCACATAGTTTATAAGAGTCACATAAGACACCTATACACCTATACGTGGCTGTTGTCGATTAAACTTTCTTTTGTTCGCCACTGTGGAATACTTATGGCAAATTTCAATCAAGCAGATCCGCCAGAAGTAAAAGAGGAAACAAGAAAAGGTACAACTGAATATCTAGCGAAAAATCATTCAAAATGTCGCGTCATACGGATTATCCCCCGTTTGCACGACGACATACGCTTCTCGATAGTCAAAAGATGGCTTATACTTGGCAACGAAACGTGCGACGACAAGCCTCGAAGACAGGTTTTAATAAGAAAAAAATGTTGGCGAACGACTAGCCTCTCGGTGTAGCCACTCTGCGTGAATTTCAGCGATGGACAGTACGAGGTAAATTCCAAACACTTTGCTAAGCTAACCCTTTTCGAATTAATTGGTTGATCGAATGAAAAATCGAATCGTTTGGTGCATCGTACGATAAAAATCGACAGGCTGCCGTAATAAACGTGGTATATCCGTTTATTTATTTGAAGGACGAAGACCGCTTTGGATGCAACGGAGCTGAAGCTCTGAAGCTCGATGTTTTGAAAACCGTAAAAGAAAGGATACCGATACAGGAATTTCTCGATATACAAAGTTTTGTTGGCATATATGAGGTACAAGATAAAGAATACCAGGGAAGACAATTGACAACTTTAGCGTACACGTGGCTGTACCAGCCTTAATGGCACGAACCTCGCGATTCGATCTTATCGGAGTTGTAGGCCAGAGTACGTAAACGCGTACTCATATACACACGCAAACACACAGACGATCGCGTTCGTATATATCTTACAATGCATTTAAGATGGAAACTTCTGAACCCTTGGAAATTGGACCCCTTCGCGATTGACAAACGCGTTTCGATTCTAACATCTAACCATGGTGTCGGTAGCCAATGACGTTTCGTATCAACTAGAAACAGGTTTAGATTACGCGCTGTACATTTTCGTCGTCAAATAGAATCTCGAGCAGACCGACTAAGGTCTTATTCTTCGTCGTTCAAGTTTGCCTCGCGATATAGCGCAGTTATACGATCAATCAGGAGTGAAATTAACACGTTTCTGGTGTCGGGGCAAGCGAATTGACAGAAATACGAGGAGATAAGGTGCTGAGATTCCGGAGTCACGGTTGTACGAAAGAATTTTTAATACGAGAAAGAGACAACAACGATTAAAAGGGAACATTATCGCATGGAAATATAATATCCTTATTTCGGAAAACGGCAGAAAAAGATCCAAGCATATCCAGATTACTCTCCAGATTACAGTTCTCTAATTGAAAATATATTTGTCTGGCAACATAATAATTTTAGACATACTAATCTACGTATAAAACTCACCTTTTACAACTCCTCGCCGCTTCGTCGTCATCTGCTGGCGCACCAGCACCAGAATCCTGAAAAAAGAAACGAAAAATCAAGCCCGATTAATAACAAAATGCCGCCTAATAATAGTCTAATAATATGAAAATTATTCATCTGGCAAAGCAACTTTGATAATCGCTACTTTTAGAATCTAGAGTCTTTAATTTAGTCTGTGTACACAATGGAATACCACACTTTCCGAATAAAGAGAATATACGCTTCTTGGATGCCTGGCAAAGATAACTCAAACGCGAGCTAAAAGCAATTTCGTTCAGGACGTATATCCACCTGTTAAAGTAGGACAAATTCCTCCTGTATAGATTCATATATGCGCGTACATAGTTCTCACCGAATTCAAATTTGTCTATTTCGAAAGAAATGATATTTGCGAATACCATTAATCTCAGAACGACATTTATTATGCAGCGTCCTAATAGAATTAAGCTAACGTAAATGCTCACGCAAATATCATAAGGCAATGAATTGGAAAACTTGCTGATTTAAATATTCAGCGCTTTAATCAGCAATCTCGTGTCACGAAAAAATCCAAGTAGGTACGTATGTCTATTTCAAACGTATATGTGTTTAAACGTATATTAATATACGCGATATAGCTGTTTGAATCGCAATAAAAATTCATAAAGGTCGCGTATGTTAATTAGAAAAATACGCGTTAGTTATTTTATCAATAAAGATAAATCTCGACGTCGGTGAATGAAACCACACGTGCACTTACACGTGTCCGATGCACACTCGAGTGTGCGTGGTGAAAAAAAAGGCAGAACGCCACGCCACCAGCTAAGCACCTGTTAAGGCTGCCTTTGTTAAACGATTTTACGCGTTGTGCCTCAAAGTGCCAACCACTTGCCTTCCGCGGGTCGTTATGCGATAATTCGCGCACCCGCTACAAAGGCTACCGTCGTCATACCAAAGACATCGAGTAAAATTTATTCGAACAAACTTTACGTAAAACGAGCAGAGAACAAATTATTTTCGGCTAAAACCGACTACCGCTCTCTGAAGATTCCATATGGGATTTCAAAGATTTATTTCAAGGATTCGAAAGACGCATCAAGCGAAATTATTTCAAATCTTTTACTCCGAGTCATTTAACTCCATCAATTTTTCAATTTTCTTGCCTCGTGAGATCTAAGAAATACGCAACAAAGTATTTTTCTTTATCTAAGAGAAAAATTTCGATTCGAATAGGTTGATCAGATACAACGTATCAAATGTGTTAATAAAATACTACAAGGGAACCAAGATACTGTCACTGTCGAGCATACCACGCAGAAAACGAGCCTTTAAAATCAATAGGCTTGTGTCCCTTGTCGAATCCACCCCCCTCTGGACACGTTAGAAAAATGCAACTACCCTTTCGGACGGTGAGTGCACTTCGTAGGCCGCGAAGCATTCAGCGCATGCAAAGTGCATGATGGGAAACGCGAACCCTCTTTCGGCTCCCTTGCTCCAAGAACCCTGCGAGTTAGTCACCCCCCTGAATCTCTCATTGCATCGTGGAACATTTTCTTCGGTATCGCGCAACGTCGCCCACGAGATTCCAAGGTTCGACGCGTACCAAATCTAAGTTATTCGTTTTAAGATAAACCTCGCAATCAGCTGTATTATCTGTGTTAACATCATGTTCCACTATCCCCCACTATTCTCTGTTTATTCCTCGAATTTGAAAGATTCCAAAAATTAGATATAATTGCTTTAAGCCAACTGTAACAATAACAATTTGCAATTGCGGTTTTCGCATCCGATGTGCGAGACTTTAGTTTTCCTTAAAATAACAGGTAGAACTGTCTATGAAAGATAAAATACAAGTAATGTAAACTTTATAAAAAGAAGAAAAACTAGTAATAGTAGATAAGTAGATAAGTAGATAACAGCGCAAAAACAAAGATATACAATCAATAATGTAATACACGTTCGTTCGAGAACAATCGTGAAACAAGATTTGGTCAGAGCGTTTGAAAGGGGATTAAGTTGGAAAGGGAAGCCCTTCGTATCGATGAATTGCAAATAGTGCAAAAGCGATAACTAAAATCACATAAGGGAGATGCTCGCAACCCTTTGCGTACAACAACGATCTTGTACTACTTTATGCAAATACCAAATCGTTAAAGCTACACACCTAAAACTCTAAATACACCGAGGTATTGAGTTATTCGCTTTTATTAACAACGATTTTTACAGCTAACAGCACGATGTTTTGCCACTTTCGTGTAACACAGTTACAACAATATGTTGTGATGTAAAGTTCCGTCGTTCTGTCTACCAAAATAATTCGTAATAAAAAGAAAAAAGGAAATATTATATTAGAATGAAACAGCGAAGTAACGATCAGCGATCAGAATTCGCATTCACGAAAATGAGGATAAACATCTCGGTTTATGTTTATATGTATCTTCGAATTTCTCGAGGGAATTCATCCTGCGCGGTCACAAAGCAGCGGTTGCTATTAGCACCGCAGCGCAATTTTCCATCGCCGGCACCACGTCCGCCCTTAAAATAGAATCTTTCGTCCGCTAAAAAAAAAAATTACGCCACGGCAAACAGAACCATACCCTGCAGTCTTCTAATCGTAATTTTCAAGCCGAATTCTACACTGATACGAATGCCATACAAAGCTATATATACGTACACCTAACTTTTGAAACATGACCAGGTAAGAAGATCAGAGGAAATATGGTACGAGCGACGAGCAGTTTTCTGAAAATTCACTACAGAAATAATAAAAATACCTTTGAAATTTCCTTTCGTAACCACAATTTGAAGAATTCGACAATTTTAGAATTTTAGAATTCAACGATGTAAACAGGCTAGAGAAACGAAATATTACATTCACGTAACGTTGGCCTATAACGAGTTGATTTGCCACCATTGATTTCTACACTTTGGCAAAGTGTATTTACGATGAATTATTATTATGTACTACATCCTGTTGTTACATTTACTTTACGAATCTCTGGGATTAACCGCTTCTTTACGCTCATAGGAACTTTCGTCGGTTTGAAGTTCGCAGAAATTCTGAGTACTTTCGAACTGGTAAAAACTTTGAGTATTTTACAACTGGCAGAAACAAGAGTACTATTTTCCGCTCCATTTGTCGTAACTTTCGTTTCACATTGCCATTATCATGTCGCGCAGCTTTTCTCCGTATCAAGTTCGAGTTTATTCCCTAACGAAATAGCAAATGGTGAAAAGTTGGGAGGAAATAATCGCAAATACGGTATCTTCGCACAAGTTAACGCAGCTTTTATCTTTCCCGCCCATCCTTGAATCCTATCGATCCTCGAGATCTCTCCGCACCAAGCGAGAGCCCATAAGAGCGGAAGAAAAACCGATAATTTCCAGGGTTAGAGCTCGTTTCAGTTGATCAAGTTTATAAGCAAAGAAGGCTCAGCACGTTGCTTCTTCTGCCATGTCGAGAGTACCGGACCATAGAACTCTCCATATCTGGATAAGTAAACTGGCTTTGGTGGACAAGAAACGCCACTTGCCATCTCTTTATCAGAGAAATAAAATATCGCAGGGAAGATCTGAACGTTTATCACGTGCTGCTGGAATTTAAATAAGCTTAGCCCTGTAACGTCCTGTAATATCTTTGGGACTCGTTTCGAAATACAGTTATCGTTAGTAGTAAAAAATGATCGAGATAAATCTATATATTTGTAATAAAGGGAAGTTTATCAGGACACTTATAGAAAAATGAGCTACACCTGAAAAGGATGCTTTTCAGAGAGAACTGATTCCTTCGGCAACTATTATCTCGCTTGGAATTTTCTGAATTAAACTTACGATACAACAAAAAATATAATCAAATCTTTAAAATGAAACAGCAGGGAAGATGATATAAGACAAGAGGCTAAAGACAGTGTCCAGACATTAGCTCTTGAGACGGCCATCTCAGAAACACTGAACAATAGGTCCACTTCGAAAGACATACTCCCAGACATTTTCTACATTCGTTTGCTTTCTGCGTGTTTGCTTTCTCCGCAATGTGCAATAACCAACAATGCATTACACGTGAAATTTTGATCCAAACTATCTATAGAAATATAAATATTTCCTTGTGACAAGCAAAGGTACACACTGATCGAGGAGTTTACATGATAAACGATGTAAATAGCTTTAGTGGGAAAGAATATAATGTCATGTTGAATGTAGTGTTAAAATTACCACAAAGAAAAGTTAAAATCGTAAATTTCTCGGAATTAGTAGAAATCTAACCAACTTCAAATTCATTTCGCAGGAAGCCAACCATTATGAATCGAAGCAAAAGCGAAATGTGGAAAGAACGTTCGAACGTAGCGACAAGACATTGGTGAAACTAACATGTTATTGTTGATATTTCACAACGTATAGATGACACATGCAGATTTTCGCTCGTATTACTACAAAATCTTATAACAATCTGTCTGCGATAATCACAAAGTGCCTCGTAAGAAAATTTATCTCGTTTGTTATTTAAGATTTCTCCAATATTTTCGCAAGAACGTAAAAGATTTTTACGTTTAAGATTTTAGGAAGTATAGAGACGGCAATCTGGATACCCAGTTGGCCAAAAGAGAGTTAAACACGTCATTGGTATTAATGCGTGGTAAGAAAAAGCAATCCCTATCAAAGGTATTAATTAAATTTCGTTTCGTTTTCTTTGGTCGAACAGCTGTTCAATATCGCAGAAAAGCTCGCTTTTTTGCTCACGTTGTTTTCCGATTGCATCGTGGAAATAACTAATCGTCGAAAGGATCACCCGTTTTCAAACCAAATCAGCATGGACAAACAAAGCAGTAGGTGGCTCGTGATTGGTCATCGTTGAAGCTGACAAAATACAGATTTTGCGAAATGCAGGCTCTACTCGTTTCAGCAAAATCATTCCTACCGGTGGAAGGAAACGCACTCGTCACGGCACTCGTTTTCGAATAAGAGATACGTATACGCTGGAACCACGTGTTCCTTTCGCTCTCTTTTTCAACTCTCTTTCGTCGCACCGGTGTCGTAGCGAGTCCTAAATCGACTAAGACAGTCACCATCATCGCGACGCCACCACTACTGACTCCGGTGCACACGAGTTTCGCAGTCACAAGTCACAAACAATCGGTGGCATTGCGACGCGTCGCGACAAACCCTAACGAAGCGGAGGTACATTCTTCAAAAAGCGAAACAGAAACTAAGAAGCTCTTTTTGTTCGTGGAAAGAATATTTTGAAATGTTCTACAACTTTGGAATTTCGAAATGTTGATTATTAACCCTTAAAGGCTATCATAGCTGAAATTTCATTCACAAGAGGAGAATTTTATTTTAACGTTATCGTACCTCGATATCATCGCAATATTATTTAATTTAGACCCCCCTCCCAAAAAAAAAAAAAAAAAAAAAAAAAATATGTAAAAATAACTAACCTATAAAAAAAACACTTTTTTTGGAAACGCAATGTTTATGTTTGGTTTATATATACATAGAAAGACTAGTAGTTATAAAAGTGTGGTTCGTATTATGCGGTTTGTACACCCCGTGTTATACAAAGGTTCGCTATATTTCTATTCTTATTTTTATTAAAAATCTATCTATTTTTTCTCACGAAACGAAAGGCAAAGATCTTAATGCAACTAGATGTGCAAGCGCGCCTAAAGAATCATGTAATCGCGCACAATTGAAAAAGGTACGAAGATACCAGATACGATAATAAGTCACGCATGAAACGAGTCATTTTGTACAATTAATTGGTATAGATTTCCAGGAACGATAGTCTGTGATACAAACATGTGTGACTCTAGCGAATTAGATAAGTGACGATTAACCACGTACTCGTGTGGTGTTGCGTTGTACTCTTTGATCGCGGGAGGGAAACGTCAAAACAACTCTTTGTTTACCGCAGACATAGTTTATCTATGGCCATAAGCTTTCTTCGCTTACCGTCACTACGTATATCTAGCAGAGAACATGGAATTTTCACAATTCCCTTTTTCAATTGGCTATCAATAGGCCAAATAAGGAAAGGCTGTTCGAATAGACCAGAACGATCTCTAATGTATTTGGGATATGGTACTTCGAACAGCGATAATGGTAAATTTCAAAACAATGCATTCCCAGTAAAAATTGACAGCAGCTATCGACAAAGACGCACAGAGCAAGAAAACTTACCGAACTCTGCGGGGAATTGGATATACTTGGAGACCGTTGCACGGTGACCAACGCCATAATAAGGACCTGCCACGTTGTTGAGATGTTGGAGACAACACTCACTGTCACTATGCACACACGTAAAAACGGTCGGATCGTTTGAACCACGGAAAAACGATCATTTTTCACGCACTTCTAACGGCATCAAGCTCGCGGCAGCCATATTCGATACGGTCTAACGTAGCGGCCAGTCTACGCATGCGTCTAGCCACGGCGTGCGCACACCCGCGATTTCCCTTATCATACAATGACGTCATAGTCATGGACTACGCATTTTCATTTCTTTAAATATAAAGTACAATAAACTTACCTCGAAATTATACGAAATAAATGTAAATCTGTACCTTCGTAAGTATCTGATTGCATCGAACGATGTTACTTATTTTTAATACTTACAGCATAAGTATGTAATAATTACAAACATCGAATGATCGTCTTTTCAAATCTTTCTTGTAATCGTATAATTCTGAATTAATTTATGCTTCATTTGAGTATTATTCTCTTAATGATTATAAAACAAAGTATTGTTATACAATTCTTTATTTTCCATACTTTCTATAACATTTCTTGTAACTGCTGACAAATTTATATTTGCTACGTTTACATGACATTATTTACGGCTATAATTATATTTGAGAAAAGATATTTCGATATATATAATATATAATAATATATAATTCATATATTTTTGTAAGATATCGAAGATTTCGTATAAAATTTTGCAAAAAATTGTTATTGTTGCGCTCGCCTATTCTGTTATTTTGATAAAATTAATTATGAATTGACTTGTATATGTGTAGCGTAAACTCATGTACTTAAGATGTTTCAAAAGTTTATCGATATTGGAAAGGGAGTTGAATATTGGACGTCAGTGATTCGATTATAAATCGAGAGATCGAAATCGCATTGGAGACGTTTATACGCAATACAATTATACATAAAGACCGCATTACACGTAAAGTAAAAATTGCGTATATTATATTTCTTAAACCAAAAGGCAGTATTATATTTATATTTGTTAAAAAATGTCGAAAATTTTTACACCAACCAATCAAATAAGATTAACCAACGTTGCCGTGGTTCGTATGAAAAAAGCAGGAAAGCGATTTGAAATTGCTTGTTATAGGAACAAGGTTATCTCATGGAGAAATAAACTGTAAGTCTATATCAGACGATTAAATCTAAAACGTACGTTATATTATTCGTATTGTACGTTCTTGACGTCTAACCTATACGTATTTTGTCCTTATAACATATCTTGCTCTCTTTTTATGCACACAATACATATAAAATTTTTTATTAATCGTAATAACAGAATTATATTTCAGAGAAAAAGACATCGATGAAGTTTTACAAACGCATACAGTATTTATAAACGTTTCAAAAGGTCAAGTAGCGAAGAAAGAAGATCTTGTAAAGGCTTTTGGTACTGATGATCAGACAGAAATTTGTAAAGAGATTCTCACAAAAGGAGAACTTCAGGTTTCTGACAAAGAACGGCATTTGGCTTTAGATTCTATGTTTAAAGATATTGCTACAACTGTTGCTAATAAATGTATAAATCCAGAAACTAAACGTCCGTATACAGTAACTATGATAGAAAAAGCTATGAAGGATATACATTTTTCGGTAAAACCAAACCGAAATGCAAAACAGCAGGCTTTGGATGTAATTCCTCAATTACAGACTGTAATGCCATTAGAACGAGCTCAAATGAGACTCAGAGTTTTAGCCTCAGGTAAGGAGGCTAAGAAAATAAGAGATAAAATAGTAAAGTCAATAACAAAATTAGAGACAGAAGAATGGGATAACGGAACGTTAAATTTGATTTGTTTAATTGATCCTGGACATTATAGAGAGATAAATGAATTAGTAACATCCGAAACTAAAGGTTCTGGATTATTGGAGTTACTTAATTTAAAAGAAGTTGTTGAGGGGGATGAAGTTTTGGAATAAATAATTAATTTTATCGAATGTTGTTATCGTCTTTAACCTTTATATATATATATATATACATATATATACTTATATATATATATATGTATATATACATATATAAATAGTTTATTTTCATATTTAAATTTGAAACTGTACATTTATTTACAATATTTTTTTCTATAAATATTTTTCTACTATGTATATAGCGACAAAAATTTGTTACAAAATAATAAATTTCTATTTAGCAATCTATTAATGTATATATAATATAATTTCAAACATCTACTTTATTTTTGTTACTTAAATAGATAGATGTATGTTAATGAAATTGTATGTAATTATTTAATTATTAAGTATTTAATTATTTAAAATTAACAAAACATTCTATGAGTCATGTCCACTTTATGTGACAATACGTCAAAAAATCTTTGTATAATATTTTAAGACTATGCTGTACTTTCAACTCTTTTTTTTAAAATCTTTATATATCAACTACTTAATATATTAATCAATTACTATGTACATTTAGTAATATAGTAATATAATAATACAATATAATCAGTAACTGACATTTATAATTTCTCATTAAAGAATATTTACAACCTGCCTACTTTAAAAACATATTTAAAAGTGATATTATTGCAAAATATTTGTGTAAAGTATTCGGTTATTTATATTACTTTTACAATAAAAGCAGTAGGAAATAGTCTACAGATTTTTGTTTGGTAAAGTCTACGATTCAGTTATCCTCATTTTTTTCAACCTCTACTCTAGGAATATATATATTTTCTGTACGTTGATCACATTTGGCTGCAATTCGTGAGGTTGTTAATAGAAAGTTTTGTAATTTGTTTAAATATATTTGTGCCTCCTTATTTAATAAACCATGCTGAACCAAAAATGCAACATTTCGTTCTACGCGTTTGCATATCGCTTTTGCTGAATGTAGCATAGAACAAGCTTTACCACCACCCTATTAAAATATAAAAAGGAATGTAAGACATTTAACAGAAAGTATAAGATGGAAATGTTCTTTTTACCGGAATAATATATGTTTCCTGGGGAGGTAGTTGATTGGCATATTCTGCTATCCATTCGTCCAAATCATTAATATGTTTACTTTCAAATGCTTTAGCTTTTCCAGGTATTGGTTTTGATATAGCATGACTTAAATCAAACAGAATCATTTGCACCCTCTTTAATTTATCAACATAAGGATGCTCAACTTTACTATCTGTTGCAAATTCCCTTGCCAACCCTATTTGTGCTAATAACTCTTCTGTTGAAACAAGAGCATTAAATGTTACATCATTTTGTGCAGTTATATCTGTGTCTACATTTGATAATTGTAAATCACTGTCTCGCATAGGAACATTTTCCTTTTTTGTTACTTTTGATGCTGAACTGCTACTGCAATGAAATAATTTTATGTTAAATAGTTTTATATTACCTTCACTAATTATTTACATATACCTTCTGCAATTTATTAAAAATTACAATTATGTGAACGTGCTAAAAAATGATTATTTAATTCATTATTACAGAATAGTTTTTATACTTTTTCTTATCTATGACAGAGTAAGGAGATTTATTAAAAGTTATATTTCATTATATACAACAAACAAAAGGAACATATAACAAGTCTTGACAGTTTTTATAGTTGCCTAGCGTATAATGTAAAACTTTTTAGAAAAAAAAAAAAATAATTTCTATATAAAAGTTGCAAATATACTAAATCTATTAATGTAGCAATTGACAAAAATGAGTTATAAGATACTTGTAGACTAATGTCTATAATATTTAGATGCAACAACAAATTAAGATTTTATACTGATATTATGATAAAGGCTATTAAAGTATAATAAGAAAAAGAATATCGCAATAAAATATATATTTTATGGCCCGATATTAATACATGTTATATCATAAAGTATAAAATAAGATTCAGGTTATACTAAACATTTGTCATGTACATAAATACCTATTTCTAAATGATGCCCGTAAGACGGTTTTATACAACAAAACAGGATTTTTCCATACACTTCTAACTACTTCCATATCTATAATGAATATTTATAACATAAACTTAATTACGTCAATATAGTATGTATTTCTAAGCGTACAATTTTAGTTAAAGTAAGAGAGTAACGATAACGACATATCAATCGTTAGACGTTAAGTTACTTCGCGATTTGTGATCATGCTGCTGGTTAAACCTGCGCGTCACAGATGATTTTTAAAAGTTTTAATTAAATATACTACATAAAGGGATTATATATATTTACAAAAAAATTTATATGAATCGAATTTAAAGAATTTTTTATTTCAAGAAAATATACACATATAAATATATGTTAAAGTGTGTAACTACAGAAGAAAACAACCAGATTTCACGGGCTAATATTCTATCTTTTAAAACGCTTTTTATTTGTATGATTTAAATTGCCTGTTTTGTATGTATACAAAATTTTATCAACTATGTGGCAATTAAAAGATATGTGAAACTTTTCACGCATTGTTTTAACGACAAATGGTAAATTCCTGAGTGATTAATATCAGAACTTTTCACTAAATATTTAAATTTTTATTATGGGCCCTTTGTCTCTATCACGTTTTCTAGTTCTGGAAAGCTCCTAAATAAATAATTGGAATTATCTATAGCTATAACAGTACTTACATACATATGTAGATACGTACATAACTGGTGAAACAAGAGTTGATTTAAAAATTTTACATAATGAAATATTTTATTTCATAGTCATATTCCATATTCATACAAAAATTGCAAACATTTAATGTTTAAAGTAGTAATTTGATTAAATCAGAATTTAAAGAAAAAAAGGGAAATGTGATACAAAATAAGGCTATGAAACAATAAATGAAATTTAATAAAAGAAAACATAACATAAGAAAGAATGACTGGTTTATTAAGATTATTTAATTGGAAAATTTATATTATAGTACAATGAATTATGTTTGTATATTTAAATTCTAAGGTAAAATTATAAAATACATACGTAATTTATAATATGGAATTAAATGTATTTGTTATTTTTAAACATACAATTTTGTTCATTTGATACAGATACTTACAAACTATATATAGTAGGCATAAAACATTTAAAATGCATATTCAATATGGAACATAAAATTCTAATCATCATCATCGTTATATTACTATTTTTATGGCATGTATAGGTTTACGATATTGCACACAATATCACAAATGTTATTATTATGAAATATATAACACAGGTATATAATTTGATATTAATTTTTTCAATTAATGCCTTTTAAATACAGTTCATTACATCAACAATGTAACAGAATAAAGAAAAATTATTACATTGTAATATTATTAAGTGATATTTATGGCAGTTAGATGAATTAAAGAATTATATCATATTGGTGTTGGTATTATTTGTACAAATACCAAAAATCATTTTGTATAGCATAGTATTCTTTATATATTTCTAAGTTTGCTTTGAACAATCTCACACAATAGTAATGAATAAATGATTATTAAAATTGAACTTAAAATGCAGTGATATTTAAAATTAGAACAAAATGTTCAAGTATGTGGCTGTTCCTATGAACTTTTACTGTATATTTACCTTTTTGGAAACGAGAAAATTAACATAAATAAAGCTTCAAATTCGTTCTAAATGTATATACACTGTACATTAATATTTTTATAGAACATGATATGTAATTTCACTACTTACATTATTACGACCTGACAATCTATCTCTTTCATACATATTATAGTTTCTATTTTTATTAATTATAATAAATAAGTTTAATCACTTTTAATAGTCATAATGCACAAAATTCATTTTACGATGTCTAACATTTTATTAAATTATATTATTTCAACTAAATGTTAGATTTTGAGGTACCTTTTTATCGAATTGAGTGCATATATTTTATTTATTTGTTATATTAACAATGTATTATAATAAGTTATCATTGAAACTTGCCTTATATTTTATAATTCTATTTATTTATGAAAATTATTATGTCATGTTCAGTCACCCACATTAATTTTTTCTTGTAATATTTGGTAGTAACAGGCCTAAAAAATGCATATATTGATTAAGCTCTAAAATCTTATATAGAGTTTCTTGCGAATATAACATTTTACCTTAAGGGTAGTGAACATAATTCCAAGTTCTCCATTTTGTAAATAAGGCTCCATAAAATCTTCTATAAAATGTATTTCACTGCCCAATTGTAATACGCTGGCACGGACAACAACAAAACAAAACACAGGAAACAATTCATCCATTGTCCATAAATATGTAGTCCCCAATTGCTTTTGAACTGCCTATTATAAAAATCATGTGAGATTTAACAAACAAATAATAACATACAGTAAAGAAGCTAGCTTACTTGTGTCATTTGTTCAAATGTATTCCTAACGACTAATAACTTTTCTAACGGAGAAAACGTGGTTTTCAATTGTTGTAATGTTTCTATTGCCTCGCTAAAGTACGGTTCACTTTGATACGGTAATCCGTTTTCGTTTAAATTCAATACATTTGTGTTCTTCCAAAATTTTCTGAAATTATTATTTAAAATTTAATAAAATCACTGTCATTTTTGTATTTTATATACGACATTACTCACTGATCGATGTCCAAAAAAGCCATTAGCGTTATATCAGGTTGCTTGTTCCATTTCATTAATCTTTCCCAATAGGCATCATCTTCTTTCTTATTATGTAAAGCATACAGTACAAAAAGTGCTGAATGCACACGAGGTAACAATATTGGATGAAGTATTGCTGCAGCACTTATAACTTGACTAACAACAAAGTGTAAAGTTAAAATAATGGAACATAATATTGTATAATTATGATAAATAAATAAGAAATTATATAGGAAATTAATCAAAACATACTCTTCTTCTTCATTTTCTGTTTCTAATACGTATTCTTTTCCACCTCGGGGTAATGCCGGAAATAACAGAGTAACTATTTCATATATTCTTGATGTGATACTACGAAGTTCAGATACAGCGTGACTGAGTAATAAAGGATGAACTCTTACACCACCATACGTAGCTGTATATACAGCAGCAACTTCTGTTAAAAGCGCTCCTAATGGGTGAAGCGAGCTATCAAACGCTTTAATCAAGTATTTATGAATTTCACTGTAGCTTTGAATTGTAAGTTTATCTCTTCCAAAACAAGGAATTTTATCTAATTCATCAATTACTTCGTTATTTTTCTCTTTACCGGTACTATTAATTGTCAAAAGCTTTTTTCGTTGTAAAGCTTTTTGGTGTGACTTAGTTATTATACTAGCAATATTTTGCCAAACACGTTGTGTCTCTGCAGACTTATCAGTTATACCTATAGCTTTTGAACCTGGCTCAGGTATACCAAGTTGTTGATAACATTGCCTAAATATAGCCTTCCATTTTTGATCTGGTGATACACATAACTTGCCAAAGGATCTGCATTAAATAAAAACAAATAAATTTAAAATTACGTTCAAATAAATATTACTCACAATAAACTACTTACGTCGGTTTCGAATTAGTTTGTATATTTCCGCTAGCTTTATTCATATGTAACGTCGCAATAACTTTTACTCCTTCGTTCCATGCACCATTCATATTACCTTCTAGTCTGTCACCACTAGTGAAAGTTAAAGTACCTTTACCATAAAAAATACCAGCTGATTTAAATTCACCTTCGTAATGAGTACCATCTTCAAACACCATGACTCCATGACCCTTTTAACGTAAGCATTTTACTTCAACAGTTTAGGTTTATTTTTACGAAATTTTGAATTATTTTTAGTTATTTACCGTTAAAACGTCTTGCATGAAAACTCCTTCATAGTAAATACCATCTAAAGTTACTATTAAACCACAACCATGTTTCATACCATTACTCCATGATCCTAAATATTTCTCGCCTGAAATAATATACTGTTCAATAAAACAATACTTATTTATAAAGATTTAATTTTACTAGAACAAAAATTATTCTTTCGTTTTTCTATTTATAATTAGATTATAAGTACCTGTCATAATGTCGTCCATAATTCCATATCCCTGTTTAACACCTGCAGCCCATTCTCCAATATAAACAGATGCTACAGATGCCATAAAATGACCTTCTTTTTTAACACCATGACCATGTGGTAATCCGTCCTTGAAATATCCTTCATAAAAGTCTCCATTATTGTATCTAGAATATTTTACATTACCTTCTTATATATTGTATATTTTATGTATTTACGCTTAGGATTTAAATTGTTATTTAAAAACTGACTTCATTGTTCCATATCCATTCTGCTGACCATCTTTCCACTGTCCTTCATACACACCTTGCGATGGAATTTCCATTTTACCAGTACCATGAATAATACCTTTATAAAATTGTCCTGCATATTTTCGTCCATCAGACCACTCTAATTTTCCAGAACCATGTGGCTTACCACTTAGCCAGCGTCCTATGTACCAAAATAACAAATAGTATATACGTATATGTATATTTATGTACTTACATAATATTCATCGTTTGTATTATAATTTCAAAATATGAAATATGATATAAAACGCGTGAGATACAATACTATTGTTGACGACATACGAACCAGTATATTTTGCATCTTTGAAAACACTGTGCTTAGTGAATGAAAATGAGCTAGAACGTACTATTGGAGGTACATGTCCAATAACTCTTTGTAGACTACATTTTATGGCATTTTGTAAAGCATACAGCCATTCATTCCGTTCAGAAGGTGTTGGAGTATATAATACAAATGTGTCCTCTGGAGCTACTACTGATATAGCGTTCTAAAACATAGAAATACAAATACAAAAATTGCACATTTGTAAATGTACATTTATATTTGAATTCCACAGAAGTTTACTTAACATACTTGTACTATTTCAGAGTCTGGTAAAGGTTCTACCCATAGAGTTTTAAGTGGATGTACCACGTGAGATGTACCAGTAACATGGATAAATATATCAGTTAATAAAACAAACCAATGTGTAGAAAATCTTCCAGAATTAAGTATTGATAAAGGATGTGCTCGTGACTCCCTAATAAGTCTTCTATCAGGAAATCTTAATAATTCCCCAAGTTTTCCAGAACTTTCCCAAAATAATTTAGTTGCTTCAGCTTCTTTTTGTTGTTTCTCTTGATCATCACATATTTGTTCCCACTTTATTAAAGCTTCTTGTAATCGTTCTACACCCATTCTTGCACCATTACATTTCATCAAATTTAAAACCATATTCTTATATCTGTACAAAGATGATGTCTGTTATCATAAATAAGAAAATAGTAAATCACTAGTATATTTAAGATGTTTATAGCAATATTAATTTTTTAAATATGTTTGACATAATGTAAGAATATAATCTCTTAAAAGGTCCTTTATAACATAAAAAATAATTTTTATTTTTGAGACAGCAAATTCATTGCCCCTTGTAAACTAATAATCTTTTCTTATAATTGTTTTGCCAATTTTTAATAGTTATAAAAAATAATGAAAGCTACTATACTTACGTGTCTGAATATAACTGGGAGGAAAGAAGAGAAAAAATGAGAAGGAGATTAGAGGCTGTGGGCGAAAAGATGAAATGTATAAGAGGGGAAATGGAGGGAGAGGAGCAGAAGAAAGGGAAAAAATTGAAGTATCACGGTACAATGGGGCGTATAAGGAAATTTTGACAGAGGAATTACCACAGTATCTGAAAGGAAGAAGGAAAGATAGGTACAGTTGTATATTGGTTCGAAGGTTCCAATGCAAAAATGAGAGTAATGAGGAGCAACACTGGAGGCATAGGAAAGACAGAATGCGCAGAATTTGTGAGACAGGGGAAGAAACAATAATGCACCTAGCAGGAGGATGTGGAAGCAAGGAGAGTGCTGCAATGTGTGTGAAGGATTTGGCTGAGAGAAATGAAGAGGATAATGAGAGGAAAGAGGTGATGAGGGGGGTGGGGAATATATGATTTGATAGTGACTCGGATAATAGCTCTCAATGTAGTCAACTTGAGAGAAATATTCTCGAGAGCAACTCGCGATAGTTTTACTCTTAAGTGGATATGTGTCTTTAGACAATTAGGTTGTAAGACTATTAGATAAAATGTAAAATAAAAATGCAGATGTAAATGAAAATGTAACTGGAAGTTATTCAAAGTGGAATAGAAATAAATAATAATACATACTTAGATATATTTACCTATTCAATTTATGTAGTGGATGTTGTAATGCCATAGTAATTGTAATTTCATCAGCAACTTTTTTAATTTCATTAGTTTTTAATTTATCCATAAATAAGTTTGTTATTACTTGTGGTATTTCAATTATTTTCGCAATATATGTAAATCCACTCAAAGAAATTATATCACACACTGCATTTAAGTAATATTTATATACAGTAATATATTCTTCAACATTAGCAATAATCGTCACTTCATATGCTTCACCAATATGATTAAAATAATCCCATAAACTAATAACATTCAATACACTGAAACTTAATAACTCAGTATAACATCGACATAATGTTTCATAAACATTTGATTCCTGCATAGCACCTCCTCTTTTCTGGAATGGCCTAATTAAATTTTGGTAAACAATTAATATTTCTTCCAAGAAGATTTGTTCACTTATCAAATCCTCAGAGATATTTATCTTAGGTTCATTTATCACAGAACAGCAACTGTAGTTACCAGAGCTAAAAATTTGTTGGGGACTGCACTTATTGCTTGTCTCAATATCAAGTTGGAACATTTCACCAGTTTTACTGAAACCATATGACAGCTTTTGTGAGTAAATAGAACTCTCATTTCTTATTGATACTTTTCATAATTAAATTATTTACCTTGACTGTCCAATAAAATATAAACCATGATGCATCATAACTAAACTATGAAAACTACCAGCTGCCATGTCTTTAGCTCTTTCGTTTGGAAATAATTTTGTAGTAAATAAACGAGGTGCACTCTGATACACATTTGATTCCAATGTCACCTGTTTATGGTTATTCCTGCCCCAAGCAAACACTCTACCATCTAAAGTTAGGGCAAGAATATGAAATGCACCGCATGAAATTTTTCTAAGTCCAGTATTACTGAGTTTTGCCACCAAAATAGGTCGTGATCGTTTAACGATATCTCCTGTTCCTAATTGTCCATATTGAATATCACCCCACGTCCAAAGTTCAGTAGATAGAATACTATTGCCACTACGAGTTAATGTAGTGATTCTTTCATTTAATCCTTGTTGAGATAATTCATGCTCGGAGGAACCAGTGCTTGATGACCAAGGAAATTCTTCACAGCGTAAACTGAGTGCCAAACTAGTAGCAGCAGGTTTTGGATATTCTTCTCCTAGTTCCAAATGTTCGCTACTATCATCTTTAAATTCATTTATATCTGAACTTCCACTCATATGCCTGGATAATGTAACAACTTTGCCTCCCACATTTTTCACTCCTTCATACACTAAATTAGCTACATTAGATACATTTTGTTTTATTAGTCTAGTCGGTTTTTCAATGTTATCTAAAGGTATGTCTTCTTTAACACTTCCATAAGATGAAACCCATGATAATTGTCTGGTTAAGAATTGCCTTGCAGCTTCTGTATTTATAAAAATAACATTCCTTTTTTCTTCTTTTTCAGAATCTGTAGGATTATTGGCACACAGTTCTCCATTTTCTACTACCTCAGAAATTTGTTCCTTTTTACTGTTTTCGGCAAATGAAATTTCTTGTTCTTTACTAGCAACAGATAAAGCGCTAATAGAATTGGTTGAGTGATCTTCACTAAATTGCTGTACATGAAGTCCAGTAGGACAAGTATCTGATGATGTTAGACTTGTAGGACTTAACAGCACACTATTGAGACACTGAGGACATGAATTAACGAAAACTTCTTCTTCTAATTCATTCTCGCTGTCAGTATCATCTTTTAAAGCTTTTGCTGTTTTTCTTACTGCAACTACATTAAAGTTTGAACCACATGCAACAGCAGACACAGTTCTACCCTCGAAAAATTTGACCTTTCTAGGCTCTGTACTGTTAATATCTATTTGAGATTGATTTCCACTAGCCCAAAGTTGTCCGTTTTCTGTTACAAATAACGCTGCTTGATCACTAACAGCTATTGATTTTACTTTGACAATTTCATTTTCTTGTTTATATCTGTAACGGTATAAATTATTTGAATATAATGTAAAAATATATAAAGATTTCATGAAACCTACCCATGACTACAACATTTAACTTCTTCTTTTAGAATTATTGTATCTGCTACGCTCATATTCTGAGGATTTACTTTCAAAACATGTCCATTATTATCTACAATAAATAAATAATCCGAATTGGATGCTATATCGATCACATCAAATTGAGCCCTTTTGAAAACCAATGACGGAGGACTGTTCTCCAAAAATGATACCTCTCCATAGTATAAACTGTTAGTAGTTGTTGCTACAAAAATGTGATCTTTAATGGTAACCAGTCTACAAATTATGCCATTTGGTTGGTCACCGAAAATGTATGATAACTTATCAACACCTCTCCATAAATGCATGTGTTTCTCCATTTTGTAGGATGTTTGACAGATAAACTATGCATAACCTAGAGATATCTTATTTTAGAGGATAGTGTTTTTAGTCAATAACGCTTTTGTCATGTGATTCTTGACTGAATCCCTTTCACTGAACTTTCGTGCAAGAGTACTCGAGGGAATTTACATATTGACATGATTAAACTAATGATTTCCTTATTACAATATCGAGAGTTGGTTTAACAACCACAAACCTATATACTACACTTTACTTTTGCTACACTGTTACTGACACTTTGATACCCAATATGATCTGTCACATGATAACTTTACTATATTGTAGAGGAGGGGGTAGATTTTTATTGTTAAGTGTGGTTTTCAGTAGAATTATGATGAATATTAATAATTTAACTTCATTAAAATAAGATTAAGACGCGATAAATATTAGAAATCTTTGTACTGCCAGTTGTAGTAAAGCAAAATAATTTTAAAACAATTTTACGTAACATTTCACCTATTGCATGCTAATACTTATTATATTCATCTAAGAAGTAGGAATCAAAGATTTATAATAGAATATAAATATAATAATAAAATATATAATTAAGTGTTGAGGGATTAAGTTTATTGGAATTTATTTTATATTTTTTGAAATAGTGCTGAAGTATAAAAAAGTCTTATACCTGTGTCAAATTCAACCAATCATTTTTTACTGCTAAATTGTAAATCTAAGCATTTTCGTTGAATATGTATGCGCCTAAAAACTCATTTATCGTCGATCAAAGTCGGATAAATTGAATTCGGAGCATCCACCAATCAGGAGCACCCACGATCCTAAGCTCCGATGTTTGTTGTAACGTCTGCTAGAATGGCAGCGATAAAATTGACTTGGTCTTTATTCATAAATTTAATAATATGTGTAATTCTAACTGTGGCAGGGTAAGTGGAAAACCTCGTCTATGCTTATAAAATTTAATTATTTTGCATATCGAAGATATTTGCTTTATGATAACTTTATAACCTCTTACTTTGTAAACTATCTACGGAAGCTATTAATATGAAAAGGATTAAATAAAGTTTAAACGTACGTTTGTAGATTGACTTTATCTTTTATGTTTTGCGTTAAGAATTGTGCTAAGAAAATATTACAATTTTGTATGGTAATACATTCATATATTTGATGTTGAATGATCTAACAAATTCGGCTTTTATTTTTAAGTATTTATAGTATATGATATATTAGAAATAGGAATTAAAGTATGTATATATGTATCTTTACAGGAGAGATTTTTATGCCATTTTAGGCATACCATCGACAGCGAGCCAACATGCGATAAAAAAGGCATATAGAAAATTGGCCAAAGAGTTACATCCTGACAAAAATAAAGACGATCCGAATGCCTCTCAGAAATTTCAAGATCTGGGTGCAGCTTACGAGGTTCTGTCAGATAATGAAAAGAGAGAAATGTATGACAGATGCGGAGAAGAATGTTTAAAAAAGGATGGTATGATGAATAATGCCGATCCATTTGCAAGTTTCTTTGGTGATTTTGGCTTTCACTTTGGTGGAGAATCTCATCACCAGCAAGAAACACCTAAAGGATCTAATATTGTAATGGACTTAGTAGTTACTCTAGAAGAATTATATAGTGGAAATTTTATAGAGGTAAGACTTTATCGAGATTTAATCGAGAGAATACGTAAATGGGACATACAAAATTTATTTATCTTTCAGATAACGAGAAATAAGCCAGTTACGAAGACAGCAAAGGGAACAAGAAAGTGTAATTGTAGACAAGAATTGGTTACTCGGAATTTAGGAAATGGAAGATTTCAAATGATGCAACAATCAGTTTGTTCGGAATGTCCAAATGTTAAATTTGTTACAGAAGAACGTGTATTAGAGGTTGAAGTAGAACCTGGCATGGTAGATGGACAAGAAACTAAATTTATAGCAGAAGGTGAACCGCATTTGGATGGGGAACCTGGAGATTTAATCTTAAAAATACGAACACAACCACATCCAGTTTTTGAAAGAATCGGCGACGATCTATATACAAATGTTACTATATCTATGCAGGATGCATTAATAGGTTTTAAAATGGATATAGAACATTTAGATGGTCACAAAGTATCTATTCAGAGGGATAAAGTAACCAAACCGGGAGCCCGTATTAGGAAAAAAGGAGAAGGCATGCCTAATTATGAGAATAATAATCTTCATGGCACTTTATATATTACATTTGATGTTGCTTTCCCTGAGACAGAATTTACGAATACACAAAAAGAAGGTAAGTTATTTTAATATATAACGCTGGTGACATATAACGTGATCGTTTGTGTTTGTTCAATCTTTCTTTACCCTTGTCGCAGAAATAAAAAATCTACTTCAACAAGATTCTGTAAGTCGAATTTATAATGGAATAAGGGGAAATTAAGAACTTTAAGTGTAACGTATGTACAAAGTGACAGTATAGAATGTGCATACAACTGAGGTGCGCGTGTTGACTCAGTGTGTTTCTATACCAAGTGGTGCTTTCGCTTCCTTGAAATGTGGATACCAACAGGTTTGGTAGCCAACCACGAGGTCAGTCGAAACGGATACATGTAGCGAACATAATAACCATTGCAAGTACACGTACTTCCTCTTTGACTATAAGAAGCTGGTCGTATATATTATTGCCAATTACTTACGCGGATGTCAGCAATGGTCGCGCAGTTTATTTAACCAAATAAGTTATTTCTCCTTTAACACACGTGGGTGATGTACGAGTGTTTTACATGAACAGAAATTTTGCATTTAAATAGTGAGAGATACTCGATGAAAATGTTTTTAAATATCGGACCTAGTATCCAATAATAAAGTATTGTATTACGTACGATTTTTCTATTGATATTATTCGCAATAAAATACACAACACCATCCGTCATCAATAACAAATAAGGATCGTGCAATCATTTAACTCGCGTTTCAAATCTTTATGAAAAATGTTTCGCATTAAATTGTACATTAGTTTATATCTTACAAAGGTTTTATTTCAGAACCTTTGCGTACATATTTTTTCGTTTACAAAAATTAAAGTATAATTCTTTCGTCAGATACAACAGAGTATGTTGTAACATTTTGTTGCTTTGTACACGGCAACCTTAAAATCTCTCATAAAAAGGAGGCCATAAATAAATTATAATTTTTGTATCTTTATACGTAATTCTAACGTACTTACACCTGTAGTTTAGTTTTCGTTAATTTATAGTTCAGTTTCTATAACTATCTCAAGTATGTCACCGATTCGTGTTACAATCGTATTAAAAATTAGCGCACGAACATTCCACTACGAACCGATAGTTTTAATTCTATGCAACTCTGTA
This sequence comes from Bombus confusus, assembly GCA_014737475.1. Classification (NCBI taxonomy): domain Eukaryota; kingdom Metazoa; phylum Arthropoda; class Insecta; order Hymenoptera; family Apidae; genus Bombus; species Bombus confusus. Next base: position 833,921 of record JACXIV010000049.1, read on the forward strand.
TTCGACCACTGAACAATCGAATTTGCTTTCATCTCGTTTTAGCACAAGTAAAAGAAATGTTTCGCATTGAACCAAAATCATTGAACGATATCATGGTTCTATTGGAAAATATGCGCATACGCTTTTGATGGTAAATATTTTCTCTTCAAGCGAATGATTAGCCAGTTTCAGAAAATCTTAAGACAGATTATCTTCTTGTTATCTGTATGTTATTATTAGACCGATAATGTGACTTTTCAGTTTCTCTTGTCTCAAAATAATAAATAAATTATTTTATGCTCTTTTATAGGTATAAATATATAAATACGTAGCATAGACGCGAAACACAAATAAGAAGTAAGTATTCCAGTTACATCGTTCTATCTGAATTTAGGACAATCATATACAATATACAAATGTTACCAATAAAGCTTTCAGAAAATACAATCATAGGAAGATAGTTGTTCGAGTTGAAGGCTAGTTAAATGTTTAGGTAATTATAGGACAATGGGACCATTGCAAAGCCGTAATCGCGTCTAATAATTAAAATACTAGCACGTATTAGGTCTTTCTTTGAATTTAGTTCAAAATTATTCACAGTATGCTTAACAAATCAAACGTCGTATTTAAAAAGTTGTTGTCATTTACTTCTTTATAAGAAGAAGATGTATTTTTGTAACACAAAAGAGTCGTATCTCTCTGCAACTGCATTTTTATACATACGTCTGTACACGTACATTTGTATCCCGTAGTAGACTAGACGCATGTGTATGTGGTCAGGTTTAAATTCAATAATATCGCGGCACCACGCCAATTACGTTTACTTATTACTTATTCGTGTATTAACTGTTTCACTGTGCGTATTTATCACTATCGTACACAATAAAAACGATATTATTATTAGTTGACGCTTAATTTGTTAAGTACGGAATTACCGTGAATCACATCTTTAAAGCAAGTATTTTATCACAGTGTGACGTTTCTTTTGTGCCGGTATACCGGCTACCGTACTGATATTATTCAAGAGTCATTCAAGAGTGTGTTCTTCAGTGAAGTGAAGCTCTTAAAACTTTCGAAAAATAGGAAATAGGAATAGGAAAAGAAAAAAAGAGAGAAAGAAAGAAAGAAAGAAAGAAAGAAAGAAAGAAAGAAAGAAAAAGAGAAAGAAGAAGAAAAGAAGATGATAAAAAGAAGCAGATCGAGCTACAAACAATAGCAGTATAGCCTCATATTGAATTCATCGACACAGGCGCTTTGTTTCCCGTACGCGTTCAATCTGCTAATCGATCCTACCAACTTGTTAGTATTATTCTCGTTTCTGTAGCGTACCGTACCCTCGAATATCGCGTCACCAGGTTCCGTTTGAATCGTGATCGTGTAATCGACCAGTTGGTTCTTCTCACCCTCGCCCTTCCACGCTTTCGCGGCTTTAATCTCTTTCAATTTCAATACCGCGCATTGTACGAACTTGCTCAGCATGTTGTTCAATTGCGAGAGCAAAAATACTGCCTTGTCCCGAATACTTTGGTCATCCGAAGGAACATCGTAGCTGTTATGACACATGCACCAATGGCTAGCTATACCCGCCATGGAGCATGTCCTATAGTCAGGAATCGGCAAAAACCAGCTGATCCCACGGGGTAAATTCTCATCTTTCGGCATCGTTTTATACCGGGCCTTAAGCTGCGGTTCTTGCAGATTTTCGGAATGCAGTATGTCCATCAAGGTCTCGTGCAAGTCGAAAGCTGTTGTTAGGCTGCGCGTGTTTCTCCGGAAGTTGGCCCAAGCTACCTGATACTTTTCCTTCCACCATCGAGGCATCACCACGAACACAAACGGAAGGCTGTCCTCCATCCTTCCTTGATAAGTCTGCCGAAAGCTTCCCCATCTCATCCCATGATCGCTCATCACTATTAACGCTGTTTGATTTAGCAACCGTTTCGCGAACAAATAGGTGATCAGGTTGTAGTAGGAATCGTCACCTAATTGCGGATAGTTGAAGAAATCGTGGGTCAAGCTGGCTTGCCAGATCATCGCGAAGTACGGGTCCCTGTAAAATCGCGAGGCGAATTTCTTAGCGTAGTCGAGTAAGTTTTCGAACGTTTTTCTGGTTCCCACGCAGAGATTCGCGTTTAATTTGTGCGTATTACCGATATCCTTCTCGGATGCGATACAGAATGGTCTGAGATAATAGTCGGTCGGTTGAACTCGGAAACCACGTTTTAGATAATTAAATGTCGTCATGCTACAGGCATCCTCGGCGAAACCCGTTCGATAGCCGGATGCGCTGAAATTTTTCCAAACGAACGGGCAGCCGTCGAACGTTTTATTTTTAGTTTGCCAACATAAATCGTGCAGTTCTTTCTCGGACAAGCCGCTCAAGACTGGCACTAAATTCGGATACGTGTTATCAGCCACTTTAGTGTAACCCAACAATTCAACCGCTCCAAGCTCTTTCAACGCGTGGACGGTATTCGGCATCATACGATGAAAATTTAGTCTTGAAATCGAGTCAAGGCCGATTATCAACACGCTGAGCTGTTCGGTTTTCATAATGGTGGCTCTGGCTTGCTCGCATTTCCTCTCAACCGATTGGAAACGAGGTACAAACGCGTGATAGTCCTTGTATATCACCTCGTTGTTGCGCGAACATTCCACTTTCACAAACTCGCTGTTTACAGCCGTCGTGTTTTCGAATTTGAAACACTCGTTACCGTACCTATAAATACGAATTACGAATGTTAAATGTTAATATCACGAAAGAGATTGAAATTAAGAAAGAGATGCTAAAGAGTAGTATTTCACGCTGCTACGGTTTTCCGCAAGCTTTGCTATAAAAAAATCGTAGACGATCGATAAAAGTAAGAACGATCAGTCTTACTGACGTAACAACGTTATCTTCGTCCTTGGTTCGCCAGAACGGCCGCCAGCAGCAATCGATTTCCCCCGAATTGTTGTAAAAATGGCCGATTGCATTTGGATTTATGTAGAGTGCTGTGTCGTTTGAATCGACCAGCGGCAAATGACTTCCGTGCTCGCAAATAAGTGGTTTCTCCTTCTTGATAAATTCCGTGATCTCCGAATCGAAAGGATCCATCGCTGGAATTCGACAACCTTTGTTGCGCACTACGAAACCAGAGTTCGCTATGGACGCGAAGAAAGACTTCAATTCCACGTAATTGTCTGAAAATAAAGTGTACGTTCATGGTTGTTTCAATTAATCGATTAACAACGACAAACACACGTTTATGGCTGTAGATTAATGTAGTTTCGTGAATGGTCGTGTCTTTTAAAAGTAAAAACTTTAAAAGGTATAGGTATACCTTGCGAGGTATCGTTCATAATAGCTCCATATCGTGCCGCTCGAAATTGATCCGTGTTGAACGTGTTTATTACGATTAACGATACGAATAGGAAGATCAGCAGCGCCATTAACCATTTTTGTAGCCGCAATCGACTTTTGTATATCTTGTTGTGCAGCTCGAAATTAAAAGTATTACGCTCATCGTCTAGCGCCTTTTTATCGCCACGAAACAATACCTAAACATAAAAATTATTCTATTATCCTATTATCCTATTATCCTATCCTATTATTTTCATCTACTTTGACAAAACTTAACATTTTTATTCCGTTTTATAGTTTAAATAATTTTCCTAATATTTTATTCTCAGAAAATTTCGCTTGCGTCTCGTTACGTTGTCTTTATACGTTTTTCTATTCGAATGATTTCTCTTTGGTTTGTTTCTTTAAGGAAGAACACGACTCGGTATATTAGTAATAAAAAAGGAACTGTAAAGAGAAGAAAAAGCAAGAATATAGTACAGAGATGTGGAAAACTAAAAGTTCTGCGTCAAGTGACTAATTCGCTAGATAAAAGAAGAAAATTGACATTCATAGATTAACGCATTCGTTCCAATACTCTATACGTACGTATGTATATTTAAACATTGGTACTTTTAGTAATCGAAGCTTTCGCGTTTCCCGTTTCCCGTTTCCCGTTTCCCGTTTCTCGTTCCTCGTTTATCACCGTGATATGAATATATATCCTTACATCGAATATTTATATCTTTCTATATCATCCGGTATCCATGCAGTATATTTAACGACAAGAATAGATAAGAAAGAAGAAGTAATCAAGTGATTTAAGTTTAACGGAGAAGTTGGTGATTTATTATCAATTGTGATCCAAATACACGATTTAATCTAAAGTACATAAAAAACATGCAAAATAACGACCAAACTGGAAATGTACACGAAACTCGTAAACAAATATGACACGTAAAACGCACGTACAAGCAATGTACACGCACGATAAGAACGATTAACCTGTCAAGGATGAAAAGGAAATATTCTTTAATTTTTGAAAATTTAACTCGACCAACTCTGACTGATAACTTTCGGATTACGAAAAACATGCAACGGCATTAAATGAAATTCAATTAAAACATTTCACGGGTAAAACGATCGATAAAATCGAATATGTAACTTTAACTTGAAAGATAAGATAAAGATACTTTGGTAATTTGAATTTAAAAGTAACCAAGTTTTTGAAAATATAAAAGAAGATTTGAAACTTTCACCGAGCTGAGAGTGTGGTACGAAGGTAAAAACAAGGTTAGTCGTATTCTTCTGTTACAAGTCTAAGTCGAGGAGTTCACGATAACGAAGAATAATTGAAAAATCAAATTCGCTTGCAATTCGTTACTTTGAACAACTCTCTTTCGCTTTTATAGTGTCGCGATATTTACGAAAAGCATAGCGAATCACGAGAACAAGATTACATTCGTAAACTCATTTATTCTCTATTAAAATTCGATTTTCCATAGTTTTCGGCAACTTTACGGTATTGCTTTTATCCAGAATTCTATCGTAACCGCGAGAGCAGATTCCAATGAGAATTCCGCGGACAACGTTTCTTCTATTTTTATTCTATGCGAGAAATATTCGTCGATTTGCTTGTATTTATCGAGGGTACAAAGGGTCGATTGAAAAAATACACGTTCATTAAAAGGTACGAAGACGAGAACCGATAAAAATTTGTCTTTTCGTAAATTTGACTTTTCGTAAAAGTTATATTATTGTAGATTATAAAAATGCGACAATCGGAAAAACGAACGGCCGCATAATCCGAAGAGCTCGTCGATTATTCGAGTTGCGAGAGCGGACAAACGAATCGTTCGACTATTAAAAGTAACATCTCGTTTGCTTTATTCTCTTCAGTTTTCGCGTTCTTTTTCAAATATTTCAAAAATATCTGTTCACCGTTCGGCCGTCGTTGATCGCCGAAGGAACGACGACGATAAAAAATATCGTAACCTAATAATATTCGTAACTTACCTTGTCTTGTGATTGACCGCACATGCCAGGGGTACCTTCCTTGCTAATCAGCTTTGAACTTTTGAAAGATATCGGACACAGGTACATGCATCATCTGATATCCAGATTTTATCGTGTAGAGGACTATTCGAGGTCGCTATCGTTGCCTTCGGTATAGATTCGGATGTGTGTAATTTACGACTAGACCTTCCTGTCGATCTACAATGTTTGCAATCACTCGAGAAATCACATCGCTCGATAAAATGTAAAAACATATTATATTAATCGTAAAATATCGACGATACGGTACGGTACGGTTATTGTACATCGAGTTATCTCGATGGCAAATTGAACAGAGATAGAAAGCTAAAAAGGAGAAAGACGATAATCACAGGACAGATAAGGAACAAAACGGGACGATGCTGTGCTCTTAAAACTTCAAATTACGCTGTACTTTACGCAAATCCAAATATTAATTCCGATTCTAACTTTGACTTCTAATTTTAGCTTTTAACAAGGTTCGCGCGAAAGTGAAATTATCGCACTTACCGATGGATTCCTTCGATGCTGCGTTTTTCGCTTTCACCGTCAGCCTCTGTCGAAACGATCCCAAGTGCAGGCATCGTTGAGTAAATTTCACTAAGCTTTTTAACAGGATTCTTCCACTATTTCATCGCATCTGATTCGCACGACGAAAGTTTGCTCGGTTCGACCAGGATTTCTCGCGAGTAACAGAAATCGAGAAACGTTTGCCAACCGAACTGCGGCTGTGGTTGCACCTGAAAAACTTTTCCTCTTTGGACTCAAAGGGGGTTTAGGATTTCGAAGCGGTCCAAGTATCAGGCCGTTAACAGGCCTGTGTTTCTTACGTGTAAATTCTTACGTAGTACGGCTAGTCGGCTTACTGGTTTCTCCTTAAAAAATACTTTCGGTGTAAAATTGAACCATACAAGTATGTACACGTGTATATAATGTACGCGACGTTTGTACGAGATTGGCGCTGATGGTCCGCGAGGAAAATTCGTCGATCTTGCAATTTGACACAGTTGAACGACTCGCTGAACGCCCCGATTCGACGTCGTCTAACGTCAGGAAGGTTCAATTCAGCGCACTTTAACGTAACGAAGTTGTCGTCTCGATGCATTTTGACGAGAGGGTGGTGGTCGCGCCGTTCTCCTTACTCGCATCTCCGTGTTTTCCGTGTTTTCCGTGTTTTCCGTGTTTTCCGTGTTTTTGAAAACAGGTCAGATTTCACGCGTTCCCATCGGGTTTCCCTCGGAACACCCTTTTCCCTTCAATTCTCCGCGGCGACGGTTGCCGATTGGAACGGCCGCCGATCGAATTCACCGGACCGCGTAAACGGAACTGTCGGATGCCAAAATCGCCAACAACCATAACCATCACCATCACCATCACGATCGACCATCGTTACGTCATTGCGGCTGTTCACTTTGCGACTGCTCGACGAATACCTGCGTGATCCCTCGTGGATCTTCCAACACCGCGATCGAAACGGTAGTATGCGATTAGGAGGCACGAAGCGGTACGACGGTGGAAACGATTTTACAATTCGACGACGGGACTTGGCGCTGACATGACGAGACGCTGGGCGAAATGCGGCGAGCAGCGTTTGGACCAATTCGAAGATGGAAAATGACCGTAAGACGTAGTCAGGGAACGGGAACAGAGTCATCGAAGAACGTGCAGTCTTCTTTTCCTCGCGTTCTCCACGTGGCCACGTGGGAACCGTCGGTCAGTCCCCAATTCCCGGAACACGTTTGAGATAGCGACGAGGCGTTGCCGTGGCCGTGGCTGGGATCCTAGCGGAATACATACAGGGCCATAGGCAGCGAGGTAACGAGAGGAGGAGAGACGAGAGAATCTGGTCGATAGACGCGGTAGCGCGCGCGCGCGCGCGCGCGCCCACCGCCTCTTCTGCACCTCGGCGATACGTCGCGTCGCGCGTCTCGCGTCGCGCGTCGCCACGGGGCAGTTAACAGCCGTTTCCTCTTGCTCTGGTCCAGCGTAGTGGCTCGATAGAGCCGGTCAAGACGGACGGACTACTACTCGCCGTTTAATTCATCATTACCTTTATGCCGATTTTACTTTTATCATATATTTGTATCAGCAGTTGATCGCAATGGGATTGCCCGCGTCGCGTATCACATTTCACTTGCATATTCGCGATAGCGGTTTATCTTGTTTCTTCCGTGTTGTTTGCTCGATAGTTTTCGATAAGTGAAAACTGGGGCAGGATAAATTTATCATCGTCGGTGCATCTGCAAATCGAGTTTCTTGTACAACGGATAATACTATCGTGCGACGTGTAATTGCACGAAATACCACTTACTTGCAACAAACCTATGCTTGAAAAGTTATCTAATCGAGAGAAACCGAAGCCTGACAATCGACAATGAGAGATCGTCTTTCCACAACTTTTGACGCATCGAGCGAAACGCTGATGGAAAAGAAATCTTTTCAACGAGCATCTGCGTATATTCGATCGATCGAGTTTAGTCATACTACGCTTTGATATTCTATTTTTCTATTTGTCCTTGTCCTCTTGCTTCGTGCGACGATCGTCACTTTACAGAATTGTTCTTGAACTAAAACGCTAGTTCACGGTTCTTGGAAATGACTTTGATTACGATCAACGATACAAGATTTTGAGCAAAATCTTTTGAAATTTTCCAATAATTACGAATAATTGAAATCTCGTTAAATATACGATACCGCAATACCCAAAACCTACACGTACGTCCGATATCTTGGCTTACTTACGTTAACGTGATACGTTAGAAACGATATAGGGAAAAGACGAATAGTCAGCCTAACCGTTCCTATTCGTAGGAACGTTCCAAGTAGAAATTCTAAGGAAACTTTAAATACAGAAAACTCACACGCGTCTAATAAACGATAATTACATAGCAGTGCGCACGGTAGTTTTCACAAGATAGTCCCTCGTTCCGACCACGCAACCAGAAATAAACGTTTAAATGTTTACGCGTAAATCCAAAGTCAACCTATGCACCGAATGTTCTTCTGGCAAATTCTACGCCAGATTATTCGTTAACGAAACAAAGAAAAAAAAAAAAAAAAAAGAAAAAGAGAAGAGAAGAAACAAAAAAGAAAACGGAAGAAAAGAAAAGAAAGAAGAAAAGTTTAAGATTTTTACGATTAATCCATCACCTATCCGTTGGTCGGTAACGCGACACAAGCTGATCAGATGGTAAGGCATTTTACCAAAAGTGCGTTTACTTTCATTTTAGTCTACGAAATTATCGACCATATAGCTCGTCGGTGACATATCGAACGCGTATCGATGGCGATGATCGTGTCTAGTCGGTTTCCATTGAAATTGCAGACGAGCGTCTATTTCTACTGTACGATACGGTGGTAGTTATCGCCTAGCGTAACATCGGCGTAATATCGACGATCGGTAGGATAGGGACGGACACGGCGTCAACGTAGGTACACAGAAGCTAGTCGGGAAAGTAGAGCGCGAACAAACGTAAATTCGAAATTGCGGAACATTTCAGTTTTGCGAATACGAAGCGTCGCGAGTAGGGAAAATATTTTTGCAGCCCGCGAAGCAAGTCGAAAATGAAAACACCGGATGCAACTGGTTCTCATAATAATTGTTTATTGTTGAAGTGATATAGATATAATGATCCGTAACGTAATTCAACTACAATGAGACAAGTTTCGTAACTAGCAAGATTCGTGTTTATACATGGATTATACAATATGTACAGAGAACCTAAGATCGTACAAGCAATACTTTGTTTTGGACAACTTCACAGGACTTGCGATCGGGGAATAGCTGCCAGCCTTTCCGTGCCCCCTTTCCCATCTTTTCTTTCCTTTTTTCCTTTTTCTTTTTTCTTTTCTCTTTTCTCTTTTCTCTTTTCTCTTTTCTCTTTTCTCTTTTCTCTTTTCTCTTTTTTCTCCCGTCCATTCCTTAATTTAAAAACGACCATTGCGCAAGCACGCGAGACATCTGCACTCGTGAAACTCGCAAACGTTCCACTTAACTTACGAAACACTTTTAATAGCACACTAACGACTTACATCCACTTCTCTAACCCGACATTTTCGCCTTTTATACTTATCGTGTGTTTGTTATTTACAACGGTATCTATATACACGTATATATGAATACGATAGTGACTCTGAAAGGATACTTTTGATTTTTTCCCTAAACACTAGCTTTTTGACTCTCGAGCGCTCTCTCCTAGTATTAATCGTATCGTTCTCTTCTTTTCCTTTCTAACTCGAATTTACATATAATTTCGGTTTGTTGTTCTTGCGTTCTCCCATTTTCTCCTCTCATTGTTCCGGGCCGAATCGACAATCATTGCCGAACCGTGCTTCTTTCTAAAAACACTCGTCAATTAGTCGCAATTCGTTTCTTTTGTCGCGGATTCGCACGACGAACGATTACTCTTTTCAAACGAACGCATAACCGCCGTACAGATAGACACATATGTTTATCGACGTGCCTCTTAACGAACCTCGCAACGAACCTCGCAACGAACCTCGCAACGAACCTCACGAAGAAACGCGAAATACTGCTAAAGGCGTGGATCGAGTTTCTCTCGACCGTTACCGCGGTCAACCGTGAACGAATTCCGAAATCTCGCGAGCCATATCTTCCGAAACACATTTACGTAAGAACGTTAAACGTCCGTACCCTTTGTTCTCGCGGCTGTTTGCTTTTCGTACTCGTCGTACAAATCCGTTCGCTTTGTTGCTGGTGATCGAAGCCGGTTGGTTTCGGTAGCTCGTGTCACTTTTACGCGATACCAGCGATGCAATGAAATTTCCTCGAATTACCGATTATTATCGTTATCAAGAAATACGAAAACAGAGAAATTAGCGTGCAAACTAGAGACCATTCGACCGATTACTCGTCAAACATACCTCTTCCTCCTTTCAATTTGTCGAAGAGGCTAGTTTCGTTAAAATATACATTTTATATCGACCGCTACGCGATATCCGCGGATCTTCGTACGAAACTTTCGTGTGAAATTCGTCAACCGCGCGTTTCTATCCAACGTCCCCGATCGTAATAATTAGTCGTTTTCGGCAATTCTTGATCAACGTATAGCCACCGGCGAGACCAGGATACAGCGATACGCCGCGTGGCTCCTCTCGCCATTATCCTGTCGTTTTGCAACGAGAGTCGTCGAATCGACGCAGCTCTTAAGAAGTTACACCTAAGCTAGTTAAAAATCAGATAAATTACGTAAAGTGCTTAATGGACACACGTATGCAGCATTGCTATCGTTACTTTTTACACGTTTCTTTACATGCGTATCGTATCTCATCTATCGTTATTATTTTTATTTATTTATCTATCCTTTGTTCGCATTGCACGATTAAACGCGAGAACATACAGGAAAGCCATTATACACGAGAGTATTAGTTTTCGAGTACGAACGGACGCGATCGATCGCGCACAGTCCACGACCTATGCGTGTTCGATCGCGTCGTCGTATTCGGATTCGACAGGTTTCTTCCCAATCCGTACGATCACCGATAAACACGATCGAAATAATTTCTTCAAATTCGCGTTCCTTTTCGCCATACGCTGCTTGCTTACGTAAACGAGGTCACGCGTCTCTTCCCGAGTCTCTACCTGATCGCGTTTCTTCGTTACCACTGAGCTCGCGTAATCCACTCCAATTTCCATTTCCATTTCCATTTCCATTTCCACGATTCCTAACAAACACTGCGCTCCCAATAAACGCTCGGACCAAGTGACGTTATCGTTCGCGTCACGCTTTCGCATAATTCTTCGACAATCCGAGCTTCCTACGCGCATAGAAAATAATATCGCTCGCGCCTCGGTTCAGCTTTTACCATCCGGCGATGCACCATGCTTTCATCGTGCTTTCTTCTTACAGACTTGCTTACGATCTTTCACGTTCGATGATAAATCAGGTAAAAAGCGCAAAGAAATTTTCATACATATCCGTAGCTTTACCAAACGGTTTCGATGCCTGTTTCTCTTTTTTTCGATCGTCGATATATCATCGTCGGAAGGTTTACGACGCAAGCTAGTAACATCGATAAGAAGAAATTAGAAGAAAGAGGAAGACCAGTGCCGTGGATTCCGTATAAACGCACGTGTAATCATAGGCGCCTGATGACACGGCCTCGATTCTACGCGTAACGATGCGTCGTCGACCGAGAAAGAATCGCAGTTTGACCGAACGGCAGTTGAACGACGCGTTGGACCTAGGAAAACACTCGAGATCGATGGGTATCGGGGGAACGCAAAACGACGTCGGCTGTCTTTCCGTATAAAATAACGACGGGACACGTTGGCGGTGCGTGCTGTACATCGAGTGTAAATAATAATACTATGATACAAAGTATAAGTACATTGGTTTAAATGATTGCAGGCTGCTCCTCTCATATCACAGCGAGGGCGCTGCCGGGCCCGCTTCCTAAAACTCCTAAAAACGACGTCCTCTTGGAGGAAAAGAAGAAGAAGAAGAAGAAGAAGAAGAAGAAGAAGAAGAAGAAGAAGAAGAAGAAGAAAAAGAAAAGAAAAAGAAAAAGAAAAAAAGAACGGAAGAAGAAAGAAAGCGACGCATGTACTCGCACGTGTATACAACTCATACCCCTTCGCACCGATACAATATTTATATATCTATATATTTATATATATTTATGTATATATATATATATATATATCATCATCTTCTTTCTTTATGTATATATTTATATCTTCCTGTACGGGATATCTGGTATAACCGGTACTGGTACCTCGAACATTCTCATTTTCGTTTTACGAAATAAGGTGAAACGCCAAAAAAAAAAGATCGATTCGAGATTGTAATCGACAACACCGAGATTTTGAAGTGGACGACGAGGCGCGTTTTAACCTGCGCGTTGCACCGTGAACGAGAACCACGACGTTCGCAGGTGGCATCGATCAGACGATATACCCCGTATAGGCGCATTTTATAATAATAACGTAGGATAACTCTAAGTGAGGTGACCATCACTGTCGCGCATGGACGGTCAGAGTATGGAGGGCCAGGACGTCGCGGTGCCACGTGTCTTGCGGCCCTCGTGGACTCAGTCTAGGCACCGCGTCCGTCGTCCCTCGTGCGAAAGCACGTGTCGCGGGGAAGAGTTCTCAAGAGGGACCCGGTTATCGAAGTTCGTGCTCCTTCCAAGGTCCTCTCGATCGCGTTTAAGACTAGTGTGACAATAGGAACATGGTATCTGCTCTGGCTCTGGGGATCAAGAAAGATATGTCGTCGGACGTTTGAAACGTCCGAGTTCTTCGGCTCGCGAAATGCACTGAAACACTACTTCCGGCTCCGTATAAACGTCTCGTTGCTCTCTCTCTCTCCCTCTCTCTCCCTCTCTCTCCCTCCCTCCCTCTCTCTCTCTCTCTCTCTCTCTCGTTCTCTCTCTCTCTCTCTCACTCTCACTCTCACTCTCTGTCTCTCTGTCTCTCTGTCTCTATGTCTGTATGACAGCCAGGACGGAGTTCAGTCACCGAAAACGTGAAGCCTCGAGGAAGAAGGATATGTGTGGTTGACGGAGGTTCACGTGGCCAGTCCTTCACCCCTGGCCGCTGGGGGCGGCGGAAGTCGAGCAGAAGGTGGAGTCGAGTTGCCATCCGACCTGGTCGGCGGCTCCCTGTCGAAATGATGCTGAAGAGCGTCCCCTGTCCACGAGGACACGTTGGCGCTGCTCTGATTGCTCCCGTTGGAACTTGGCGTGCCTGGTGAGTGGGAGGGCGATGGCGTTTGGAAGAGCATGGAGCCAGACGGGATCGAGGACTTGCTGTCGAGCAGCGGCCCGTTACTGTTCGCTGCCACCATCGGTTGCTTGTCCAGGGGGAAGCCGGCTCCAGCCGCGTACACCGAGCCAAATAATCCAGCGTACTTGCCAGCGGCCACGGAGTGACTCGGCAGACCGTTGTTGCTTTGAATCACCGAGATCTCGTTCAGCTGTAAGCAACGCACGCCCACCGGTTAGCTTTATTCGGCGGCGGCAATTGTACGCAATTACGAAACTAAGAAGCAAACGGAAGAAAGAACGATCTTTGATCGTCTCGCGACGACGGATTATTTTTCTACCCTCGATGACTCGATGCTGCACTTTAGCCTTCTTAATATCCTCTTTCTACTTGAGGTACATACGACGCGAAACCGCGAAACGGCGAATGGATCAAGACGAAAGAAGATCGCGTTCTCTCTTTACGATAGGAAATTTTCATACGATCACTCACCTTCTGCTGCACGCCGTTAAGGAATGGCGCGGGTAGATACGGGTAGAAAAGATCCGGCCGACGCTGCAGAAACTCCGAGTCCTTGGGAGTGATGGGCAGGGGAGGCAGATCCAGGGACATTCGACGACCTCGTCGAGAAGCTCCGTTGGTCCACATATGAGTACCCATGTGTACCTACGATCAGAAGAAGAGAAACCTCCAGTCAACGCGACTGTCAACGATCTTCTTCGGTGTCGCTGATCTTTCATCGAGCTTTGCAGTATCTTTCTTTTTCGTTCCTGTACGTTACGCGTCAGCGTTAGTACAAGCGGTAGCAGCTAGCTGATGTTAGTGAATAAACTCGAGGAATCCAGAGACACGGGAACAACGGGATAGCGGAGAGAGAGAGAGAGAGAGAGAGAGAGAGAGAGAGAGAAGAGACAGGAAAACAGACGGACAAAAGAGAAAGTAACGAACAGAAACGGAAAGAACGAGAGACATAGAGAGATAGACACACACAGAGAAAGAGAGGGAGAGAGAGAGAGAGAGAGAGAGAGAGGGAGAGAGTGAGAGAGTGAGACAGACAGACAGACAGACAGACAGAAACAGGAAAAATGATGCTGATATACCTTGAGATTGCCCTTGGTGGTGAAGGCCTTCTGGCAGACGGTGCATCGGAACGGTTTGTCGCCTGTGTGAGTTCTCATATGGATCTGCAGCGCCGAAGATGAGGAGAAATTCTTATTGCAAATCTGGCACAAGTGTTTGCTCGGCACGCCTGCAAATACACACACAGAGTTTCGCTGAACAGACCCTGACGCAAGTTTAACGAAGGTTCTCAAGCTTGTCTCTTTTCTTCGAGAGAGAGAGAGAGAGAGGGAAGATAGATAGATAGATAGATAGATAGATAGAGAGAGAGGGAGAGAGAGAGGGAGAGAGAGAGAGAGAGAAGGAAGATAGAGAGAGTAGTTTTGCGCGGTCGGTGGACGTCGAGGGTGGCTCGTTGTTCCGAATATCTCGGAAAATTTGTCCGTTCGCGGGCGAGATTCAGGACGGAAGACGAAAGAAACGAGAGACGAAAGAGAAAGCGAAGCGACCTGCCAGCAGGGGAGAGAGAGCGCGCGCGCGCGCGCGCGGGAAGAAATAGCGTGTGACGCGGAGAGAAGCGCAAGCGAGTGCACGAGTAAGCGAAGCTGGTGCGTATATGTGAAACAACGCTCGCTACTCTGGCGTTTCGACCGAAGCTCGGCGGCGATCTCCGGTAGCGAAACACGGTTCAACCTGGCAAGCGAAGCCTCTTGGATCGTTGGAACTGTGCTCGATGAAGAAGCAGACCGATCAAACGCTTTTCAACCGGTTTCCGAGCTACTTACTGGCTGGTCTCTTTGGTGCTGGCAGCTCCCCCTCTGGCGGCGATCTCTTCACCGCGATGCTTTGTTCCATCGAAGTCGGAGGCATCGGTGGAGGAGGCGGTGGCGGCGGTGGCGGTGGCGGCGGCAAGCTCGAGTCCTCCGCGCACATCGGACTTCTCGAGGTTTCGTGCTCCTGAGATTGCTGTTGGTGTTGCTGCTTCGAGTCGCTGAACAAATGCGGCGGCATGTCGCGGATCTTGTGAGTCAGCATGTGCTGCTTCATGTTCCCCTGTGAGAGAGAAAGCATTGCTCGGTTACATCGTCACGAACCAGACAGCCTCGAGTTCAATCACTTCATCGATCACACCACTCTGCATAATTTCTCGCGATTCCACGTCGTACCGCTTTTAAACTTTTCCTTACTTGTACAAACATTTTCCATTGGCTATTCGGACAGAAGGAATAACGATCACGGTCGAATCGTACGACAAATTCGCGAAAATTAAGAGAAATCGTCTCGGTGAAACGAAAGTTTTTCCGATTAGTCGACTGGCCGAACTTGAGTCCACGTTCTATACGCTCGTCTTGCCAGGAAAAAAGAAGAGAGAAGAGAGAAGAGAGAAGAGAGAAGAGAGGAGAGAGAAGAGAGAAGAGAGAAGAGAGAAGGAAAAGAGAAAACGAATAGCGTAAGGTCGAACGAAGAATACATAGTGGTGTTATCATAGTTGTTTCATTGTCAAAATGCAGCAGGCTCTTACCAGGAGGCCGTGCGCCGAGGGTAGAAGTCCGAGGGCGGGCGACATCAGCGGGGGTAGGCGGATGGCAGGATAGACAGGCGTCAGCCCCCGCCCCCCTCCGGCTCCTTTCCGCCCCCGGTTCTTCCGATCCTCAGGTCGCCGCCGCCGCCTGCGTTTCGCTTTTTCTCGACTACTGGCGCACGCTGATCCAAATTGAGGATCTGGTGAAGTGATCGAACTGTTAGCGGGCAACGGTTGAGACGCACAGATGCATGCTTGCTGCCCGGAACCATCGTTCTGAAAGTATCGTAGAAAAAACAAAGATACAGAGCTGGCCAAACCTGAACCGACTGACGCGATTTGCATCGTGATTTTCTATTTTTTTTTTTTTTTTTTTTTTTTTTTTTTTTTTTTTTTTTTTTTTTTTTTTTTTTTTTTTTTTTTTTTTTTTTTTTTTTTT